>CAUOFW020009835.1:899759-1022941 GCA_963454935.2 Ilex paraguariensis
GCACCAAAGACCTTCTAGATCATCTTGATATCTATAAGTTTCTCATGAAACTCCATAACGTTCCTAATGAGATCATGTGTAGAACCTTCTCCACCACCTTGAAGGGGTCTGATCGTCAATGGTTCGCAAAGATCAAACCCTCCTCTATCCACTCCTTTGCAGAGTAGAGTAAATCCTTTGTCTCTCACTTCATTGGGGGACGCCAACATTAAAAGCTTGTTACCCATCTGCTCATCATCAAGTAGGACAGGGATGAAAGCCTTAGGAGCTACCTCACTCATTTCAATGAGGAAACTCTTTAGATTGAGGAGCCAAACGATAAGGTAGCCATAACCGCCTTTATCACTGGTTTGCGCTCCTCCAGGTTTATATTCTTCGTCCTTAAGAAGTGGCCCTCCAACATGTCCAAGTTGTTGTTTAGGAAACAAAAATACATGAAATGTTGAGGATATCACCAAGGCCCATCGAGGTGAGTCTTCCCGAGGAGGGGAAAAAAGGAAGGACACCTGAGAAGATAAACGAGAGGCGGAGAACAAGAGGAAAAAAATCGAGAGAGTCTCTGTAAAGGATCGTTTAGGTCCAGTACCCTAGAGAAAATGTCAGCCTTTCACGCCTCTCAACGCATTGGTGGAGCATATCCTATTCTATATACAAGATGACCCCACGCTCCGTTGGCCCAAAAAAATGAAGTTCGACCCGAAGCGCCGAAATCCTAGCAGGTACTGTCACTTCCATCGCAAAAATGGTCACAACACTGACAACTACTTCCAGGTAAAGAGGCAGATTGATGAGCTTATTCAACGTAGCCAACTAAGGTAGTACGTTGTTGGCTGAGGACTGGCTCCACCACATGAGGATCGAGAACACCAGTAACCCCTCGGTGAGATACAGACTATTATCGGAGGGTTAGGAAGAGGAGGTGACTCCAACTCTGCCAAGAAAGCGCACACCTGGAGAGTCAGACAAGCAGAGTCACATGACTTTTACCTAAATAAGACACCCCAACATGGGGAAGAAGAGGTCATTACCTTCTCAGACAGGGACCTTGAGGGAATCCAAGTCCCGCATGATGACCCGCTGATCTTAACCCTGATAGTAGCCAACTACCAGGTTAAGAGGATCTTGGTCGACAGCGGCAGCTCAGCCGATATTCTGTTTGCACACAACCTATGACAACTTTCATCTAGGCAGGGTGAGACTGTAGTCCATCAGAACTCCCTTGGTTGGTTTCTCAAGAGAAAGGGTTTATCCCTTGGGATCCATTACCCTACTGGTCATAGTAGGAACTGCACCAAGGACCTTCACTATCATGGTAAATTTTATCGTACTTGACTGTCCTTCTACTTATAATATAATTCTTAGATGCCTTGCCCTCAACACCTTAAGGGCAATATCGTCTACCTACCATCTTCTCCTCTATTTTCCAACCACCAATGGGATTAGAGAGATTAAAGGAGACCAAGTCTCTGTCCAAGAGGTTATGTGGCTTCCATGAGGGCCAGGAGGCCACACGAGACTCTCTAGGTCTAAGTACTTCACCTGAGGGATGACAACACCTTAGAAAGAGGTGAACCAATAAAAGAACTTTGGCTAGTGGTAGTGAATGACAACCTTCCTTACAGGAGATTCTATATAGGCTCCTCACTCTCCTAGAAATAGGCATCCATCTTGATAGACTTCCTCAAGTTGAATACGAATGTCTTCGCCTGGTCCCACGAAGACCTGGAGGGCATCAACCTTGAAGTGGCCTCCTACTGACTCAACGTTGATCCCAGGTACAAACCTATCCGACAGAATTTGATGAATGTAAGTATTGAAAGGGGACATGCCATGGAGAAGGAGGATAAGTTGCTGACAAATGGGTCAGTAAGGGAGGTAGCTTACCCATACTGGCTATCCAACGTAGTGATGGTTACGAAGGCTAATAGGAATTAGCGTCTCTGTATGGACTTTATAGAGCTCAACAAAGCCTGTCCTAAAGACAGCTACCCTCTCCCACACATCGACCTTTTTATTGACACCACCACTGTACACACACTCTTGAGTTTTCTGGATGCCTACTCCGGGTACAACCAGATCAACATGTTCCCTCCAGACTAGGAAAAAACTTCATTCATCACCCCGAAGGGAACCTACTGCTACAGGGTGATGCCTTTCAAATTCAAGAATGTCGGAGCCACATATCAGCGCCTTGTGAACAAAATGTTCGAGGCTCAGATAAGGAAGACTATGGAAGTCTATGTAGACAACATGTTGGTAAAGAGTANCTTTCAAATTCAAGAATTTCGGAGCCACATATCAGCACCTTGTGAACAAAATGTTCGAGGCTCAGATAGGGAAGACTATGGAAGTCTATGTAGACAACATGTTGGTAAAGAGTATGATCGTGACGAACCATGTGACATACCCCTAAGAAACCTTCAATGTATTGACAACCTACTGGATGAAGCTGAATCTTAAAAAGTGCGCTTTGACGTTAGTTCAAAAAAATTCTTAGGCTTCATGGTCAACAAAAGGGGCATTGAAGTCAACCCAGTAAAGATCAAAGTCATAATGGAGATGAAGTCCCCAGCCTCAACAAAGCAGGTCCAGCGCCTTGACGGGAGGATAATAGCCCTCAACGGGTTTGTCTTTAAATCAACAGATAACTGTCTACCTTTTGTTAAAATCCTATACAGGTCTTTCTAGTGGGGACCAAAGGCAGACGATGTCTTCCAAAAGCTCAAAGACTACCTCGCCACTCCACTTTTACTCTCCCATGTTGTGCCAGGAGAAACCTTGTATCTCTACCTCTCCTCCTCACCCTTTGTTGTGAGTTTTGTCCTTATCAGGGAGGATGGAAGCATCCAAAAGTGTATATACTACATAAGCAGGGCATACCAAGGGGGCAGAGGTAAGGTACTCGGAGCTTGAAAATTGACTCTTACACTTGTCACTGCCGCTAGACATCTACGCCACTACTTTCAAAGTCATATCATCATGGTTGTTACAGATCAATCACTTAAAAGAATTCTGGGAAAGCCTGATGTGTCCGACCGACTACTCAAGTTGGTGGTCGAGTTAAGTGAGTTTGATGTTCAATACCAGCCAAGGGCTAGCATCAAAGCACAAGCACTTGCGAACTTCGTGGCCAAGTCTACACTACCACATGAGACCAGGAAAGAGGTATCAGGCTCCCCAGCAGCCACCTGCTCAATACACACTGTCTCTACCCACCATGAGGCTAACTCAGGTGTTACCCTAAGAAGACACAATACCTCGAAGACGGCTCCATAGCCTGGGCAGCCTAAGGTGTTGTTTGTGCAGGACAAGGCACCGACCACTCTGCCCAGGGTGCTGCTTACATAGCCTAAGGTGCCGCCCACTCTACCTTGGGCACCACCCTCTTTGTTCAAGACCTCGCCTCCTATTTTCCTCTCCCCCCCAGGCGTTGCCCAATAGCCCACTGCCTCTTTCCTCTTCGATGCCATCATGGTTCCCTTTGTCGCATCCCTCGCCACTGTCTACCGTACCTGGTTGGAGACTCTACGTGGATGGGTCTTCCACCAACAAGGGCGGTAGTGTAGGACCGGTGTTGATTAGCCCCCATGATACTCCGTTGAAGTACGTCATTTCTCTCTACTTTACCATATCAAACAATCAAGCTGAATATGAGGTCCTCATATCAGGCTTGAAGCTTGTGTTGGAGATGAAGGCCCTCTACTTGAAAGCCTTCAATGACTCCCAACTCATAGTCAACCAGGTAAAAGGAGACTTTGAAGCAAAGGAGGAAAGAATGCAAGAATACCTCTCAGTATTCCAAGCCCTACTAAAAAAGTTTACCTATTTCCAAATCCACCATGTGCCTTGAAAGGAGAATGCCATGGTAGACACCCTCACCAAATTTGCATCTGCTAACATACTCATAGGTCTGACACTAACAGGCCACCAGTTTGAACCAAACACCTTNCGTGCCTTGAAAGGAGAATGCCATGGTAGACACCCTCACCAAATTTGCATTTGCTAACATACTCATAGGTCTGACACTAACAGGCCACCAGTTTGAACCAAACACCTTCAAGACAGAGGAGGACGATGTTAATTGTGCATCCTCAAAAGCCAATTGGATGAATCCCATCTGAGCCTACCTAGAGGAGAGCACTTTCCCAGACAACCCAATAGAAGCCAGAAAGTTGAGAATGAGAGCATCTAGGTATGTCATCCTGCAAAACACTCTCTATAAGAAAAGTTATTCCCTACCATTCCTCCGTTCTCTCACCCCTAAGGAAGTCGATTACGCAATGATAAAAATCCATGAGAGAATATGTGAAAATCACTCAGGAGGGCATGCACTGGCATAAAGCAGTTAGGCAAGGATATTACTGGTTTACCATGATCAGAGACACCCGCGAGTTTGTTAGAAGATGTGACAAGTGTTAACATTTCGCGACTGTGTCCAGTCAGCCACCCAAAAAGCTCACCATCATTCGGAGCCCATAACCCTTCTCTATGTAGGGGATCGATATCCTAGGTCCCCCTCCTTATGAGTCGGAGCCAATGCAAGTTCCTAATGATAGCCATTGACTATTTTACTAAGTGGATAGAAGTCGAGGCCTTAGCCAAAATAACAGACTAGAAGATAAAAGACTTCATATGGAAGAGTTTAGTTTGCCACTTTGGAATACCTCATGCCATTGTAAGTGACAATGCCAAGTAGTTTTACAACAAACTCCTTAATAACTTCTGCATCGACCTACAAATCAAGCAACCTCACTCCAGCCCTGCCTATCCACAGGCAAATGGGCAAGCATAGGTCACCGTCAGGACCATCCTCCGTAATTTGAAAACAAGACTAAAGAGTGCAAATGGACGATGGGTAGATGAACTCTTAGAAGTTCTGTGGCCCTACCAGACAACCCCAAGATTTTCCTAGCCTATGGGACAGAGCCGGTTATGCCCATTAAGATTGGGGTACACTTCCTTAGGGTCTAGTACCATGACAAAAAATTAGATTGTCAAAGATCCTTGTCTTTTTCCTTTACATTCTTGAAGCTTTTTCACAAATCCATCATATGTCTATCTCCATCAGTAGACAATAACTCATGTGGTCTAGATTTGGCATAGATTCGGCGCCCACTGGTAGTGGCACCATCACCAGCCCATACTGGTGCCAGATTTTCTTATCAAACAACAACACTTCATTGAATTTGAAGCCATCCTCAATAGCCTCTATCAACAGTGATGTCTTGAACTATTCAATTGGTTGATAAATTAGACCGAATAGACTTGTAACGACATGATTTTTAGAAGAACAAAAAATTGGGACAAAAATGAGTGCAAGAGTGATTGGGTTTCGTACTGGCTCTAGAGTGTGTGCGTAGGTGTTCTGGTCATGAATAAGGCGTTAGATTGGGGTAGAAGTGTTAATGGTAAAGAGAGAACGATAGCAAGGACGTGGATTCGAATAAGTTAGGGTTAACGTGTATCAGACAGTTAGGGGTGTGGTAGTTGCATTAGCGGATCATATTGGACGTTAACTTGATGTCTAAAAATTTAATCAATAATTTTCTAGTGGTTGATTCAATATGTAGATAATTTTAGAAAAAAATATTTTTAATTAATTTTCAAAATTTAGCCAAAATGGTGAAATTACTAAAATACCCTTGGAAGCATCTCCATCCTTCTTGCATGGCACGGTGTTCGCTAGAGCTCTCCAAGGCTGCATGTTTTCCATCGAGGAGCTTGGGGAGTTTGAAAGCTTTGGAAAAAAATCATGGGAAGAGATAGAGAAGATAGAAAAAAATGTACACTTGAATTTTGCGGTTCTCTTAGGAGGCTTCATCAAACATTCAAAGGTGTACTATTAGCTAAAAAGAGATCCACTGGTGTTGTTATATTTTGATTTGGTTAAATAGTTATGCTTGAATTTGTGTTTTTAAATTTTGGGTGTAAGGGTTTGACAAAACGAGTTGAAGGATTTGGGATGTATTGGTCTTTGGTTAATGGGTTTGAGTTTTTGGGGGTTCAAGGAGTCTTCTGGTGGCTGGTCGTGGTTTTGTGGTGGTGTGGAGGTGAAGGTGAATCTTTGGCTATGGAGGTTTTTAATCTCGATGGTTTTGATGCTTGAGCTTCAACGAATGGTCATACCTAGCTAAAATGGACCTTAGGAATCCATTGATGGCTTCAAAAATGGGTTTATAAGTCATTTGTGGGGGTGAAATGGGAAGTTGCAGGTTTGGCCATGTGTTAAAAACCTTATTTTATTGGACTTTGACCTATTTTTTGGTTATTATAACATCTACAACACTCAAATCCTTCATGTCAAATTTACTGGATAACGTTTTATTAATAGTTTTAATAATATCATTATTACTACCTAGAATAAACATATCATCTACATATAGGTAAACAATGATATATCCATCATTTGTTTCTTTAACATAGAAACATTTATCACATTCATCAATTGTGAATCCGTTTGATATCATGACTTTGTCAAATTTAAATCATAAAGTGATTTAACAAGTTTGCACACCTTCTTCTCTTGTTCAAGAGAAATGAACCCTTCATGTTGCTTCATATAAATTTTCTCATTTTAGTCACCATTTAGGAAATTTATTTTCACATCCATTTGATGTATCTCAAATTTGTGTAACACTACAATAGCTATTAACATATAAATGGATGTTATTCTCGTAAAAAGAGAATATGTATCAAAGTAGTCAAAATCTTCTTTTTGCTTTGTAGCTTTTAGCTATAGGTCTAGCTTTGTACTTATCAATTGATCTATCAATTTTTATTTTTCTCTTGAAATTTCATTTACAACCTAATGGTTTAATTTTTAGAGGAAGATATAACTCCCAGTTGTGATTTTGTGTGATGGATTCAATTTCACTGTTTATAGATTCTTTCCAAAAGGTGCTTCAGGAATGAACATTGTTTTATTGAAAATTTGAGACTCATTTTCAAACAAATATGTTAGAAAATCAAGACCATAGGACTTGAAAGTTCTCACCCTTGCCTTGCGTCTAAGTATTTCTTCATTTTCTTCATCTATAGACTCATGGTTTATATTACTAGTTGTAGTATCATGAGTTCTTTTAAGAAAATTTCCATCACATGTATTATTACAAGGAATGACATTTTCAAAAAATGATGCATTTCTAGATTCAATGACTGTATTGACATGCATATAAGGAATACCATATTTATGCACAAGAAAACGACATGTATTATTATTTATTGCATAACCAATAAATATGCAATTAATAGTCCTAGGTCCTAGTTTAATCTTTTGGGAATAGGAACCATCACCTTAGCCAAACACCATCACATTTTTAAATATTTGTCGGAAGGACTCATACCTTTCCATAATTCATAAGGAATTTTGTCTAATTTTTTGTGGGGTAATTTATTTAAATTATAGTTTGCTGAAAACAAAGCTTCCCCCCACAAGTTCTGAGGCAATCCCGAACTAATCAATATGGCATTCATCATATTTTTCAATGTTCTATTTTTATGTTTAGCAATCCCATTTTGCTAAGATGTATAAGGCTCAGAAATTTAGTGAATAATTCTATGTTCTTAATAGAACTTATCAAAATGTGTATCATATTCACCTCCTCAATAACTTCTTATTGCTTAATCTTTTTGCCAAGTTAATTATCAACCTCATTCTTATAATGTATAAATTTTTTTAATGCTTCGTCTTTACTCCTTAACAAATTTACATACCAATATCTTGTGCAATCATCAATAAAAGTAACAAAGTACTTCTTTCCACCTTTTGTTTGAATATATTTCAAATCACATGTATTACTATGAATTAATTTTAGAGGTTAAATATTTCTTTCAATATTATGAAAAGATGTTTTAGTTAATGTTGATTTAACACATGTCTTACATTTATGATTTGCTTCAATATTGAATTTAGGCAACAATTCTAAATTTATTAATTTATACAAAATATCAAAATTGGCATGTCCTAATCTACCATGTCATATATTAGAAGGCTCAAACATATAAGCAGAAGATGTATTATTATTATTATTAAAAATAGATACAATTGTCATTATATTAATCCTAAAGAGACCATCTATCAGATATTCCTTGCCTACATAAATTCTACTCTTGGTGATTACAAATTTGTCAAAATCAAAAACCCACCTAAAACCCTTCTTACTCAACAAGAATTCAAACACGAGATTCTTTCGAATTCCTGTTGGTTCGGCATCCATGGGGAATTCACTTGGCTTCTACTGATGTTACGAGTTGAGACCATCAGTTATGGAAGGATCATTGTTTTTGTATCGCGAACAATCGTTCCCATAGACAACGCCAAACTGATAGTGTTAATTAAGTGGATTGAGCAAAAGTATGAATTATGCTAAACAATCTAGATTTATGCTACAAGGTTCGTGAGGATTGTTATAAGGTTCTTGGAGAATTGGGATGACTAGCACAATCAAAGTATAGTGGTTTACCGGCTCGGGAGCTCGGTTAGTCCACTCTTCAACTGGGTTTGCTCTTTTTCGCATTGGAGGCACAATACAATATTTATAGTCTAATTCCTAGCTTTATGGGATCTGCAGTGAGATCTTTGCCTTCAATCCATAGGATCTCCCTTGATTTTGGGAGAGAATCTCGGTTAATTGAGAGTTTAGTGCCTTAATTATAGCCTTCTATTGCTTCAGAGACACCTTCCCCTAGCTAGTTGTTCCCTTTGAGAGGAGCTTGAGGTTTGGACCACTAAGCTATGGATGTCTATCCTCCTTGCGTAAGCTTACTTCCCTAGCTCATACTTAGTCAAAATTCTTTTTAGGTATCGTCGGTCAAACTCTCCTAGCTGAGCTTCCTATCTGACCTCCATGCTCGAGCTCGTGCTTGAAGTTTCTTTTGGGTATCATCAGTTTCCCCTAGTCTCTGATCAAAGTGGGTTTGATCAGGGGTTGAGCTAAGGTTGAGTCGAGGTAAACCTCCACTTGGAGACCTCAACTTGCATGCGAATAGGTTTTTTTGACAGTTTTGAGTAATCATTTCTTCCTTGAATTTCGCTCACGTTCTCCACTTTGAGGACCTACGTACCGTAAGCTTTAAATGCTCCTGAACTGATGGAAAATGCCTCATTTTTCTCTTCGATTTCTCTTTTTGGACTTTAGCATTTCACTTTCTTGTGATTTCAGCCTCCCAAATTTGCTGTCGTTCCTAGGGTTTCACAGAAAGACGATTTCCCCTGATTTGATTTGAAGGTTTAGCAAGGCTTGCTCTTTGACTTCGTTCTAAGCTTTGGTCCACCGTTCATTCTTGTTTAGGTATGTTTCTTGTCTTTTACCCATTTTCTCATTCTGGATCCCTCAAATCTGAGGTGGTTACTGCATTTCTGAACTTTTCAATTATGTTATTTTAGAAGTCGAGGTTGCTTCTTGTCCCGTCTTCCTCTCTTTCTTGACTCCTTATTCTACAACTTGGATCTTTGTCATTGACCGCTGGTGCCTTGCCCCCTTGACCTTCAGAGAGTGTTTTTTAGAGGTTCCCCTTCCTTATAGGTCCTTTAAACTCCCTTTCTCTTGCCCAGTTATATCTATTTCTTCTGAAGCCACAGGTTCATCGATTTCCCTTCTGAGAGATAAATCTCTAGAAGTAGAGGAGGATGAACTGGGAGAGGTTGGCGATGAAATAGATAATTTTCCTAGGGTTGAGGCTATAGAGATGACTAAGGTTCCTCCAGTTTCATTAGGATCTCCTTCCAATCCTAAACGGTCTCAGAGAGGAAAAGCCAAGGTGGGCTCAGGTGGTGGCATGGTGTCTGGCCCTATTCCTTGAACATCCGACCTCATTGGACATAGTGAGGTCACTCCCCCTCTTATGAAAGTCATTTTTGCTAGGTTTGGATTTCCTAAGGGTATGTGCTACTGGATTCCCTCAACCGATATTAGGTATGATTCTAAGGTTCCTAAGAAGACTTGTTTCTTCGTAGCTTCCCTTGAGAATGGGCTCAGGTTCCCTATACATCCTTTTATCAAGTCCATCCTCCAACACTTTAACGTCTGCCCTGCTCAAATTTTTCCTAACTACTAGGATGTCTTGGTTGACCTTCTCTTCTTTTTCAAGAGAAAAGAAGTCGGGACCCTTTCTGTTTCTTTACTCATGAAATTCTTCAATGTCAAGTTCCAACCTGACGGCTTTCTATACATTTCCAAACGGGTGAAAATCCCTACTTTGATCACTGACTTGCCTAACTCCCGCAAAAACTGGAAGAAACAATTATTCTTTGTGTTAGGGAAGGCGTGGGAATTTAACCCAACTGATTTCACTGATACTCTTCCAGTTCCACGCTATTGGGCAGGTCCTGACAACCTGGGTGATTTTTTTATCTTGGACAGGTTCCCTTTGCCTCTTTTCTTTTGTTTCACAAGATGACCTCACTTCTTTGGGTTGTTCAGGTATCCGTCCTGAGCTAGGGGCCGAGGATAAGCTTGCTTTGACCTATTTCAGAAATTGCTTTGACCCCTTTCAGTGGTTGGGCCTAAAAAAGTGGAAGGTAGCTTTTCTGCTTTCACCTTTTTACTTTTCCTATCCTTTCAACCCCCCTGGCTTGTTTGTCTTTTGTTTTCAAGTTCCTCCTCAATGGAGCCGACCTTAGAGGAACTTAGAGCAAAGGTGGCTCTGTTAAAGAAAAGTAGGAGTGGTAATAAGCGCAAGGCAGAGGTCGGGACAGGCAACGGCGCTATTTCCCCAGCCAAGGTGCCAAGGTTGGTTTGTACCTGATATCGAACTTACTGAGCTCTATAGCCCATTTAACCAATCTTCTCAAAGACTCTGGTTTATGCAGTATTTGCTTCATCGATTAGTCTGTTGGAACCTCAATAGTATAAGTCTAGAAGTATGGCCTAAGTCTCCTGGAAGTTCTAACTAAAGCTAAGACAAGCTTCTCCATTTTTCAATATCTCTCCTCAACCCCTCTTAGAGCTCTACTACAGTAATAGACGGGTTGCTGAGCTCTGTCTCGCTCCCTTATTAGTGTTGCGCTGGTCGAGAAATCTGAAACAGCTAGGTAGAGAGTAAGTACTTTCCCTTCCAAGGGGCTTACCAGAACAGGGGGGGAGCACAAATGATCCTTCAAGGCTTTGAATGCTTCTTCATACTGGGTATCCCATTGGAATGCCTTCTTTAAGACTTGAAAGAAAGGTTAACATTTATCACTTGACTGGACACGAAACGACTCAGGGCAACTATTCTTCCTATCAAACGTTGGATTTTCCTTGTGTTGGATGGTGGCTGCATATCCAGTACTACCTTAACTTTTTTTGGGTTAGCTTCGATTCCTCTAATATTGACTATGAAGCCCAAAAATCTTTTTGCTGATACTCCAAAGGCATATTTTGCAGGGTTGAGTTTCATCTTATACTCTTTAAGGACCTGGAATGACTCTGCTAAATATCTGATATAGAGTTCTACTTTTAGTGATTTCAACGACATATCGTCGATATAGACTTCCATGGATGTTCCAATTTGCTTTTGGAACATTCAATTTATCAAGCGCTAGTAAGTGACTCCAACATTCTTCAATCCAAAAAGCATGACCTGATAGCAGTACGTTCCCTACTTAGTCACAAATGAGGTCTTTTCTTGGTCATTAGAGTTTATCCTGATATGGTTGTATCAAGAGAAAGCGTCCATGAAGCTGAGAAGCTCGTGTCTGCAGTGGCATCTACAATCAGATCAACCTGAGGTAAGGGAAAGTTATCCTTAGGGCAAGCTCTGTTGAGATCGGTAAAGTCGATGCAAAGTCGCCACTTGTCATTGGTCTTTTTNTTGCGGTGGCATCTACAATCAGATCAACCTGAGGTAAGGGAAAGTTGTCCTTAGGGCAAGCTCTGTTGAGATCGGTAAAGTCGATGCAAAGTCGCTACTTGTCATTGGTCTTTTTGACAAGGATCATGTTCGCCAGCCAGGTAGGGTAGTCTACCTCCTTGATAGCTTTGGCATGGAGAAGTTTGCTGACTTCCACGTTGATTCCCTTTTGGCGTTCTAGGGAAAAACTTCTTCACTTCTGTTTAATGGGTTTGTAGGTGGAATTCACATTGAGCTTGTGTGTGATGACTGAGGGGTCGATGTCTTCCATATCTTCTTGCTTCCAAGCAAACACTTCCATATTTTCCTTTAGGAACTAGACGAGAAGGTCTTTAATCTCTCTTCTAAGCTTGGACCCTACGAAAATAAGATGCTCTGACTCCTTGTTAAGCTGAATAGGTTCCAGCTCTTTCGATGACGTTGGTCTAGTGTTCAGCTCGTCTCTCATGTCAAGCTCGTCCAACTGGATACTTTTGACTTTTTTCTATTTCGTAGATGCCATGTAACATTCCCACGCTACACGCTGGTCTCCTTGGACCACTCTAACTCCATTTTCTGTAAAAAATTTCATGACGAGGTGGTATGCAGAGGGAATGACCCTCATGGCAATGAGAGAAGGTCTCCTAAGTAGGATGTTGTATACTGAAGTTGCATCAACCACTAGAAATCTCACAGTCGTGGTGGCCTGGCAGGGAGGATCTCCCATAGTGACCATGAGCTGGATTGATCCCAAGGGTAACATCCTCTCCCCTGAGAACCCCAACAAATGAACACTTACTGGCTCAATCTTTTTCCTACCTATACCCATCTTGTCGAATGCAAAGGCAAAAATGATTTTCGCAGAGTTCCCATTGTCAATCAAAACTCGATGTACAATTCTGTTGGCAATGATAGCCCTCACCACCAGTGGGTCATCACGGGGATACTGGCAGCCTTCCAAGTCTGAGTTTGAGAAGGTGATAACTGTGCTCAGCCGTGGTGCCTTGGACATAGTGTGCATCTCCAGTGCTTTGCCAGCTCTGACTCTGTGCAAGTCTCTTGCAAATCCTCCAGATATTACTATGATCTCTCCTAGAGGTTGCTGATGCTACACAGGGACCTACTGCTATGGTGCTAGAGGTGGTGGAGCTCGGTTCTAATTATCATGGGCAACGAAGCAGTGCAACTGCCCTCGTTGGATCAAGAATTCAATCTTTTTCTTCAGTTGGATGCAATCATCGGTGTCGTGGCTATGATCCTTGTGGTACTCACAGTACTTTATGAGATCTCTCTTTGCTGGATTGGCCTTCATTCGAGGTGCCCACCTTATAAACTTCTCATTTTGTACTTCATGCAAGATTTGTGATATTGTTGCGGTAAGAGGAGTGAGCTGCCGAGGTGCGTACCTCAGTTACAACTCTGGCTATGGAGGACCTAGGCGATCCCTAACATCTGCCCTTCTTTTGGGGGTGTAATCCCTGTCTCTTCTTGGAGACCTATCTCTTCCTCTTTCTTTCCTGGTACTTCGATCCCTCTTCTTTTCTTCTTTCACCTTTTCCTTCTATGAGGATAAGCTCCTTACCTTTGAGAGAAGGGCTTTCTCGCCATTAATATACTTTTCTGCTTTAGCCAACACCTCTGTCATGCTTGTGTGCGGGTTATTTGATATAGAAAACATCAAGTCCTTTCACTACACTCCTAACCCAATAATGAAAGCAGTGATAACGAACTTTTCATATGGAATATCTACCTTCAGGGATTCTGAGTTGAACCTTTAGACATAAGACCATAGGTTCTCATTGGGTCCCTGTTTCACATTCAACAAGTGGTAGCTCGACTTTCGATAAGTTCGAGCTCCTATGAAATGGGATACAAAAGATATGGATAGCTCCTTGAAGGAAGAGATTGACACCGGAGGAAGCCTGTTGAACCATGCCAAGGCTGAGCCCTTCAGCGTGATGGCAAAGGCCCGGCATCGCACAGGGTCTTGATATCCGTGCAGCTCCATCTGGTTCTTATAGGTATAAGATGATCCATGGGATCTTTGGTCCCATTGAAGGCCTCCATCTGGGGCATTTTGAACTTAGGAATGAGGGTGAAATGTAATACTCCTGCGGTGAATGGAGATTCAATCTACTGCACCGGAGCATTCATTGTCATTGGGATCTTACCTTGCACGACTTCCTTCATATGACTGAGCTCTTGTTGGATGTCCCTGAAGCACTGCTCCCAATATTCCTCTCTCCTCTCCCGTTGGAAAGGGGGTAAATCATTTTTCTCGGTCCCATCTTTCTGACTCTACACTTCTTTATTGTCTCCAGCCCTAGGAGGTGGATAAGGAGCCTGGCTATTCTTGGCCCCCTAGTTAACTTCTTTGAGGGGGTCAAGGCGTTGATGCTCCCCTTGTGGGGGACTTCCTTAGGCTGGTCGTGTCTGCTGAGGACTTTGCAGGAGCTTTAAGAAATCTTCGTTCTACTGAGCAGACGCTGGTTGAAAGGGCAGAGGGCCTCCAATTCGTTATTCGTGGGGGGATCCACCATGGGAAGATTGACCTTAACGACGGGGAAAGGATCTTGAAGATTCTCGTGTTGCTAGCCACTAGTGGCTTCTTGTTGGTTCTGCATCTGTGGGGGATTCACTTGGCTTTTGCTCATGTTGCGAGTTGAGACCATCAATTACTGAAGGATCAGTGTATTTGTATCGAGAACAATCATTCCCACAGACGGCGCCAAACTGATGGTGTTAATTAAGTGGATTGAGAAGATCGTATGACTTATGCTAAACAACTTGGATCTATGCTACAAGGTTCGTAAGGATTGTAATAAGGTTCTTGGAGAATTGGGATGACTTGAACACTGAAAGTATAGTGGTTCACCAGTTCGGGAGCTCAGTTATTCCATTCTTCAATGGAGTCTCTTGCTCCTCGGGTCTATATTAATGGCTTGTATGAATTACAGTGTGATTCATATACAACTGGGGTTGCTCTTTTTCGCATTGGAAGCACAATACAATATTTATAGTCTAATTCCTAGCTTTATGGGATCTGCAATAAGATCTTTGCCTTCAATCCACATGATCTCCCTTGATTTTAGGAGAGGATCTCGGTTACTTGAGAGATTAGTACCTTGATTATAGCCTTTTATTGCTTTAGGGACGCCTTCCACTAGCCAGCTGTTCCCTCTGACTGGAGCTCGAGGTCTAGGTCACTGAGTTCTGGATGTCTGTCCTCCTTGCTTGAGCTTACTTCCCGAGCTCATACCTAGTCGAAATTCTTTTCAAGTATCATTGGTCAGACTCTCCTAGCTGAGTTCCATATCTGACCTCCATGCCCGAGCTCGTGCTTGGAGTTTCTTTTGGGTATTNGGGCAGAGGGCCTCCAATTCGTTATTCGTGGGGGGATCCACCATGGGAAGATTGACCTTAACGACGGGGAAAGGATCTTGAAGATTCTCGTGTTGCTAGCCACTAGTGGCTTCTTGTTGGTTCTGCATCTGTGGGGGATTCACTTGGCTTTTGCTCATGTTGCGAGTTGAGACCATCAATTACTGAAGGATCAGTGTATTTGTATCGAGAACAATCATTCCCACAGACGGCGCCAAACTGATGGTGTTAATTAAGTGGATTGAGAAGATCGTATGACTTATGCTAAACAACTTGGATCTATGCTACAAGGTTCGTAAGGATTGTAATAAGGTTCTTGGAGAATTGGGATGACTTGAACACTGAAAGTATAGTGGTTCACCAGTTCGGGAGCTCAGTTATTCCATTCTTCAATGGAGTCTCTTGCTCCTCGGGTCTATATTAATGGCTTGTATGAATTACAGTGTGATTCATATACAACTGGGGTTGCTCTTTTTCGCATTGGAAGCACAATACAATATTTATAGTCTAATTCCTAGCTTTATGGGATCTGCAATAAGATCTTTGCCTTCAATCCACATGATCTCCCTTGATTTTAGGAGAGGATCTCGGTTACTTGAGAGATTAGTACCTTGATTATAGCCTTTTATTGCTTTAGGGACGCCTTCCACTAGCCAGCTGTTCCCTCTGACTGGAGCTCGAGGTCTAGGTCACTGAGTTCTGGATGTCTGTCCTCCTTGCTTGAGCTTACTTCCCGAGCTCATACCTAGTCGAAATTCTTTTCAAGTATCATTGGTCAGACTCTCCTAGCTGAGTTCCATATCTGACCTCCATGCCCGAGCTCGTGCTTGGAGTTTCTTTTGGGTATTATCAGAATTAACCACTAATTAGTTAATGTGTTGGAATCCAAATCTCCTTAATATACTATAATATACTAATTAATTAAAACAAAATGTTAATAACAGAAACTAAAACAATGCATTTATATTGACGTAGAACATGAAATATAGAAATAATAATCCAGAAAACTAAAGATAATTCGAGCCCTATGTTATCACAGTTCTTTAAGACAAATTTGTTCCTTCTCGGTATTTAAGGTTGATAAATAATTGTCTCCCAAAATAGAATGAATTTTCGTTTCTGAAGAAGTAGCACTTCAATTTTCAAAACTCTAGCGAACATAACTCTGTGATTTATACTTGAACCTTATAGAAGGAAGAGAGAGAAGAAAAATCCGAATGCAGACTTCAGGATTTTTGGAATGAATGAAAATGGCTTGAAGGTTTTCTATTTATAAACTCTTGGTGGTTGTTTAGATTTTTTAAAGAAGCATGGGATGCTCCGAATTGAAGAGACACACTCTTTCAAATTGAATAGACACCTCTAGAATGAACAATGAACAAACCCAATTTTTCGTGCCATATTCAAACTAACGGACCTAAAATTTAAAAATTCATTTGAATTTTAAATTTCGATTAGTAATTTAATGACAATCCACGTTTAGATCTCATTAGTTTGACCCATAATCCACACCAAATAAATTTTCCCCCAAAAAATTATATCTTTTGAACCCAAGCCCGGCTAGGTCGAGCGAACAACGCATGCATGTGGTGACTAAGGTAGTGTAGTTGCTCACTTCCCTCACAAAAGTATGGTATCCCTTGAGGCCCGACCCATGAAGTCAACTAGAAGTATATTAACTCATCAAAGTTTTGGTCTCCTTCTAATGTGGGACAAGCCTTATTTCACTACACCAATTTTAGTTTATTTTATTAATTTAAATAGGTCAGTTTGAGACGTAATTTTTCATTTAATACTTAATAATTTTAAATAAATAAATATACAATGTTAATCTCATTGTAGAAGAAAACGCGTTCAAACTCGGTCCCACTAATTTTGAAGTGTGGGTCCCATTTCATTTAAGTCATAAGATGCTCAAATAAACATATTTAAAATTAATTTTTTTTAGCATAATTCATTGAGATATCAAGGCTGCAAACATTTTTCTTGACGATGACATGGAAGCTCGAAATACAGATTTTGAAATTGCAAAAGAAGTTTTATACACGTCAAATTTTCCAATCTGCCCGGAACTATGGGATACTTTGTATTGGAGTATTCCTAGACACTCGAGTTCATAGAGAAGTGTGGCATGTACTACTTCGGAGTGCTGCTAGGGGTTTTGGTTGGAGAGATGGCTGAGAAAAGTCATGACTTCTTAGGATACCAACAGATCCATTGATCCTAAGCTAATGGGAAATGGGTACGAAGAACTCCTGGATCTTAAAATTGTTTGCTTTTGCACTCGTGCGATATATATACATCTTCGGAGTGTTGCTAGGGTGTTTCGGTGATTCGCAAGTTTCCATCAAATGTGTTCTTCCA
Source organism: Ilex paraguariensis (assembly GCA_963454935.2). Taxonomy (NCBI): domain Eukaryota; kingdom Viridiplantae; phylum Streptophyta; class Magnoliopsida; order Aquifoliales; family Aquifoliaceae; genus Ilex; species Ilex paraguariensis. Next base: position 917,316 of record CAUOFW020009835.1, read on the forward strand.
ACACACAAGTCATGACTTAGAGGATCCAAATAGAGCAATAGATCCAAAGCTGATGGGAAATGGAGGGAACATCGAATAAATCCGTAAGAGTAGTGATTCATGTGAATTAAGATTTTTCTCTCAAGCATATAATTTGTACCTTTAAGCTATGCAATTCTTAGTCCTATGATGTTTTTTGTACAGGCATTTGGTGAAAACAGCATTATGTTGATAATCCTCTTAACTACGCCATCAAACAACATCTTTTAGCGCATGTTAGTTTTTTGTTTTTTGTAATTTGAACCCGTGACTTATAAGACAAAATAGAACTAAATTGCCATTGCCACCAATGTCAGGCCCCAGAGGTAGAGCAATACATATTACTAGTACATTATTAATGCCTCTTGCCAGATTTTTTACCAAACACATACAAGTCTTTTCATTCGTTAGTGAACTAGCAAGATTTGAGCTCAGAATCTTTTGTTTTTATACTATGTTAAACTCACAATTCATTTACAACTTAAGCACTTAATATATATATATATATATATATATATAAAACTTTAACGGCCTTTTTCATAAATGCCAATTAAATGAAGGAAACAAAAGAGAGAAGCAACAGAGAGGTGTAAAACACGAGCCATGAGGCACAAAGGAGGGAAATAAGTGAAAAGCAACTTTCATGTGAGTATCAATCTGGCTTTAGAAATTATCTTGCAATGAGCCCTTTTCCTCCCCATTTTTGAGTAAAAGCCAAAAACCCTTCGGAACACATCAAAAATAATACAGTGAATAGAGGATCTCCTTTTCTCAACCCTCGTTTAGGCTTGATAAACCCTATTTGTTCTCCATTGATAATAAGGGAGTAAAAAATTGATTTCACACGTCTTATAACAATTTCAACTCATTCGACCGCAAAACCCATCTTATAGCAATATTCCACTCGGTCATATGTTTTGCTCATATTCATTTTAACCAACACGTAGCCGGCCATTAATGCCTCGTCTGTTTTGCAAGCAATGGTTTAATTCATAGGCAATGAGGATATTATCCATAATAAGTATACTTAGAAAGCACCTTAGCAATAATCTTGCACACAACATTACACAAGCTAATTTTATTTTCGCCCTCAAATATTTATTTAATATGATACTGCACACTTAACTATTCAAATTTGTAAAAAAGTGTAAAAATTCTTAAATTTTGTGAGACAGTCTAGGAAATAGTACCCGCGAATAAAATTTAAAGATTTTTGAAAAATGTCAAAAATTTAAATTGTCTAAAGTATAACGTCTTTCAATCAAAAATTGAGAGGAAAATTTACATAAGGTTGCAATTCAAAAGCAGAAAGTGTAATTGACAAATTTTAAAACAGAGCATACGCCATTTAAAAACTCAATATAGTGATTCGTACATTGTTTGACTACTATACCAAAATAATGGTATTATATGAAAAAAAGATGCACGAGTTCGAAGGATATTAAACATTTAAATATTGTAATTGTAACAATCGAGATAAGCGATACNCGCACGAGTTTGAAGGATATTAAACATTTAAATATTGTAATTGTAACAATCGAGATAAGCGATACAAAATTATAAGCAATACTATGAACACGAATCATACAAATTTAATATTTAATGAACAACACAAAGTTACATTCTTACTAAATAATCCAATACTAAATAACGTTTATTTTAAAAAATATATTAAGAATATAAATAACTGAGAAGAATGATGTAAAATTAAAATCACTACTATAAACTCAAATCATACAAATTCAATAGTCAATTTTATTTTTTCTGTAATCAATAAAAAAACATAACTTGCAAAAAATCTAATTTAACAAAGAAATATGATTAACATGTAAAATATACAAGATTAAATTCAAGTTATTGAACAACTTAGATATCAAGAGATATATTAAAAAAAATATGTTTAACATTTAAAATATATTATATTAAATTCATATACAAACACAAATCATACAAATTCAATATTTAGTAAATAGCACAAAATAACAATATTTACAAAATTACAAGCGAAAGAAACAATACAAAATTATAAACAATACTATGAACACGAATCATACAAATTCAATATTTAGTGAACAACACGAAGCAAAAATTTTTACTAAATAATCTAGTACTAAATAACGTTTAGTTTAAAAAAATATACTAAAAATAACCGAGATGAATGAAATAAAATTAAAAAACACTACTATAAACTCGAATCATACAAATTCAATAGTCAGGTCATATCTTTTGGAAGTCGGTTAAATTTCTGATAGTTATATTTGGTTATTTGACAACATCTACAGACTTTGTTTATTTGTAGAAGTATTGTTTTACATTTCATTATATTAGTTACGAATTCTGTCATTATTCAGATAAAGTTGATTATGAATGTTAAAATCGTAGATTTTAAATCAAAAACAGAACATTGAATATTGTCAACTGATATAATTTTTCAGATGTTTGAATTATTATGTTTTAGTAGTTATAACATAATTTTCGTGGCATAACAATTTAATGTGGAAATATATGCTATGCATGTAGATTGATGTTATAAAAAATATTAACAGACTCATTTTGTTCGTTGTTTACCATAATATTGTATTTTACTTTACATTTATGTATGAACAAATATTTGTAACTAATTTACGAGTAACACCGTGCCTTCAGGTACGGGCAATTGTTACTAGTTATGCACAACAGAGGGAAAGTGAGCGTGTAGTTACCATATCGAAAGAAGAGAGAGAGCACCACTACTAGTGGTAGTAAAGCAAAGTCGAAAACGAATGGGTGGCGTACGGGGAATTTTGCTGGATAGCTCAACTCTCTTCGCTGAGGATGACTACCANACTTAACAAAAATAGTAACATGCTTAAAAAAAAATAGCAATATAGAACATTACATAAAATTAAAATTAAAAATAGTAGTATTTAAACCTATAACCAGAGAAAGAAGTGATGATGCACAAAACTGTCTTCGTGCAAGATTAACAGTCAAGTATGTGTAAATGTGCAATTAATGAGTGACAAACAAGCAATCAATAAAAATTAAGAGTAAAACAGTAAATAATAGATCAACACAGGGATTTATAGTGGTTCGGTCTGGGTGACCTACTCCACTCTTGGGAACGACAGCGGTGACCTAATATTCTTTATTGATGAATCATGGTCTCCTAAACTATATTATTTTCAAACTCGTTTTCTTGGAAATTGAGTTATTCTACTGAGCTGTTGATGCTCACCCTACATTATTTTCCTTTTTCAGATGTGAGAATGCTAGGAGATTTGTACATAGTAACTTGACAAGGTTTCTGTATAACTTAGGAAGTTGTATTCGAAGTTTGTAATAGAATAAAAGAAAACTTAATGTGTAACGTGTACTTAACTGAATAGTAGTTTGTAATAGGTTGAGACGTGTGTTAAATGTAGAGGATAACACAATATTAGAGAGTAACAGAGAGAGGTCAAAAGCTTAACCTAGCTCTCATATATCACTTGTATTTATAGTTAACTCACAATAATAAGAATTATACATACACCCTCTTGTATTTATACAAAATATCCTAACACTATTAACAATTTATACATACTACCCTAATACTCTTAACACTCCCCCTCAAGCTGGACTATATGTATCATATAATCCAAGCTTGGAATAAATCGCTGAAAGACATGTACAACTCAATACTTTGATAAACATATCTACAAGCTGATCTTCAGATTTCACAAATAAAGTGGTAATCTCCCCAACTACTATCTTCTCCAAAATAAAGTGACAATCAACTTCAATATGTTTGGTTCTCTCGTGAAACACTATATTGGCAATGATATGGATAGCTGTCTGGTTGTCACAGAACAATTGTAAAGGAGGTTGAACTGAAAACCCAATTTTTTGGAGGAATTGTAGTAGCTAAGTTAACTCACTCGTCGTATGCGTCATTGTCCTATACTCAGCCTTAGTACTGGATCTTTTTACCATGGATTGTTTCTTACCTTTCCATGAGACAACGTTACCTCTTAAGAAAGTACAATAACCAGTGGTTGATCTTTGATCAGAAGGAGAGTCAGCCCAATCAGTATCTGAGAAACCTTCCACTCTAAGATATCCATTAGCTCAATATAACAATCTAAGTCCAAGAGCTCGTTAGAGATATCGCATAATACGAGTAACTATCTCTCAATGTGGTACTCTAGGATATCCCATGAACTGACTTACTAAACTGACTACATAGAAAATATCCGGTCAAGTAATAGTGAGATAATTGAGCATCCCAATCAATTTGCTATACCGACCTGGATTCTTAAACAATGCACCATCATCCATCAATAGTTTCTGATTCGAATCCATAGGAACATCAATCGGTCTGCCACCAAGCAAACCTGCTTCCTCTAATATGTCAAGTACATATTTCATCTGTGATAAACAAATGTCCTATTTAGATCGAGCCACTTCAATTTCTAAAAATACATAAGTTTTTTCAAATTCTTAGTATGAAATTGATCTTACAAGAAGATTTTTAACTTGACAATCCCCTTAGAATCATTTTCAGTAATTACAATATCATCTACATAGATCACCAATAGAATATATCCAGCATTCGTTTGTCTATGAAACACAGAATGGTCTATCTGACATCGAAAAAGATCAAAATTTAAAACTGCATCTGAAAACTTACCAAACCATGCTCTTGGTGACTGCTTCAAACCATACAAAGATTTCTTTAACTGACATACATTCTTACCATACTCCCCCTGAGCAGTAAACCTAAGTGGCAGCTCCATGTATACCTCTTCAACCAAGTTACCATGTAGGAAGGCATTCTTGACATCTAACTAAAATAATGACCAATCAAGATTAGCAGCCAAAGAAGTCAAGATACGAACAGAGAAAATTTTGGCAACATGAGAGAAAGTCTCCTCATAATCAACACTATAGATTTGAGTAAAACCCTTTATAGCAAGCCAGGCTTTGAGATACTCCATAGAACCATTCGGATGAAATTTAATAGTATAAACCCAACGACAGTCAACAGTTCGTTTATTAGGAGGTAAATGAAGGAGATCCGAAGTCCCATTATGATGTAACGCATCCATCTCATCCTCCATAGCTTTCAATAGTAAAGAAATGGTTTGAGCATCCACTTCTGTCCCACTGATCATACCTAGGAGTATCTTCCTTGGATTTAGGATCCACCAAATATTTTTTAAATCCTTTGCCTTAAAGAAAGACTTGAACAGATCGGGAGCATAAAGTATAATTAGTCTCATTGAGTTTAACAGAGGTCATGAGACCATTGATAATAGTCGGTGGCCAAGATGGAGTAAAGGACTTGGTATCTTATTTGGGTTCCATAACAGTGCAATAAATAGTAAACAATAAGTGTTGCAATGCTGAATCAGAAGAAAAGAGGATGCTAGAAGACTGAATCGGACCTGCTAAGGTTGTTAGAAGATTGAACTGGACCACAAGAGTCTGCTGGAAGATTGAACCGAACCTACTAAGGCTGTTGGAAGACTGTACTGGACCACATGAGCCTGTTGGAAGACTAAATCAGACATGTTAAGGCTGTTGGAAGATTAAACCGGACCATAAGAGCTTATTGGACCACTGAACCGGGCAGACTAGGCTCGCTAGATTGTTGGACCGCTAAATTGGAGTAAAAATTGACTAAATTGATCTAAACTGATGCAACACTATCTGAACCGAGCCACAAGAGCTTACTGGACTGCTGAACCAAAGGGACCACTGAATAAACCAGTTTGAATCTAGCTAAACCAAGATTGATCTAATCTAGGCTGGACCCGATCTAATTGGACTCGAGCTGATTAGGTTTGGACCAAAGTGGGCTAGACTTAGGTATGACTTTGGTTTAAACCCATGAAGTCGGGTTTGGACCTTTTCTTCTTCGTCGATTAGGGTTCCAGTAAACCCTAGTCTTCGTCTGCGCCTCGTTCACCACAACGAATGACAAACCACCATGATGGCCACACCGTAACAGTGAACCCTAATCTTCGACTGCACTTTGACCACCACAACAAACGACAGACCACTATGATGGCCACACCATAACAACGCTACACCATAATGAAGAAATCAATAATACACCACCAGAGCTACACCACCATGACGAACACCAAACGACTGCAAATAATGATTAATAGTACCACACCACCACCACAACACATGTCAATCATAGCAACTATATCACCACCACCATTTTAGCTTTGATGAACAATAGTACCATCACCACAAACAAAGTTAATTTATTCAAAATATATTTAGGATTGCAATTACTTTGATACAATGTTAAATGTAGAGGATTTGCACAATATTAGAGAGTAACAGAGAGAGGTCAAAAGCTTAACCTAGCTCTCATACGTCACTTGTATTTATAGTTAACTCACAATAATAAAAATTATACATACACCCTCTCATATTTACACATATTACCCTAACACTATTAACAATTTACACATACTACCCTAACACTCTTAACAACGTGTATGTAAGTTATGCATATGTTTATACAATAATATATGGTTTGTATATTTTGGGTGATTCTGCTATGCTACACTGGGACTTTGTTATTCTATTATAATGTTCTGTGGATTAAAGTAACACATGTCACATGCCTAGCCGATCTAGAGTGTGACAAAGTTGGTTTTAGAGCAATAGGTTTCAGATCTTATATGGGATATTATGATACTTTTTTGGTATTAGTGATGGACTAACTTGGAATTTTATAGGAAATGGCAAGGTGGGACAAAATTTACATGGACTTCAAAGATTTCAGATATGACCACATTGCTAAAACGAGGAGTATGTGACCGAAGAATCCATCCATGTCTTGCAATCTAATGTAATAGAGGTGGTTGGCGTCTGGTTATTTTTACCTTCTACCACTAAAAAGGAATTGGTACACCATAGACTCACTTCACTGATTAGGGCTAGTAAAAGGGAACTTAGCACCGAAATGAATCCTAGGTGTTATCAAATGTTGTTGGAAGAATTAGGAGTAGTATAGATAGGGAGGTTTCCTCCTATTTGCGCCAGGATGATGGATCAAAAAGGTGATGAGGGTGGTAGAACTCCAGCAGCAAATTCTTGGGAAGAGGGTGGCGTGAGCAAAACGGGTAACAATGTAAAGGGTTCTGTGCTGGTTCCGGATGCGGGAGAGAATAACTGAGTGAGAGGATTGACAAGAAACTAGAACCCTAACTTCTGTATATAATGTATAGGGTGTGAGTAAACTGGCAAGGTGGTAAGTGAAAGTATCTAAATAAGATCACTGTTTGTACTAAGTAGACGTCAAATTATTTTGGGCGTGCAAGAATCTAAATTTATGTAATAACTCTGCTAACTTTTGTTGTGAATATATTTATGAGAGTTTTACTTTATGAAATGTTATTTGTGGTTTTCATGCATGATTCAAGTATTGGATGGTTGGTGATTTATTATTGGATATTGATATTTGAATATGTTTGGCAGTAAGACTAGGGGAAAGGCACCCTGGGATGACCAATATGACCTTCGTGGGGTTGTGGGGCATGGAGAGTATGCCAGATGGATGTGCATTAGGTTGGTTGTTGAGGCATTAGGCAGAAAATATGGGCAACACGAGAGGTGGCTTAGAGGTATAAAAGGTATACTCCAGCCCAACTACAGAGGCGAGTGCAATATAAATTGGATGCAAAATTGGAAGTAGATCATTAGGCGATAAAAATTGAGAGTGAACGAAAGGTTCCTAGGGATTCGGTGGTGTTAGTTCAATCAGTGCATCATATTCACAACGAATGGATATAGGAAGATCCAGTACAACTGGTTGCAGAACCTGATATGGATTTAGATGCACCCACTATCACTAATGTAGGGGATTAAGGGGTAGAAGGTGTACCCAGATGTGTGGAGGATGTCAACTATGTACAAAGAAAGTTCTAGAATAGGGTTATGTACTAAGTTATATGAGGGTGCATGTGTGCTAGATAAAATATAGTAATAGGAGAATATAACTTTATTTGATTTGCTATGCTATTACTAAAAATTATGTGCAAATCTAATGTTGTAAGCATATTAATAAATAAGTAATAGAATGTTATGATGTTAGAATGTCTGGGTAACTAGATCTGATTTAAGTTGAAATTGTTCAAAAACTAATCTTATGGTTGTAGTGATTTCATTAGGATATGGTGAACACACGAACTAAAGAAGGGAAACAAGTGGGCACTTCAATAAATAATGAGGTGGAGCATGAAGAGAACCAAAATAATACTATTGAACTTGGGCAAGGAGGCCTGTAGTAGGTATATCAATGTTTGGCTACACTCACTACATTGATCCAAACTCAACTACCTGGACTAGTTGGGAACCCAGGAGGAACTCAAGCACAACCAGCACCAATGCATGGGGTAAGGAATGCAGAAATTCTTCCATTACCTAATGTCCATGTGGTGAATGATAGGGAAAAATTGTGAAATGATTGGGGAGAGCTTGAGAATAGGTCAATGGTGATCTTGAAAGAGTTTCTTAAGCAACGTCCATCATCATTTCAAGGAACTACCAACCCTCTGGAAGCGAAAAAGTGGTTACGGCAAGTTAAAAAGGTAATGGATGCTATGGACATTGTTATTAGGTATAGAATGAAGTTAGCTCCCTATCTGTTCAAAGGAGAGGCTAATCATTGGTGGGATCTGATCAAGAGTAGAGAACCAATGGAAGGGATAACGTGGGAGAGGTTTGAAATAATTTTTAATGGTAAGTATTTCACTAAGAGCATTTGGGATGGGTTATAGCTAGACTTCTTAAATTTACCATAGGGTGTAATGGGTGTGGCCTAGTATGAGGCACATTTTGAGGAGTTAGAACATCATGGTGGTGAGTACGTAGCAAATGAAGTGAAGAAAATCAAATGCTTTGAACTTGGATTGAAAAAAACCATCAAAGAAAGGATTTTACCCTTGAGGATATGAAATTTTAGTGAATTGGTTGAGATAGCTTATATTATTGAGAAAGAAATGAGCCGAGAGAGGTAAGGAATGAACAAGCTCAGCGGGAGAAGCAACCAGTCTTATGGATATGAAGGAGGACAAAGGAATCACCCTTATGTGTGACCAAGTTATAAAAATAATGGAAAAAGTAAGGTGGGGAATGGACTTGGGAATAACAATATCCCAAGTGATTGGCATACCTGTTTTCAATGTAGGAAGATAGGACATATGAGGAATAGATGTCCACAGTTGTAGCAAGGGGATAAGAAGAACAAATAAGAAATTTTAGCAGGGTAAAGAGTCGAAATCGTTAGTAGCACAAGGACAAGCTACACCAAAGAACCAATATGGTGGAGATCAGGGAAATTGTGGTACAGATGGGTGTATCAAACAACTGCAACTAGGGATACCTAGAGGTAAGAGGAAGGCACTCTAGTTTTTTTTTTTTTTTGAGAGTTACATGTGTGCACTTAATATCTGTTGTTAGAATTGGTCAATGATGTACTTAAATTTTGAGATCAAAATTTCTTTTAAGGTGGACATACTATTATGACCTGGTATTTGAGAATTAGAAATTGGATCATAATTTAGGTGTATGCGATTAGGGGTTCGGAGTATGGATAGTCGGATTATATACTGATGAATCTGGAGTGGTGCATAGATGTTCTGGAGATGGTTAGGATGTTTTCTAGGTGTAAGAATGTGTTTGGTGAAAAGGAAATGAGCCGGAAAGCACAAATGAGCAAAGTAGGATTAGTGCATACCGGTGAGTTAGGAATGCGGAAGTTGCATTAGCATATCAAATTGGAGATCAATTCGATGTCCAAAAATTTAACAGATAATTTTATTGTGCTTGATTTAATATATATGTAGTTGTGGAAAAAATATTATTTTTAATTAATTTTTGAAATTAGCCAAAATTATGAATTTACCAAAATGCCATTAAAGCTTCAAGGATCTTCTAGACTTGCAAGGTGGCTGATGGGGGGCACCCAACATCTTGAGGAAGGCTGGGTGAGCTACTTGGGGGTACAAAAATGAAGAAAATCCAGTTGGAAGAGAGAGAGAGAGTTTAGGCTTGAAATTTTGAAATTCTAGGGGTGAAACAGACAGTTATAGGTCTACCTTTGTCACGTTGAAAAAGGGCTTGGGTCTAGCTAANAAAACAGACAGTTACAGGTCTACCTTTGTGACTTTGAAAAAGGGTTTGGGTCTAGCTAATTTAGGGTCAAGGAATCCATTTACGGCCTCAGAATTAGATTTAGAGGTCATTTTATGGGGGTGAAACGGGCAGTTGTATGTCTACCTTCGTGTTTAAAAATTGATTTTGGCCAACTTTGACCAATAATTTGATAAGGTTAGAGTTAATATCAAGGTTGAGTCTGGGAGGGATTGAAAGTAGGTTGTCCAAAGAGTATGTGGGTGTTGAAATCAAAGGAAATGATGTATTGTAGTGAGAGAACTGTTAGTTCAAAGTAGGGTGGTGGAGCAAAAAATTCTGCATTTAGGGCAAAAGTCAAAGTAGTTTGAGGTTGAAGATGAAGTGGGGAAGGGGACACCAGTGGAGTCCAACAGAAATTGTGGTCGTGGCCGATATCCGATCGACCTCTTGTCGGTGCCAAAAGTTTTGTAACACATGTGCGGAGGTCCTAGTAAAATTTCAAGTCGATAAGACGGTTAGATCAAAATGAGGAGTAAAATGACTGTTTTGACTTCCAAGGCCAATTTTACCCAATTTTTGGATGATTTTTGCCAAATAAATTCTACATTCATTTATACCGAGACGAGTGGGGTTTCTCAATTCTGGATTAGGTGAAGCTTTTCTAATGCCTTTTAAAATTATTCCATACATTTTTTTAATAAATTTTTAGCATGTTTTAAATTATATGATTGGGTGATTGAACATTGACTTGGGATCCAAATTTGTATTAAGGTTTTTAAATGCGGTTTTGCACTAATGCTTGTATTATTGTATTGAATGAAACACATGGATCCTTTTTAAGGAAATATAAGTGCACACAGGTCGAGTGGAAAAATGGTTTATATTCCATTTTGAGGTCGTAGAGGGTATTCATTGAGTTTGTAAATGCCTAGGTGGGCCAGTTGGTCTTCAAACTTGGGTACTGAACATTGACTAGGGAATGTATCTTTCTCGGGGTGCATGTGCCCCAAAAGGTTGGATCGTATATTCGTATGGACCCTCAATGGTCTATTAGGATGAATTGTCCACCAGTGTAGCATTGTAACTAGATTTTTGAACTCTCTCCTTTATAGTTTTATTTAACTTTTACGGTTTCACATGAAATGATATTTTTGTTGACATATATGTATCAAATGCTAATTTGAATGTTGCCCAATCATGCTAAATTATGTTATTTTCAAACTCATTTGTTTGAAAATTGAGTTACTCTACTGAGCTATTGATGCTCACCCTACATTATTTTCTCTTTTCAGATGTGAGAATGCTGGGAGAATTGTACATAGTAACCTACTAGGGTTTCTGTATAACTTTGGAAGATGTATTCAAAATTTGTAATAGAATAAAAGAAAACCTAATGTAGAACGTGTACTTAACTAAATAGTAGTTTATAATATGCTGAGATATGTATGTAAGTTATGCATATATTTATACAATTATCTGTGGTTTGTATATTTTGGGTTTTTTTGCTATGCTACGATGTGACTCTGTTATTCTATTATAATGTTTTGTGGATTAATATAACACCTGTCACATGCCTATCTGATCCGGGGTGTGACACATGTAGTGTAATGACCTGGTGTTTAGAAACCAAGATTCGGATTAGAAATAGTGTGTGTGGAATTAGAGGTTCGGATGTCGAAGAGTCAGGATGTGAACAGAGGGTTGTCAAAGTGTGTGTGGGTGTATTTAATGAGGATTGGGAAGTTAAAAGAAGGTCGGAGCTTGATTGGTGAAATGAGACGAAGGTGGAACGCAAATTTGGACTAAGTACCGAGAAGGTTAAGGGTGCAAGTGTAGGATTCAGAGATGGAATGTCCAATTAAAATTTTAAAAATTAAATCAATAATTTTCTATGGTATGTTTTAATATATATGTAATTATAATATAATTATCTATAACTCTTATAAAAGAGAGACTTTGATGTCCTTGACGTGCTTACTGCCTATAAAAGCCACCTTCTGCTTCTACCTCATGCTTCTTTCCTTTTCCTTCTCTTTCCCATTGCATCCATGTACACCCGCCTCCTTCCTTCCCTTTCCTTCTCCTTCGCGTTGTTTCTACTCTTTCTTTTTTCTCCATCACTCTTTGTCATTACCCATCACTGCCTTAGATCGTCTTCACTTCTCCACTTTATTTCAAATCAAATTATAGACTGATGTTTTAATAACCTGGGGTTTGGAGATCAGAAAATGGATCGAGATTTAAGGGTGTGTGCAATTAGAGGTTTGGATATTGGGAAGCCAGTGTGTGAGTCAATTACTCTGGAGAGGTGCGTAGGTAATTAGAAGATGATTAGGATGTTTGCTAGATGTAGGAAGGTGACTAGTGAGCAGGGAACAGGTCAGGAAACATAACTATGCAAATTAGGATTAGAGTGTAATTGCAAGTTAGGGGTATGGGAGTGCGGTTCAAGGATAAAATTGGGGGTGATTTAGAACCCTAAAAATAAAATGGATATTTTTATTGGGAAGGTTTTAATATAAATTTGATTTTAAAAATAAAAATAAAAATTACTTTGGATTTTGAAAATTACCAAACTGCCCTTGATGGTGTTAGTTTAGGATGCTAGAAATACATTGGTGGTGTTAGTTTTTGATTTGGGTAAGTGGTTATGCTCGAATTTGAGTTTTTAAAGTTTGGGGTTTTAGGTTTTCATGAAATGGGTTCATTTTAACTTAATTAATCTACATAGTTGCGTTTCTGGGGGTTTAAGGAGTGGTTTGGTGGTGGTTTTGTGGATGGCCATGGCTTGTGGTGGTGTTGAAGTTTCAACCATGGAGGTTTTCGATCTCCATGGTTGGGATGTTTGGGCTTTGAGAGAGGGGGGTNAGGTTAGGATGTTTGGGCTTTGAGAGAGGGGGGTCTCCCTAGCTAAAACAGACTATAGGATTCCATTTTTGACCTTAAAAATGTATTTAGAAGTTGTGAAGGTGATTAAAATACAAGTTGTAGGTCTGGCCATAAACTAANCAACCAGTCTTATGGATATGAAGGAGGACAAAGGAATCACCCTTATGTGTGACCAGGTTATAAAAATAATGGAAAAAGTAAGGTGGGGAATGGACTTGGGAATAACAATATCCCAAGGGATTGGCATACCTATTTTCAATGTAGGAAGATAGGACATATGAGGAATAGATGTCCACAGTTGTAGCAAGGGGATAAGAAGAACAAATAAGAAATTTTAGCAGGGTAAAGAGTCGAAATCGTTAGTAGCACAAGGACAAGCTACACCAAAGAACCAATATGGTGGAGATCAGGGAAATTGTGGTACAGATGGGTGTATCAAACAACTGCAACTAGGGATACCTAGAGGTAAGAGGAAGGCACTCTAGTTTTTTTTTTTTTTTGAGAGTTACATGTGTGCACTTAATATCTGTTGTTAGAATTGGTCAATGATGTACTTAAATTTTGAGATCAAAATTTCTTTTAAGGTGGACATACTATTATGACCTGGTATTTGAGAATTAGAAATTGGATTATAATTTAGGTGTATGCGATTAGGGGTTCGGAGTATGGATAGTCGGATTATATACTGATGAATCTGGAGTGGTGCATAGATGTTCTGGAGATGGTTAGGATGTTTTCTAGTTGTAAGAATGTGTTTGGTGAAAAGGAAATGAGCCGGAAAGCACAAATGAGCAAAGTAGGATTAGTGCATACCGGTGAGTTAGGAATGCGGAAGTTGCATTAGCATATCAAATTGGAGATCAATTCGATGTCCAAAAATTTAACAGATAATTTTATTGTGCTTGATTTAATATATATGTAGTTGTGGAAAAAATATTATTTTTAATTAATTTTTGAAATTAGCCAAAATTATGAATTTACCAAAATGCCATTAAAGCTTCAAGGATCTTCTAGACTTGCAAGGTGGCTGATGGAGGGCACCCAACATCTTGAGGAAGGCTGGGTGAGCTACTTGGGGGTACAAAAATGAAGAAAATCCAGTTGGAAGAGAGAGAGAGAGTTTAGGCTTGAAATTTTGAAATTCTAGGGGTGAAACAGACAGTTATAGGTCTACCTTTGTCACGTTGAAAAAGGGCTTGGGTCTAGCTAATTTGGGGTCAAGGAATCCATTTACAGCCTCAGAATTAGATTTAGAGGTCATTTTTTGGGGGTGAAACGGGCAATTGTATGTCTACCTTTGTGTTTAAAAATTGATTTTGGCCAACTTTGACCAATAATTTGATAAGGTTAGAGTTAATATCAAGGTTGAGTCTGGGAGGGATTGAAACTAGGTTGTCCAAAGAGTATGTGGGTGTTGAAATCAAAGGAAATGATGTATTGTAGTGAGAGAACTGTTAGTTCAAAGTAGGGTGGTGGAGCAAACAATTCTGCATTTAGGGCAAAAGTCAAGTAGTTTGAGGTTGAAGATGAAGTGGGGAAGGGGACACCAGTGGAGTCCAACAGAAATTGTGGTCATGGCCGATATCCGATCGACCTCTTGTCGGTGCCAAAAGTTTTGTAACACATGTGCGGAGGTCCTAGTAAAATTTCAAGTCGATAAGACGGTTAGATCAAAATGAGGAGTAAAATGACTGTTTTGACTTCCAGGGCCAATTTTACCCAATTTTTGGATGATTTTTGCCAAATAAATACTACATTTATTTATAACTAGTTAAATGGATTATGTGGGTTGAATTTCATCAAAAAATAACACTATTTAATTTTTGACTATTTCATATCAAAATACCGAGACGAGTGGGATTTCTTAATTCTGGATTAGGTGAAGCTTTTCTAATGCCTTTTAAAATTATTCCATACATTTTTTTTATAAATTTTTAGCATGTTTTAAATTATATGATTGGGTGATTGAACATTGACTTGGGATCCAAATTTGTATTAAGGTTTTTAAATGCGATTTTGCACTAATGCTTGTATTATTGTATTGAATGAAACACATGGATCCTTTTTAAGGAAATATAAGTGCACACAGGTCGAGTGGAAAAAGGGTTTATATTCCATTTTGAGGTCGTAAAGGGTATTCATTGAGTTTGTAAATGCCTAGGTGGGCCAGTTGGTCTTCAAACTTGGGTACTGAACATTGACTAGGGAACGTATCTTTCTCGGGGTGCATGTGCCCCAAAAGGTTCGATCGTATATTCGTATGGACCCTCAATGGTCTATTAGGATGAATTGTCCACCAGTGTAGCACTGTAACTAGATTTTTGAACTCTCTCCTTTATAGTTTTATTTAACTTTTACGGTTTCACATGAAATGATATTTTTGTTGACATATATGTATCAAATGCTAATTTGAATGTTGCCCAATCATGCTAAATTATGTTATTTTCAAACTTATTTGTTTGAAAATTGAGTTACTCTACTGAGCTATTGATGCTCACCCTACATTATTTTCTCTTTTCAGATGTGAGAATGCTGGGAGAATTGTACATAGTAACCTACTAGGGTTTCTGTATAACTTTGGAAGATGTATTCAAAATTTGTAATAGAATAAAAGAAAACCTAATGTAGAACGTGTACTTAACTAAATAGTAGTTTATAATATGCTGAGATATGTATGTAAGTTATGCATATATTTATACAATTATCTGTGGTTTGTATATTTTGGGTTTTTTTGCTATGCTACGATGTGACTCTGTTATTCTATTATAATGTTTTGTGGATTAATATAACACCTGTCACATGCCTATCTGATCCGGGGTGTGACACATGTAGTGTAATGACCTGGTGTTTAGAAACCAAGATTCGGATTAGAAATAGTGTGTGTGGAATTAGAGGTTCGGATGTCGAAGAGTCAGGATGTGAACAGAGGGTTGTCAAAGTGTGTGTGGGTGTATTTAATGAGGATTGGGAAGTTAAAAGAAGGTCGGAGCTTGATTGGTGAAATGAGACGAAGGTGGAACGCAAATTTGGACTAAGTACCGAGAAGGTTAAGGGTGCAAGTGTAGGATTCAGAGATGGAATGTCCAATTAAAATTTTAAAAATTAAATCAATAATTTTCTATGGTATGTTTTAATATATATGTAATTATAATATAATTATCTATAACTCTTATAAAAGAGAGACTTTGATGTCCTTGACGTGCTTACTGCCTATAAAAGCCACCTTCTGCTTCTACCTCATGCTTCTTTCCTTTTCCTTCTCTTTCCCATTGCATCCATGTACACCCGCCTCCTTCCTTCCCTTTCCTTCTCCTTCGCGTTGTTTCTACTCTTTCTTTTTTCTCCATCACTCTTTGTCATTACCCATCACTGCCTTAGATCGTCTTCACTTCTCCACTTTATTTCAAATCAAATTATAGACTGATGTTTTAATAACCTGGGGTTTGGAGATCAGAAAATGGATCGAGATTTAAGGGTGTGTGCAATTAGAGGTTTGGATATTGGGAAGCCAGTGTGTGAGTCAATTACTCTGGAGAGGTGCGTAGGTAATTAGAAGATGATTAGGATGTTTGCTAGATGTAGGAAGGTGACTAGTGAGCAGGGAACAGGTCAGGAAACATAACTATGCAAATTAGGATTAGAGTGTAATTGCAAGTTAGGGGTATGGGAGTGCGGTTCAAGGATAAAATTGGGGGTGATTTAGAACCCTAAAAATAAAATGGATATTTTTATTGGGAAGGTTTTAATATAAATTTGATTTTAAAAATAAAAATAAAAATTACTTTGGATTTTGAAAATTACCAAACTGCCCTTGATGGTGTTAGTTTAGGATGCTAGAAATACATTGGTGGTGTTAGTTTTTGATTTGGGTAAGTGGTTATGCTCGAATTTGAGTTTTTAAAGTTTGGGGTTTTAGGTTTTCATGAAATGGGTTCATTTTAACTTAATTAATCTACATAGTTGCGTTTCTGGGGGTTTAAGGAGTGGTTTGGTGGTGGTTTTGTGGATGGCCATGGCTTGTGGTGGTGTTGAAGTTTCAACCATGGAGGTTTTCGATCTCCATGGTTGGGATGTTTGGGCTTTGAGAGAGGGGGGTCTCCCTAGCTAAAACAGACTATAGGATTCCATTTTTGACCTTAAAAATGGATTTAGAAGTTGTGAAGGTGATTAAAATACAAGTTGTAGGTCTGGCCATAAACTAAAAACTTGATTTTTGGTTAACTTTGACTGGGTTTTTTGATGCGTTTAAGCTTAATTCAAAGCTAGAAACTTATGGGGTTTGTTAGAGTGATGTGTGGAGAGTATTTAGGATCAAAAATTAGGATGAGTGGTGTAATGGAGAGGGAGAAATAGATGAGAGAAGTGGGGTAGTTGAAGGTTAAAATGGGAAACTTAGGGTTTTGGTCAAGGAGACTAAGAAAGAAGATGAAGGAGTAGGAGGTACACCAATGCACCTAGTCATTATGTGAGCTTGCGTTCGACATCCAATTGACCTAAGGTTAGTGCCAAAAATTTCGTAACATCCGTGCGGAAGTCCCAATAAAATTTGAAATCGATGAAATGGCTAGATCAAAATGAGGAGTGAAATGAATGTTTTGGTCTCCGGGGCCAATTTGACCTTTTTTTTGGGGTAATTTTGAGAAAATAAATTTTATATTTATTCTTAGGTAAGTTAATTGAGTATGTGTATTAAATTTCACTGAAAAATAACGCTATTTAATTTTTGGTTATTTTAGATCAAAATATGAGCGGGTAGAGTTTCTCAATTCCGGATTAGATAGAGCATTTCTAAACTTACTTTTAATTTATGTCTTACATTATTTATGAATGCTTAGCATTTTTAAAATCATGTTATTAGGTTTTTAAACTTTGGCCAGAAATTACGGATCTAGAATAGGGTTTTGAGTGCAATAATTCACATCTGTTCAAAACGATTGCTTTGATCGTGTAAAATGAGATAATAGAATCCTTTTAAACTAAATATAGGTGCACACAGGTCGAGTGAAAAAATGGTTTACATTCCAATTTGAGGCGTGGAGGGTACTCGTTGAGTTTGTAAATGCTTAGGTGGCTCAGTTGGTCTTTGAACTTAGGTATTGAACGTTGATTAGGGAGCATATCTTCCTCGATGTACAAGTCCTCCAAAAGGCTGGATCGTATGTTCGTATGAACTCTCAATGGTCTATTAGGATGAATTGTCCACCAATGTAACACTATACTTGAATTTTTGAACTCTCTTTTACAGTTTTACTTAACTATTACTGTTTCGCACGAAATGACATTTTTGTTTATATATTTATATATCAAATGCTCGTTTCGCTTTTGCCCAATCATGCTAAACTATGCTATTTTCAAACTCGCTTGCTTGGAAATTGAGTTACTCTATTGAGATGTTGATGCTCACCCTACATTATTTTCTTTTTTCAAATGTGAGAATGCACGACGACCTGTATATAATAACCTGCCATGGTTTCTATATAACTTAGGAAGATGTATCCAAAGCATGTAATGGAATATAAGAACACCTAACGTGTAACGTGTATTTAACTAAATTGTAGTTTGTAATAGTTTGAGATGTGTATGTAAGTTATGCCTATGTTTATACAATAATATGTGGTTTGTATATTGTGGGTTATTCTGCTATGCTATGTTGCGACCATGTTATTCTATTATGATGTTCTATGGATTAAAGTAAAACCCATTACATGCGTGGCTGATGTAGGGGGTGACAAAATTTGTATTAGAGCATGGTCACGATCTTAAATGGGTCACTATTACATTTATGTGGTTATTAGTTGTCAATTAATGTATGATTTTATAGGAACATGTCAATTTGGGATGATCTACAAGTAGATATTCAAGATTGGGGTTATAGTTTGATGGTGGAGACTTATGAGGAGATGGTCAACAGGGAAGCAATGAAAGTGCTTCAGGATAATATTCTTGAAGTCCCTGGGACATAGCTTTTCTTACCTCCAAGAGACCAAAAGATATTTGTGCATAACCAGATGACTGTGATGGTGAGGACTACAAAGGGGGCAATAAGTGTAGTTAAAAATGAGACCTGCTATCAAGTGTTATTAGAGGAGATGGTTGTGCAACGGGTAGGGCGTTGGCCTCCCATCTGGGTCGGGAGAAATGGACAGATTTTTGAGGGGATTGAGACGTTCTCAGTAAACTTATGGGAAACAAGTGAGTTGAATGCTCAGGGTAATAATAGGGAGGATCCAATGCACATCTCGGATGTTGGGAAAGATGATTGACTAAGGGGATGTGAAACTAGGAACTAAATTATGTACATAGTGTGTATGGTGTGGGTAAACTAACAGGGCATAAGGTAGTAGTATAAGAAAAATAAGAACACTGCTTGTATTACTTGGATGTTAGATTATTTTGGGTGTGTGGGAATCTGATTTTATGTTTCACCTTGTTATCTTTTGACTATGAATGTGAAATAGTAATAAGTTGTTTACTATATGTTTACATGTGAAATTGGTGGTTATGTTTAAAGCATTTGATGGGGTTTTTTTTATTTAATGATTATGGATGTTTGCATTGATGATTGGTAGTTACAATTCTAGTTATGGAACATTGGGATCAATTAGGATGTGAGAATGTTGGGAGATCTGTATATTATAACCTGCTAGGGTTTTTGTATAACTTAGGAAGATGTATCCAAAGCATGTAAACCTAATGTGTAGCATGTACTTAACTGAATAATAGTTTGCAATAGGTTGAGATGTGTATGTAAGTTATGCATATGTTTATACAATAATCTATGGTTTGTATATTAGGTTATTCTGCTATGCTATGTTGCAACCCTTTTATTTTATTATGATGCTCTACAGATTAAAGTAACATCTATCACATGCCTGGCTGACCCGAGGTGTGACAAAGTTGGTATCAGAGCACGGTCAATGTCTTATATGGGTTGCTACTACATTTATGTGGTTATTAGTTGTTAATTAATATGTGATTTTATAGGAACATGTCAATTTGGGATGGTCTACACGCAGATATTCAGGAGTGGGGTTACAGTTCAATGGCGGAAACTTATAAGGAGATGGTCAACGGGGAAGCAGGGAAGATGATTCAAGATGATATACATGAATTCACTGAGACATGGCTTTTCTTACCTCTTAGAGACCAAAGGATATTTGTGTATAATTGGATGACCAGGATGGTGAGGACTACAAAGAGGGAAGTAAGTGTGGTTAAAAATGAGAATTGTTATCAGGTGCTATTCGAGGAGATAACTGTGCAATGGGCAGAGCGTTGGCCTCGCATCTGGTTTGGGGGAAACATACAACAGAGTACTAAGGGGAATGAGATGTTGTTGGTAAACTCATGGGAAACATGTGAGAACAGGGTAACAATAGGGAGGATCCAATGCCCGTCCTAGATGTTGGGGAAGATGATTGATTGCGGGGATGTGAAACCAGTAACTAAATTATGTACATAGCATGTAGGGTATGGGTAAACTAATAGGGTATAAGGTAGCAGTAAAAGAAAAATAAGAACATTACTTGTATCACTTGGATGTCAAATTATTTTGGGTGTGTGGGAATCCAACTTTATGTATCACCCTGTTATCTTTTGACTATGAATGTGAAAGAGTAATAAGTTGTTTTATTAAATCTTTACAAGTGAAATTGGTGGTTATGTTTAAAGTATTTGATGTGTTGTTTTTCTTTAATGATTATTGATGTTTACATTGATGATTGGCAGTTACAATTTCAATTATAGCACATTGGGATGAATTGTCTATGCTTCAGGATATATTGGGGCACCATGAAATAATATGCAGAGGCATTACATTTAGCTATAGAGGATATGCGTGAGGTGGCCTGTAATTGGAGGGAACTTGGATCTTAACAGCAGCGAGCTCTTGTGCAAAATAGGCTGGATACATAGCTTGAAGTAGTTCAGAGGACTAGAAACCTAGAAAGAAATGTAAGGATACCACAAGTCCCACATAATCAAAACGAATGGCTGGAGGCGGAACCGAAGGTACTAGCGTGGGAGCCAAAAGTAGATTATAATACCTCTATTATCACTGATATGGAGGATTAGGATGGTGTGAAGTCTAGTCCGACATATATATGGATAAAGTGGGATGTGATAGGACTTTAGGCTATGAATATAATATAATGGTTGTATGATAAATAATGGCTAGTAAATGTAATAAGTTACTAAGTTTTAAATGGGAATTTTGAGATTATGTAAATTCTATTTGGAGTATATCTTATGGTTAGTTTATGAGATCCTATTATGCATTGCATGCATATTAGCATAATTATGTGGACCGCGTTAGTGATGTAATAGTGAGACCTATTTATAGAAATTGCTAGTGTGAAAATAGTAGTGGGTCGATTTCAAAATTACTTAAAAACTTGGGAGAAAGCAAGCATAATTTTCAAATTAGAATGGGTCATCCTTATGTGTGTTGGAGTATGAAGTGGATGAGTAAATTAGAATTCTAGGTGGATGTGCGTGCGTGTGTCGTGTGTGTGTAATTTAAGGTGCAGTAGTGTGTGTGTGTTTAAAACATGATTATGTGTGTGTGTGTGTTCTTTCTCCCCTGAAACTGTGAGTGAAGGAGAGCAAGACAGAGAGAGAAAAAAATATGTGTCTTCTTGAGCCATGAGCAAGGAGGGAGAGAGGAAGCAAGCTTTTCGTGAGTGCTTCTAGTTCAAACCGAGAGGGAGAAGAAAGAAAAAAAAGGGGGGGAGGAACCTGGGGAAAACCTCCATGCCAAATCAAGAGTGAGAGAGGGCAAGAAGAAGGTGAGTAAAGAAAAAGAAAGGTATAAGGGGGGTGTGTGTTCATTTTAGTGTGTGTGTGTGTGTGTGATTAATTTTAAGCATGTGTGTGTGTGGGATGTTTTATTTAAATTTCAAAAGAGACTTTGTGTGAGTCTAATTAAGTGTGTTAAGCATAATTAAAGGGTTGTTAAGAAAGGGTTTCAAGTGGGTATTCAACCGGGTGTAAGAAAAGTGTGAAAAATGAACATTTGAGATACTCGGGATGCTTTTGGTGGGCTAGGTTGAAACCGAGATTTGTGGGAGTGGAATGGAGGGTTTAAGGGTTCAATTAAGGGGTTGTTCTGCATGATCAAATGTGTGAGTGAGTTTAAGTGTAGCTGTTTTAAAAGAAAAGTGCGATAGAGGTAGAAAATGGGTGCCGGTAATGCCAAAACTGTAATTTACAAATGTTATTATCACATGTGTGAATTTTGATCCTATTGACCCAAAATTTTGCATGCATTAGTACATGATTATGTACTACGTGATGTGGGTATATATCGATAGGTCCAAAGTCCCGCAGATCTATCGATAGGTCCGAAGTCCCGTAGATCTGTACACTTGAGGTAGGTATGTATCTTTATATATTTTAAAAATATTATTATAAGATGATAGTAAATGATCGAATTTAATAGAAATTCTCCTAGATTATGTACTACGTGCTTATGTGATTGAATGATGCTTTGTACTATGTATTGTGCATTGTGGAATATAGCGCACTATTTGAGATAGGAATGTCGATGCCTGATCACTGGGCGTGCAATGGTGTCTTAGCACTATGGTGTTCCCAAGTGGTTCGGGAGACACAGATCCATGTGGCATCGATTACCCGATGAGGGGTAGTATGGATGTGTTGTGGCTTGTGAATTTTTTTAAAAAAAATTGGATTGATGTTGTTGTTTGATACGTGTATCTACATGGTATCTACCTACTTCCATGTATTACTATCATTTCCTTTTCGTATACAACATGTATACTCAATGAGCGCGTGGTTTAGCTCACACCCTTATAGTTTCTCCT
This sequence comes from Ilex paraguariensis, assembly GCA_963454935.2. NCBI lineage: Eukaryota > Viridiplantae > Streptophyta > Magnoliopsida > Aquifoliales > Aquifoliaceae > Ilex > Ilex paraguariensis. Next base: position 940,169 of record CAUOFW020009835.1, read on the forward strand.
TTCAGGTACTATAAGGGAGTTGCATATCAGTCCACTGTACAGTCGGTTGAGTGTTGTCTCGTGGAGTTGAGTTCAGTCCAGAGTGGTCCAATGAAGTTAGTGTGATATTACTCAGGTTGTAAGTCTGTTAATTATGTATTAAGTTTTAATAAGTGAGTTATACAGGTTAAGTGTCTGTATAACTATTTGTTGGGTGTATATTATATTGAGTGAGTTTGTGGCTCGATATTTGGTATGTCAGCAGGTGAAGGCTGAGCATCAGAGACTAGCCGAGTTATTACAACCTCTACCGATTCCAAAATGGAAGTAGGAGCATATCACTATGGATTTTGTGAGTGGTTTGCCCCGTACGCAGAGAGGACGTGAGACCATTTGAGTGATAGTTGATAGATTGACGAAGTCTGCTCATTTTTTAGCTGTTAAGATTTTCTATTCTCTTAATAGGCTAGCTAGATTGTACATTGATGAGATTGTTAAACTACATGGTGTACCTGTATTTATTATCTCTGACTGAGATCCACGTTTTAGTTCGAGGTTTTGGCCTAGCTTACAGACTGCGTTAGACACTATTTTAAATTTTAGTACAATATTCTACCCACAAATAGATGGACAGACAGAGCGTACTATTCAGACATTGGAGGACATGTTGAGAGCTTGTGTCATGGATCTTAGAGGTAACTGGGTTGATTATTTTCCTTTGATTGAATTTGCTTATAATAACAGTTACCAGAGTTCAATTGAGATGACACCATATGAAGCTTTGTATGGGAGGAAGTGTAGGACCCCAATATTCTAAAGTGAAGTTGGTGAGAGGAAGTTATTGGGTCCAGAGATTATGCAGATGACTGCTGATCATATTAAAGTCATACAGGAAAGATTACGAAGTGCACAGAGTAGGCAGAAAAGTTATGCAAACAATCGCTGACGTGACTTGAAATTTGAGGTGGGTGATCGAGTATTCCTATGGGTATCACCTTGGAAGGGGATCAATCGATTTGGCAGGAAAGAATAGTTGGCTTCTAGATATATTGGTCCGTATAGTATTGTGGAGAGGGATGAAGCTGTTGCATACCGGTTGGAGTTACCAGTAGAGTTGTCCAGGTTGCATAATGTATTCCATGTTTCTATGCTATGGAAATACTTGTCTGACCTATCACATGTGTTGACTGCAGAATCGATGGAGTTTGCAGAGGATTTGACTTATGTTGAGCAGCCGATTCAGATTTTAGGTAGGAATGAGAAAATATTACACATGAAGATGATAACACTGGTAAAAGTTTTGTGGCATAGTCACTCAGTAGAGAAAGCAACCTAGGAAACTGAGGAGAGTATGTGGGCTCAATATCCTCATTTGTTTAGTGCAGGTAAGTAATTTTGGGACAAAATTTTTATTAGTGGGGGAAAGTTGTGAGACTCAACTATGCATTGCATGCATATTAGCATAATTATGTGGGCCACATTGGTAATGTATTAGTGAGACCCATTTATAGAAATTGCTTGTGTGAAAATAGTAGTGGGTCGATTTCAAAATCACTTAAGAACCTGGGGGAAGGCAAGTGTAATTATAAAATTAGAATGAGTCATCCTTACACGTGTCGGAATATGAAATGGGTGAGTCAATTAGAATGCTAGGTGGATGGGTGTGTGTGTGTTTTCTAAGGTGTGGAGTGTGTGTGTGTCTGTAACTTAAGGTGCAGTAGTGTATGTTTAAAACATGATTTAGTGTGTGTGCGTTCTTTCTCCCTTGAAACCGTGAGTGAGGGAGAGTAAGAGAGAGAGAGAGAGAAAAAAAAATATGTGTGTGTATCTTCTTGAGCCATGAGGAAGGAGGGAGAGAGGAACCAAGCTTTTGGTGGGTGCTTCTAATTCAAACCGAGAGGGAGAAGAAAGGAAAAAAAAGGGGGGAGGAACCTAGGGAAAAACTCCATGCCAAACTAAGAGTGAGAGGTGGCAAGAAGAAGGTCGGTAAAGAAGAAGAAAGCAAGAGAAAGGTATAAGGGGTGTGTGTGTTCATTTTAGTGTGTGTGTGATTAATTTTAAGCATGTGTGTGTGTGGGCTGTTTTATTTAGATTTCAAAAAAGACTTTGTGTGAGTCTAATTAAGTGTGTTAAGCATAATTAAAGTGCTGTTAAGAAAGGGTTTCAAGTGGGTATTCAACCGGGTGTGAGAAAAGTGTGAAAAATGAACATTTGAGATGCTCGGGATACTTTTGGTGGGCTACGTTGAAACCGAGATTTGTGGGAGTGGAATGGAGGGTTTAAGGGTTCAATTTAGGGGCTATTCTGCATGATCAAATGTGTGTGAGTTTAAGTGTGGTTGTTTTAAAATAAAAGTGTGGTAGAGGTTGAAAATGAAAGCCAATAATGTCGACACTGTGATTTACAAACGTTATTATCACATGTGAGAAATTTGATCCTATTGACCCGAAATTTTGCATGCATTAGTGCCTGATTAACTAATAAACGTGATAAACATATTGATATTATAATTACAAATGTGTTAACTGAAACAGGTAGGACTGTTGGTGTTGAGACAGATACGGTAACACCGAAGGGATCCACCGGTAGGTCTGAAGGCCCGTAGATCTGTACACTTGAGGTGCGTATATATCTTTATATGTTTTGAAAATTTTATTATATAATGATAGTAAATGATCGAATTTAATAGCAATTCTCCCGGATTATGTGTTACATGCTTATGTGATTGAATGATACTTTATATTGTGTATTGTGCATTGTAGAATCTGACGCACTATTTGAGACAGGAGCGTCGATGCCTGATCACTAGAAGTGCAATGGTGTGCTAGCACTGTGGTGTTCCGGGGAGGTTTGGGAGACACAAATCCATGTGGGATTGATTACCCGATGAGGGGGAGTATGGATGTGTTGTGGCTTCTGAATTTTTTTTAAAAAATTGGATTGATGTTGTTGTTTGATACGTGTATCTACGTGGTATCTACCTAGTTCTATGTATTACTATCATTTCTATTTCATATACAACATGTATAATCACTGAGCGCGTGGTTTAGCTCACACCCCTATAGTTTCTCCTTTTCAGGTACTATAGAGGGAATTGCAAACCAGTCCACTATATAGTCGGTTGAGTACTGTCTCGTGAAGTTGAGTTCAGTCCAGAGTGGTCCAACGAAGTTAGTGTGATATTACTCAGGTTGTATGTCTGTTAATTATGTATGTAGTTTTAATGAGTGAATGATACAGGTTGAGTGTCCGTATAACTATTTACTAGGTTGTATATTATATTGACTGAGAGGTTATTATGGTAGGTTAATAGCATATAATTGTAAACAGACTCAGCAAACATACTTTGTGATGTATGCTGTATGGGTGTAGGATTTTGAATATGCATATAACCTGAGAAAAATGGTACATGTGTTATATATGGTATAGGTTATGAGGCAGGTATTACCATCATGCTTAATGACTAAGGTGATGGGTGGTGTTGTTGCACTTGTGGGATTATATAGTATTTTATTAATCCAGATTATAAATGTAAACAGGTGTATCAAAAATCTAGTTGCATCTCATCCGTGGGAGACAGGGATGGGGCGTGACATAGTTGCTAGTTGGGAAATTTAAGTTGATTTTTCTTTTCGAAGTAAAGTAGCTAATTACTTATGTTTGGTGATTTGGTTAGGAAATGGTTAACACACGGAGAGGAAAAGGAAAACAGGTGGGAACATCCACTAAGAATGACTACCCAGAGCAACACAATGAGATTATTGTTGAACCTAGGCTAGGAGGTTTACAACAATTATATCAATGTTTGGCTATGCTTACTATGCTAATCCATACTCAGATATCGGGATTAGCTGGAAAACTGTGAAATACACCCGCACATCCAGGTGCAAGGGGTGAGGAACGTAGAGATTGCTCCATTACCTATATAATCGAAGGGAATAAAAGGGAGCGAGAGGGAAATGATTGGGAAGTGAGCTTTTGAATAGGTCAATAATGATTTTGAAGGAATTTCTCAAGTAACATCCACCATATTTCCAAGGAACTACCAAACTTTTAGAAGTGGTTATAGTAGGTTAAAAAATTGATGGATGCTATGGGTATTGCACAATGATATAGAGAGATATTAACTACATATTTGTTTGAAGGTGATGCTGATCATTGGTGGGATCTTATTAAAGTAAGAGAATCAATATAAGGTATGGTGTGGGAAAGATTTGAGACGATTTTCTATGGTATGTATTTCATTGAAAGTTTTAGGGATGCTTTATTGTTGGATTACTTGAATTTGCAACAAGGTGGGATGAATGTAGCTCAATATGAGTCACGTTTTGAAGAATTACACTATGCTAGTGAGTACATAGCTAAAGATGTTAATAAGACAAAGCGTTTTGTTCTTGGATTGAGTAGTACGATCAGGGAAAGAATTTCACCTTCAAGGATATGGAATTTTAGTGAGATGGTAGAAGTGGCATATATAATAGAGAAGGAGATGAAATCAAGGGATTTTCGAAATGAGCAAGTTTAGAGGAGAAATAACCAACCATACAGAAATGATGGAGGATTAAGGAATCATCCATATGCACGACCTAGTAATAGTAACAAAAAGAACAAAGTGAACAATGGACTAGGGGGTAGAAATAATGCGAAGGATTTGCATACTTGCTTCCACTGTGGAAAGACAAGACATATGAGGAATAGATGTCCACAGTTACCACCAGAAGAGAGAAAGAATACAATAGGGTGAGGGATCAAAACCACCTATTGTGCAAGGATAGAAGGCACCACAAAATCAATCTAGTGGGGATCAAGGAAATCTGAGGTATGGACAAGTGTAATAGATGACTGCAAAACCAATTGTCTAATGGGTCATGGTAAGTGTTTTTACTTTGCAAGCTTGAATATAGGCACGTTAACATTTATTATTATTTCATGTCTGTAGCTAAGTAAATTTCGAGGATGAAATTTCTTTTAAGGTGGGTAGACTATAATAACTCGGGGTTCGAAGATTAGAAAACATATCAGAATTTAAGAGTGTGTGCAATTAGGTGTAAATATTGGGAAGCTAGACTATCAATCGATTACTCTGAAGTGGTATGTAGTTGATTGAAGGATGATTAGGATGTTTGCTAGGTGTAGGAAGGTGATTGGTGAAAAGGGAACAAGTCGGGAAACACAACTGGGCAAATTAGGGTTAGAGTGCACCTGGAAGTTAGGAGTATAGGAGTGTGATTCAAGGATAAAATTGGGGGTGATTTAGAACCCTAAAAATTAAATGAAAAATTTTATTGGGTAGGTTTTAATATATATTTTGATTTTTTTTTTTAAAAAAATTAAAATTTTATTTTAGATTTTGGGAAATTACCAAAGTGCCTTTGCATGGCAGCCATATCCAAGCTGTTGCCTGGCAGCAACAGGGCTCTCCCTAGCCTTCTCCAAGCCTCCAGAACGTTTAAGGATGTACTCATGGCTTCAACTAGGTCTTTGGATTAGGTAGAATTGTTAAGAGGAAAGGGAGAAAAAAGGAAACAAGGTAGAGAGAGAAATCATAAGAGTTTGGATTTCGGGTTTTCTTTGGAGGGTTGTTTTAATGATCAAGATATACATCTAGCCTAGTTAGGATGCTAGAATTTCATTGGTGGTGTTAGTTTTTGATTTGGGTAAGTGGTTATGCTCGAATTTCAATTTTAAAGTTTCGGATTTTAGGTTTTCGTGAAATGGATTCATATATACTTTTCATTTTAACTTAATTAATCTATATGGTTGTGTTTATGGGGGTTCAAGGAGTGGTTTGGTGGCTGGCTATGGCGTGTGGTTGTGAGGTGGTGTTGGCGTTTCGACCATAAAGGTTTTTGATCTCTATGATATGGTTAGGATGTTTGGGCTTTGCGGGAGGGGTCTCCCTTAGCTAAAACAAACTATAGGAATCAATTTTTTTACCTGAAAAATGAATTTAGAAGTTGTTAAGGTGGTCAAAATGCAAGTTACAGGTGTGACTATAATCTAAAAACCTTATTTTTGGTTAACTTTTATCAATTTTTTTGATGAGCTTAAGCTTAATTCGAAAATTGAAACTTAAGGTGTTTGTTAGAGTGATGTGTGGTGAGTGTTTAGGTTCAAAATAGATGAGAGAAGTGGGGTAGTTGAAGCTTAAAATGGGGTGGAGGTACACTAGGGCACCCTGTCGGCACGTGAGAGCGTGTTCAACATCCAATCGATCTTTGGTCATTTCCAGAAGTTCTGTAATGTCGTGCGAATGTCCCAATACAATTTAAAGTTGATCCAACAACCCGGGGCCAATTTAACCCAATTTTTGGGTATTTTGAGAAAATAAAATTTATATTCATTCTTAGGTAGGTCAATCGAGTATGTGTATTAAATTTTTTATCAAAAAATAATGCTATTTAATTTTTGATCATTCCAGATCAAAATACCGAATNGATTTCGGGTTTTCTTTGGAGGGTTGTTTTAATGATCAAGATATACATCTAGCCTAGTTAGGATGCTAGAATTTCATTGGTGGTGTTAGTTTTTGATTTGGGTAAGTGGTTATGCTCGAATTTCAATTTTAAAGTTTCGGATTTTAGGTTTTCGTGAAATGGATTCATATATACTTTTCATTTTAACTTAATTAATCTATATGGTTGTGTTTATGGGGGTTCAAGGAGTGGTTTGGTGGCTGGCTATGGCGTGTGGTTGTGAGGTGGTGTTGGCGTTTCGACCATAAAGGTTTTTGATCTCTATGATATGGTTAGGATGTTTGGGCTTTGCGGGAGGGGTCTCCCTTAGCTAAAACAAACTATAGGAATCAATTTTTTTACCTGAAAAATGAATTTAGAAGTTGTTAAGGTGGTCAAAATGCAAGTTACAGGTGTGACTATAATCTAAAAACCTTATTTTTGGTTAACTTTTATCAATTTTTTTGATGAGCTTAAGCTTAATTCGAAAATTGAAACTTAAGGTGTTTGTTAGAGTGATGTGTGGTGAGTGTTTAGGTTCAAAATAGATGAGAGAAGTGGGGTAGTTGAAGCTTAAAATGGGGTGGAGGTACACTAGGGCACCCTGTCGGCACGTGAGAGCGTGTTCAACATCCAATCGATCTTTGGTCATTTCCAGAAGTTCTGTAATGTCGTGCGAATGTCCCAATACAATTTAAAGTTGATCCGACAACCCGGGGCCAATTTAACCCAATTTTTGGGTATTTTGAGAAAATAAAATTTATATTCATTCTTAGGTAGGTCAATCGAGTATGTGTATTAAATTTTTTATCAAAAAATAATGCTATTTAATTTTTGATCATTCCAGATCAAAATACCGAATGGGTAGGGTTTCTCAAATCTAGATCAGATGTAGCATTTCTAAATTTACTTTTAATTTATGTGTCACATTATTTATGAATTCTTAGCATGTTTAAAATCATATGATTGGGCTTTTTAACTTTGGTTGAAAATTACAGATTCGGATTAGGGTTTTGAGTGCGGTAACACACATCTATTTGAAACTATTGCTTTGATTGTGTGAAATGAGACATCAGAATCCGTTTAAACAAAATATAAGTGCACATGGGTCGATTGGAAAAAGGGTTTACATTCCAGTTTGACGCTGTAGAGGGTACTCATTGAGTTTTTAAATGCATGGGTGGCCCAGTTCAGCTTTAGACTTGGGTATTGAACGTTGACTAGGGAGTGTATCTTCCTTGAGGTGCAAGTCTCTAAAAGGTTGGATTGTATGTTCGTTTGGAACCTCAATGGTCTATTAGGATGAATTGCCCACCAGTGCAGCATCGTACTTGAATTTTTGAACTATTTTTTACAGCTTTACTTAACTATTATTGTTTTGCATGAAATGACGTTTTTGTTTATATATTTATATATCAAATGCTCATTTCGCTTTTGCCCAATCATACTAAACTATGTCATTTTCAAACTCATTTGCTTGAAAATTGAGTTATTCTATTGAGCTGTTGGTGCTCATCCTTCATTATTTCCCCTTTTTAGATGTGACATTGCTGGGAGATCTGTATATAATAACCTGCCAGAGTTTCTGTATAACTTAGAAAGATGTATCCGAAGCATGCAATAGAATAAAAGAAAACCTAACGTGTACTTAACTAAATAGTAGTTTTTAATAGGTTAAGATGTGTGTGTAAGTTATGCATATGTTTATACAATAATCTATGGTTTGTATATTATGGGTTATTCTATTATGCTACACTGTGACCTTGTTATTCTATTATGATGTTCAGTGGATTAAAGTAACACCTATCACATGTCTGGCTGATCCGGGGTGTGGTAGATGCTCTTTCTCTTCTCCTATTGTTGTACTATACTCTGCAAGTCCTTTCTTTCACGAACGTCACACACTCACTGGATCTCTCTCAGCAAAGTTGTAGTGATCAAAAAAGAAATAAAAAGAAAAAGAAAACCCACAAACTACAAATACATCGGCTGATCAAGATTGGTTTTCTTCTCCAAAAAAGCTTGAATATATTAGATAGGGGTGGGCACCGACTCCAACAGCATTGGTTCAATGATTTGGAAAACTTAACATTTTCTTGACAATGACACGCAATCCATCTTGGCCTAAGATCAAACCTAAACTCTCCTTAATTGAAGAGGCTCAAAATAGACCTGATCTGAGTACTCAAATCTTCAGAAGCAATGTTGAACATTTAAAACACAAACTTATAAGAAAACAAATATTTGGTAAATTTGTTGCATATGCATATTTCATAGAATTCCAAAAATAAGGCGTTCTACATGCACACTTTGTACTCATATTAAATCACAATCACAAGATTCTTTCTTCAGATAAATATGATCGCTTCGTATCTACTGAACTCCCTAATAAACAAAACCACCCACATTTATACACAATGGTTTCTAAACACATGATCCATGGCCCATGTGGCTTATTAAATCCCAATAATGTCTATATGAAAAATGGTTCATGCAAAAACCACCCCAATTGTTCTCTTCAATGACCACAATTGACAATGACTCAGATCCAATATAAAAACGGCGCGACAATGGTCAACAACGCAAAATTTTAGGGACAAATGATCAATAACCGTTGAGTTGTACCACATAATCATTATCTCATAGTAAAGTTTGTCATATCAATCTTTAAGAGTTCATCCACCCACTTCCCTTCGCCTTTTCCAACCTTTTCTTGATTCCATTGATAATAGTCTTGTTGGAGGACTCTGCTTGTCCATTTGCTTGTGGGTATGCAAGGGTGGAGTAGTAATTTTGGATTCCAAGATGCTCTCAAAAAGACTTGAAAGGCCCGCTGTTGAATTGAGTTCCGTTATCTGATACTAGTGCACGAGGGACTCCAAATATTGTCACTATATTTTTTCATACAAACTTTTTGGTGTCTATATCCCTAATTTGAGTCATTGGCTCCGCCTCCACCCACTTGGTGAAATAATCAATTCCTACTATCAGAAACCTTTTGTCTCCTAGAGCCCTTGGAAGAGGCCCAACCAAATCAAGCCCCCATTGAGCGAATGGCCAAGGATTGGTTAGTGAGTGCAGGTCGCCTACAGGCTACTTGATGGCTGAAGCGAACCTTTGGCACTGATCACATTTTCTAACATATGCCTGAGCATCCCTCTGCATTCGTGGCCACCAGTATCCTTGGGACATGATGCGATGGGCCATGGATCGTCCACCTGAGTAACCCCCATATATTCCTTCATGTACCTCGTACAGGAGGGGTTCAATTTTATCCTCTCGGACGCATAGTAGGTAAGGTCCAAAGAAGGACCTTTGGTACAGTTTTTGATCCGGGGAGACCCAGAACCTTGGGGCCTTCAACTTTATCATTTTTCCTTCCTTGGGGCATTTTGGGAGATCCCTAGATAGGAGAAACCTAAGTAGTGGATTGGTCCAGCTGGGGGGATCCTCTCCTTCCTGGATGACGGTCACCCTTGGGGCCTCATCTATACTAGAGTTAAGAAGATAATCCACGGCGATCCTTCATGTCAAGGTAGAGTCTAGTGCCGAGGCCAGGCAAGCTAGGGCATCGGCGTGGGCATTCTTATCTCGAGGGACTTGCCTATTTCAATCTTTTCGAACTTGTGGAGGAGAGTCATTGCCCCATGATGATAAGCCTTCATTCTGAAATTTTTTGTCTTGAATTCCCCATTGATTTAGTTGACTATTAACTTGGAATCACAATGGACAACTAGCTCTACAGCCCCTGCTGCCTCGGCCAGTTTAAGTCCAGAAATGAGGGCTCCATATTCTGCTTCATTTTTGGATGCTTTAAAGCTTAGCCAGATGGCTTGTTTTGTGACCACTCCGTCCGGGGATACTAGCAACACCCCGATTTCGGAGTCCTTGCTGTTAGAGGATCCATCTACGTAAAGGCTCCAGGCAGACTTCTGGTTACCTGTCAAGACCCTCTCCTCGAGGAGGAGAGGCTCTTCTAGATGGAGAGTCTCCCCGAAAAACTCCGCTATAAAATCTGCCAACACTTGTCCTTTTACCGCTGCTCGGGATTTGAAATGAATATCATGTTCCCCCATCTCCATCGCCCATTTCGCGATTCTCCCTGAGAGATCCGCCTTTCTTAAGACTGCTTTTAAAGGTTGGTCTGTTAGAACCGTGATCGAATGTGCTTGGAAGTAATGCCTTAACTTTCTGGCAGTTATGACTAATGCTAGTGCCAGTTTCTCCAAGGGTAGATATCTTGTCTCCGCATCTAGTAGTGCCTTTTTCACATAGTACACCGATTTTTGCTCGTGACCCTACTTGCGAACCAGTACCCCGCTGATGGCGAACTCGGATATAGCCAAATACAAGAATAACATCTCCCATTGGGTTGAGACAGATAGGGTCGGGAAGACCCTCAGATACTCCTTGATCCCTCCCAGAGCATCTTCACACTCTAGGCTCCACGTGTCCTTTCCCGCCTTCCTGATAGCCCCGAAGAAAGGCTTGCACCTATCTGATGAGCGGGAGATGAAATGGTTCAGCGCAGCCAACATTCCTGTGAGTCTCTGGACTTCCCGGACCGTCTAGGGGTTTCGTATGTCCAAGATAGCTCATATCTGTTCCAGGTTAGCTTCAACTCTACGCCGGCTCACCAAGTAACCGAGGAACTTCCCAGAACCAACTCCAAAGACACATTTTGCTGCATTCAGCTTCAACACATATTCTTGAAGGGTCGAGAAGGTGTCCTCTAAGTCCATTAAATGATCCTTGTTTCTCCTGATTTTGACCAACATGTTATTGATGTAGACTTCCATGGTGTTTCCCAGTTATCATTTGAACATTCAGTTCATAAGCCTCTAATAAGTGGCACCCGCATTTTTAAGGCCGAATGGCATGACTGTGTAGCCAAAGACCCCTCTTGGGGTGATGAAGGTGATCTTCTCCTGGTCAGGTGGATGAAGAGGAATTTAATGGAAGCCCGCCTTGGCATCCAAGAAGGTCATATGTTGGTGCCCTGCTATAGCGTCCACCAGCTTGTCTACTTTGGGGAGGGAAAAGTCGTCCTTGGGGCATGCCTTGATCAAATCGGTGAAGTCCACGCAAACGCGCAACTTCTCCTCTTTCTTTGTGCAGATAATATTCGAGAGCCATTCGAGGAACTGAACTTCCCGGATGGTGTTGGCCTCTAAGAGTTTCTCTACTTCCTCGTTTACTGCTTGGGTATGGTGTGGCACCATACGTTGTGGTTTTTGCTTTATATGTCTATACGTAGGATTGACATGAAGCCTATGGGTTTATTACCTCGGGGCTCACGCCCTTCATTTCCATTGCATTCCAGGAAAACACATTTGCATTCTGCTTTAAAAAGATGGTCATTTCTTCTTGTTCAGTCGGAGACATGGCGAAGTTGATCAGGAAGTATTTTTGTTCACCCCCATCCACCAGAAACACCTTCCGGAGATCCTCCACCGAGAGATCTATTGGATTCGTCCAGGGGTCACTCCTAGACGCTCTGATTTTAGTTTCTATTTGTTTAGAATCTCCTCCAAGGCGCATTCCTTGGAGACAACCCCTGCTCTTATTGCAGAATAGAAGCAATTTTTGGCTGATGCCTGGTCCCCACAAATCTCCTTTACTCCCTCCGAGGTGGGGAACTTCAACTTCTGGTGGTAAGTTGAGTGCACAGCCCCGAGTCGGAGTCGATCACTACAAACTCTGTATTGGTCATGATGGGCCCTATGGTGACAGGGAGTGTGATTTTTCCCAAGGGCAGGGCATACGAGCCATTAAATCCTACGAGGGGCATGTCAACTTTGGCCAGGTCCTAGATGCCAAGTCCCATGCACTTCAAGACTTCAAAGTACATCACCTCAAATGAGATCTTGGAGTCCACCAAGACCCTCTTGACATCAAATCAAGGAGTCATCATGGGGGAAGACCACGTCTGCCAAATCCTCGTCTGAGAAAGTGATTTCTTCTTTTCTAGTTCAGGGCCTCTTGCTCAGCTGGCCCTATCTGTCTTGTCCACCTTTCTTGTGAAAGTTATCCTTTTAAGGTCTAATATGAGGGTTTTAGATGTCGGGTACTCCAGGGGCAGACATGGATAACGTCGATTACATTGCCTCGGACAACTTGGTCCTTGGCGTCATGGACCTCCGACGTTGTTTCGATGTAATCTTTCAAATGCCCGTCCTGGACTAGCTTTTCTAGAAAAGTCTTGTAGACCCGACAGTCTTCGGTGAGGTATCTAAAGTCTTGATGGTATGAACACTTCACCTTTTGGTTTCAGGTGGACGTATCACCTTGAACACGGTGTGGACCCCCTTAAAGGAACCTCTTGTGGGAGGCATCAGTCCTTTTCGAAAAGGGTGACCTTTTTTCTCCCTTTCCTTTCTCTTCGGGCCGAGGGCCTTCCCTTTGCCCCCAACCATCTCATCTTCGATCCGGGAATACTTATTTATCTGGGCCATCAATTCTCTCATATCGCCCGGAGTTTTCTTAGTCAAGGACCGGTACAGATCGGTGTCTCGAGAGCGGACTTTGGAACATCCTTCCACCTCATTTACCTCTTCCCAGTAGCGGGTTGCATATTGATGAAGGGTCTCTCCTTCCTTCCGCCTCAAGGTCAGCAGTGATCCAACATCTTTAGGTCGTCTGCTTCCTGTGATGAACATGGCAAAAAACTCTCTGGTAAGCTCCTTCTAAGACCTTATGTTGTTGAGCGAAAGAGTTTTGAACCACTTCATGGTAGAATTCCCTAGACTCATTGAGAATACTCGGCATAACAACCAGTGATCCGAGTGATATAAGGACATCATTTGCTTATACTGCGTAAAGTGGGCCTCTGGATCGGATCGTCTGTCATAGACCTTGAACCTAGGCATTGTAAACTTCTTGGGTACCTCCATCTCCATTATGTTATCTGTAAAAGGTGATTGGATGGCTTCATTGTCAGTATCGCCCTCTTGCAGGGTCTTATTTCTTCTCCTGGAGTCTAGTCAGGCTCTGAGGTCTTCTTGTTCGGGGAGCACACCTTTGTGTGCTCGGTGACGGATAGGACGATCCCTTGTCTTGTGCTGGGCAGAGAGGGTCGATCCCTCCTCGGACTCCTCCAATCCCCCTCGCCCGGATAAGCCCCGGCAAAGGTCATCCCAAGCCAGTGGCCTAGCCCGCTTGGCTAGAACCTCTAGGGGCTGTCCCTTGGCCCTCGGGCGCTTCGAAGCCCTAGAGCTTCTCGCCCTGCTGCTCAAGCGATTTCTCAAATTCCCAGGTTCTACTTCCCTGACGGAAGGCTCCCGAGACTTGACCGAATTTTGCAATCCTCTGCCGAAGGCTGCAAACTCGTTGAGGCAATTAAGGAGATTCACGTTGTCTTTCTCCAGCTGCAGTAATCGTTCCTCAAACTTCTCTTTAATTACCTCAGCTAGTTGACGGCCTAATGGGGCGGACCCTCCTGACTTGATACCCATACTAGTTTGATGGGTATGCTCCATTGTATGAACGGTGAGCCTTTTGTTGGCACTTTCGACATAATTCCTCGTTTTTGAACAAGAGGGAGATGGTAATTCCATATTCCTTTGTTGAGGACCCTTTCCCTTTTGTTGAGTATTCACCATGGTCATTATCTTTGGAAAACCCTAGTCATTTTCCATAGACGGCGCCAGATTGTGCGAGAGAATTTCTACAAAATAGTCGAAATAAGGGCAAATCTCTCCCATGGTGAGATTCAACCCGTTGGAATAGTGGGTACGACAACAAGGAATAGGTTGAGAGGGCTAAAAGGGGCCTAAGGACTGGTATTGAATTGTTTCTGGTGCTGTCGAACTAGTCCTGGTGGTTCGCGAGGGACTCCTGGAACACAAAAGAAGGGTTAGAAAGGCGCCGAAGTATTTTTCGGCGTATCCCCTCCGATGATCAAGTCAATTCTTTGAGAGAGGGGAAGAAGAAAACACTATTTTGGGGTTCTTGAGAGATGATTTTATGTACCTTTGCAATGTATTCTTGTAGACTATTTATACCTTTCAAGACTCATCATTACTGGTAGTCTAGGCAGTAGGTAACCTTCAGAGATGGAATAGTGTGTCCCATACTTTTCATGGGATATGTCCCCACCTTGATTGCTCGCACTGTTGGGCATTCAACGCTCTTTCTCCAATGTTTGAGACATTGAATACTCGGACCCCAGAGCATTTAATGCTTTTTCGTCTTGGCTTATCAAGTCATGCTAGATGTCTTATCAACTGATGATGCAATAAATGCCTGTCTTTATTAGCCGCATATCAGTAGGGACAGTTCTATCTTTTTGCCCTTCATCCTGCACTTTATGCCACGCGTCCGACTCTCTTTGGTTGAATGTCTAGTTCATCCTGCCATACTGACTCCATTGTGCAGAGTGTCATCATAATTACTAGCCTAGCTTAGGCCGGTTCAATTGTTAGTCACTGGTTCCCTGGGGGCCGAGAGAGCATACCTTAAAACCAAGGAATCCATCTATCGGAGCAGGGGGATGCTGAGGCCTAGGACACGTGGGCCTCGCTGGGGGTGAGGAGAGTCCCTCAAGACCGAGGACACGCATCATTAATCCAGCAACCTTCTAAAAATGTCCCATCATATATCATGAATTATTAACATTAGCACAATCCTTCTAAAATAACTTCCTCTTATCTGTAAGCTCATCCCATAAAGATTTACAAACATATTAGATTTACTACATTACTTATAGTCATCTTCATTTCCTATTAAACAACGTTTATATTTATATATCTCATTTGTCTTTACAAAAGATGTATAGAAAAAACTTATCAGTTAAAGACATCACTAGTTTCACCAATCAGTGGACAGCTAAAGTACAAGATATTGAAAAAACGTATCCACAAGCTAGACAAAGAAATATGGAATTCCAAAAATTTATACTTCTCGACTCTGAGGTATGTCAACATTATTCTAATTCCGGTTACAAATAAATTATATACTTAATAAAAGTTCACATGAAACTCCTTTTAAAGCTAACATATCATTATCATGTTTTCTTTCAAGTTTAGAGTTTTTGGCTCAGTTTTCTGGTTCTTATTTAATGGTTGGTGTAATTTTTTGTCTTTATCAAATAAGCATAGTCTAGTTTCTTGGATGGTAAATGTTACAAACATTTGAGTGTTCTTGTCTTGGTTTAAGTATTGCTAAGACTTATTTTGATTTCTCTCCATGAAGAACTATAAACCTAGATGGCATGCTGTTGATTTGTCATAGTTATGAAAAAAAATAAAATAAAATAAAAGATTATGAGCACCAGAGACACTTTCATTATTTCTCTATACGGTGTTATGATTACATGTTTCTATTTCCTTTTCTTGGTGCTTTCTTAAAGTCCATTTCATATGCTTGTGTTACTAGGATATTTATTTTGTGGGCTTTCCAAAATTGTGCGCTTTTACATGTTATAGGTAGGAACATTTGAAGATGAACCCTTTTGGTCTTAGGAAGGAAATTTCATGGTAGGTTTTAGTGGAGGTTGATGTTGATGATATTTCAGTCCGTGAGTTATCTTTACAAGGTTGATGAAAAGATCAATTTATTGCACATGTAAAGTGAGTTGCATTCGACAAGGACGTGATCTATGTCTCATGGTTTACTATTGCAAGTTGCATGCCATTTGCATGCACATTTTCAGTAACCGAACAATGGTTAGATTTTTGTTAGTAATTTTGGTCATTTGTGTGTCGTTATGGGTTGTATTCTTCCTACACTAACCAACAGNATGGTTTACTATTGCAAGTTGCATGCCATTTGCATGCACATTTTCAGTAACCGAACTATGGTTAGATTTTTGTTAGTAATTTTGGTCATTTGTGTGTCGTTATGGGTTGTATTCTTCCTACACTAACCAACAGTCGACAAATTCTGAAACAATTTGGAATCTAAATCTAAATCTAAATCATTTACTTCGTCTGTCTACTTCCATTACATATAGGTGTTATATCTCTTTTTGCGTGTAGGTATTGTAAGGGGTAGAACCCTCTACTAAGGATTTTAGCTTGACCTGGGTTAACCCACACGGGCGACCCCCCAGTAGTCTTTACCTCTCAGTGCCCGCAGGAGCTTCGTCCCACATCGACTGAGAGTCGTCTTCCCCCCTTGCATATATGCACTCAAAGGAGGAGGTACCCACTAGCGACCTGATCAGGTGCCTAGTGGGTACCTCCTCCTTTGAGGGCAAGGGCTTATATGCGAGGGGGGAAGACGACTCTCAGTCGATGTGGGACGAAGCTCCTGCGGACACTGAAAGGTAAAAGCTACTGGGGGGTCGCCCGTGTGGGTTAACCCAAGTCAAGCCAAAATCCTTAGTAGAAGGTTCTACCCCTTACAGAAAATTATCGTTCCAGGTTACCACAGAACCTCACAGGCTGTTCCCAATAACAAGGTTGACCATTTGATTGACTGACTCGAGTTCACCACGGGAGAGATCTGTTCTCGTATTTATAATGTGTAAGATCCTGCACACACAGGTATATTCTACGTGATCCTGCACACACAGGTATATTCTACGTTGATCATTTAGTTATATGTATTTGTGCTGTGATATACTTCTGTTTTTGAGTACATTGACATTTTATGCAAAATCTTCAGCATTCAGGTTAGACACTGAGTGTTCACATCTGTAACGTAAGACATGATATCAAGAAACTTTGATATTTCAAGTTGTATACCATTTTTAACTTTGTTACATCATGTCAAAGCTATGCATCTGACCATATTTTTGTGTGAAACCTTTGTCATTCTCATGAGTGACTTTCGTGCACATTTTTGGTAACTTGATTGTTATTGTTAGATTTTTTTCAAAAGCTATGTCATTGTTAGATTTTTTTCAAAAGCTATGTCATTGTTGTACCATTCTGAGTATATTCTTTGTGCACTGATCTGCTGTCAATAAATTGTAAGAGTTTGAAAATTTGCTTCATTTGTCTACTACCCTAGGATGTGGCTATTGAATTTCTCTTTGCATCTAAGTATTTTCTAAGTGAAGCATTAATCTTTATGCATTAATCTTTATATGTCTTTGCTGTATATTTTTATTTTTGGAGCACATTTTTATGCAAAACCTTTAGCATTTAGATTGACTACTAAATGTTCTCATCTACATCTATATTTGTAGCATAAGACATCGTCTACTTAAAGTTTCCCTACTTTAAGTTGAATACGATTTTTTGCATGTCAAAGCCTTGTATGAAATAATAATTATGTAGAACTTGCAACATTCTAATGGTTTAGTTTCCTACACATTTTTGGTTACTTTGTCGTTATGGCTAGACACCAATTATTTAAGTCATTACTGTGTCATTATGGGTATATTCTTTGTGCACTAATCAGATGACGAAAAATTGTGAAATGGTTAGATCTGGAAACATTTACTTAAATCTCTGCTACCCTTAGGTATGGCTTCCTAATTTCTACTTGCATGTGGATATCTTCTAAATAACTACGTTGAGCATTTAGTCATACATGTTGTTGCCATATGGTATAGTTCTATCTTTTTTTTGGAGAGCATAGACATTTTATACAGAATATTTAGTATCCATATTAAGGATTGTATTTTGGCATCAATTTTTGTTGTGTAGGGATAAGCGTAAAAATCATTTGTTGTTGTCAGTCATTATATGTAAATCCTAGGACTCCATCTCAGTGGGGAAAACTTGTTTCTTGTCCTTTTGAGAAATTGTTTTCAGTATCTTCAGTGACTTTTCATGACAAGTACATTTCCTTTAATCTACTGATAGGGGGGTTTTCAGATTGTTTTGTTTATAGCAAGGTTGAATATATGATGAAGATTAACTTAGCAACATGGTAGTGCAACCAATGCAGAAATTATTGGATGTTTAAATTTGACTTGGTTTTACACAAGGGTGTGGGTATAAATAGTGTAGAATCTTCAAAGTCAGCTGCCTTGAGTTTCTTTTCAGATCTTTTATTAGCGTTTGTCATTGTTAGTCATCGTTCTTTACTCCACTCTGCCGTTGTCTGGGGCATTCCTAACCCAAACATGATACATGCTACCATATTTATACTCTATTACATAAAATTTGCAATTGGTAAGTTTGAGGTCATAGTCTACACAACGTACGAAAAACAACTTTCAGGCCTATAATAAAAATAAAAAGGAGCTCAGATTAGAGAATTTTTTTTTTTGTTGTTGTTTCTTTGTCAATCTTTATATTACTAAACCATGGCAAAAAAAAAAAATACATTTTTTGGTTAAGAAATATTATGGATTGATTCCGAGCCTTATTTCAGTACCTAACTCAGTTATCACATCTAAAATAAATTTCAAAACAAAAGGACATGAAATAAGTATTTCTCATGATAAGATAACATATTTCAAAAATGAATGTAATATCAGAAAAAAAATAAATATATATAATAATAAATAAGATAACACAACTCAACAAAGTCTTAAATCTTATCAACCCAACATGTTTTTTCTCATTTTGATCAACAATAATTACATACTTTACTTATAATATAATATATGGTTTTTAATACAAATAAATAAATATATACAGTACAACAAAGCTCTTCTCCAAACTATCCGTTATGAAAGAAGAAACTTGCCAACATACATCTTGGATGATTTATCAAATCTGTAAAATGTAAAAATGAAGGGTGGTGAGCAAACAATATACTCAATTAGCAAAACATATGAATAATGCTATTAAAATGTAAAAAATTGACATAATTTATTTATCTAATAATGTGGCAGTAATATTGTTCGATAGAATTTTGGTGACTGTAACTATAACTATTGGACTTTTTTATCAAGACTCTATTACTTAACACATAATTAAGTCAGTAAATTAAATCAATTTTTAGGGTCCAAATAGCGTTACTCATAACAAATTCTAACACAAAATTTTGCAGCTATCCAAAAAATACTTTTGTACATTATGTGACGATCGAGATCGAGATAAGTTGAGTGAATTGAGTTAACTAGAAGGTTCGGACCGACAAGGATCAGTGTGTATCTGGAAGATTAGGGGTTGGGGGTTCGGTTTGCTCAATTTAATTGGAGTGCAAGGAAGGGTTAGAAGGGTAAATTAGTATGTTTAGATTTGTTACTTAAATTTGTTTGATTGTTTAAAAAAATGGAAAATTTAAAAAAAAAATACAAAAAATGCCCCTCCGACCAAGCACCTCACATGGCATAAGGTAGAGGTGGCACTTAGTGGTGAATTAGAGCCATGCAATCTCATGATTGCCGGCTAGGTGTCCCTTTAGAGTGTGATAAACCCTCTGGAAGTTGTGGAGAAGGGCAAAACGAAGGAGAGAGAGAGGGAGAGAGAGGGAAAGAAAGGGAAAGAGAAAGAAAAGTGGGAAAGAGGTTGAAAAAGGAAAAGAGCAAGAATTTAGGGTTTTGATTTGGAGGCTTACAATACACAAATTTTGTAACGACCGTGAACACAATGGTCGAGTGCGGAAGCGGAAATTGAATGTATGAGGGAGTGCGAGAGCTGAGTGCTAAAGTAGGGAGCTCCCTCAAGAATTGCTATATATCACTTATAGTGTCTTGAGGTGGCGATACTTGATTTTTGCCTTGTCTCAGGGGGGAGGGAGTCTCCCATGTCTTATTCTTGCTTTCATCCTAGACATGTAACTTGGCTATATATTCTGAACAAGTAGTCAAGTTCATGAGATATGTCAGTTCGTACAATTAATCTCATAATCCTTATGACACTCAAAAAATTTATTTGCTAGNAGAAAGGGAAAGAGAAAGAAAAGTGGGAAAGAGGTTGAAAAAGGAAAAGAGCAAGAATTTAGGGTTTTGATTTGGAGGCTTACAATACACAAATTTTGTAACGACCGTGAACACAATGGTCGAGTGCGGAAGCGGAAGCAGAAATTGAATGTATGAGGGAGTGCGAGAGCTGAGTGCTAATGTAGGGAGCTCCCTCAAGAATTGCTAAATATCACTTATAGTGTCTTGAGGTGGCGATACTTGATTTTTCCCTTGTCTCAGGGGGGAGGGAGTCTCCCATGTCTTATTCTTTCTTTCATCCTAGGCATGTAACTTGGCTATATATTCTGAACAAGTAGTCAAGTTCATGAGATATGTCAGTTCGTACAATTAATCTCATAATCCTTATGACACTCAAAAAATTTATTTGCTAGGACTATATTTGGCTAATCCAATTACCTATAGCTCCTATATAAAACTTAATACCTAAACTCTGATACCAACTTGTCATACCCCAATTTTTATTAAAGCGTGATTTAGTAACAAGTAATATTTATCCTGAAATATCTTGTTGGTTTACAATAATAACTGAATGAAATGAAATATTTGATTTAATCAAAATATATTTTTTCAAAAAATTCGACAGAATTTCATTTGAAAATCAGGCTTCCAATCAACTACTAAGAGCTTCCCTGTAAGAGCATAACATGATTCAAACTAAATAAACATCCACAACATACCTCCATCACAATATAATCCAACTAAAGATAGGGTGGCAATTAAAGGCAATCCTCCCAGACCTAAATGCATCTAATACATACATATATAAACTTAATACCAAAAGTCATAACTTTATATTATAATATCCAAAATAATAGTCCCTTTCAAACACAATGTTTTTNCTAAAGATAGGGTGGCAATTAAAGGCAATCCTCCCAGACCTAAATGCATCTAATACTTACATATATAAACTTAATACCAAAAGTCATAACTTTATATTATAATATCCAAAATAATAGTCCATTTCAAACACAATGTTTATNCCCCCACAAGACCCACGATCTAAGCATTTTTAGGAGTACTTTGAAGTTAGTTTTAGAAGGCAATTACTGCTGCATTCAAGGCTATTAATAAGTCTTTTCTGTAACCAAAATCTCTTTGATTGAATTAATAAGGAATCCTCTTTTATTAATTCTCTGTATTGTGTATTTGTCTATTAAATTCATCCAAGAAAATCTTGAAATAAGACATTTGAACCCCTCACAAACAATCGTTTAAAAACTGTTTGTCGTTTAGGATCTTTTCGTTGATGAAAACAGATTTTTTGGAGTAACACCTAGACACCTAAGATGAACTCTTAGTTATTTTTAACTTAGGTTGATTATGATGAAAATAGAATTAGAAGCAATCTAACTACGACTCCTAGGTGATTTTTAAAGAAAATATTTTTTAAATCATTTATGAATTTTAAAAACATAGTTTGAGTTATAATCGGACTTCTCTTTGAGCAACATTCTTTAGTGCTTAAGAGGACAAATTTTGCATGATTTTTTGATTAAAAAATCTATAGGGAATGATCAATGTTCACTAGCTTTCGCTAAGCAGTCTCTTTATGACTTAGAAAAAGAAATGAAAAAAGGTCACGGAAAACAACACAAAGCTCGCTCTATAAGTCCGCTTGAGTGGTCCTTCATGGTCGCTTAAGCGGTGCTTATGGTATCTTGAATGGTGCTTGCCTTAGTCAGGATTGAAACTTAATTTTCAATCCATAGACAATCACCCTCCCACTGATCGAGTGGTCGCTCGTGAATCTAAAGGTGCAACTCGGGCAGGATGGATAGGTTGAGAGGTCAATCCTAGCTCAACCCTAGGTAAATAATCTTTAACCCTAACCCTACCTCAACCTGAGTTCTGTCCGAGTTTAATTTGGGCAGGCTCAGGTTGAATTCGGGTTATTTAATTCGAGCTAATTTCGGGTTAAAAATTGGGTTGGGCTTGGATTACTTAATTTGGATTGATAAAAGAGAAAGGACTGAAGAGTGATAGAAGGAGGCTGAGAGTCTGAGACGAGACTCAAACGAGGGAGAGAGAGAGAGAGAGAGAGGCTAAGAGTTTGAGACTAGATGAGAGACGAGTGACAAGTGAGAGACGGATCTGAGAGTAATAGAGGTACAGGGGTGAAGATTTGAAGTGAAGTGAAAGTCTGAATTCTGAAAAGTGAAGATAAATACNAAAGCTCGCTCTATAAGTCCGCTTGAGTGGTCCTTCATGGTCGCTTAAGCGGTGCTTATGGTATCTTGAATGGTGCTTGCCTTAGTCAGGATTGAAACTTAATTTTCAATCCATAGACAATCACCCTCCCACTGATCGAGTGGTCGCTCGTGAATCTAAAGGTGCAACTCGGGCAGGATGGATAGGTTGAGAGGTCAATCCTAGCTCAACCCTAGGTATATAATCTTTAACCCTAACCCTACCTCAACCTGAGTTCTGTCCGAGTTTAATTTGGGCAGGCTCAGGTTGAATTCGGGTTATTTAATTCGAGCTAATTTCGAGTTAAAAATTGGGTTGGGCTTGGATTACTTAATTTGGATTGATAAAAGAGAAAGGACTGACGAGTGATAGAAGGAGGCTGAGAGTCTGAGATGAGACTCAAACGAGGGAGAGAGAGAGAGAGGCAAAGAGTTTGAGACTAGATGAGAGACGAGTGACAAGTGAGAGACGGATCTGAGAATAATAGAGGCACAGGGGTGAAGACTTGAAGTGAAGTGAAAGTCTGAATTCTGAAAAGTGAAGATAAATACTAACCTTAGTTATATATATATTTATGTATATTCGGGTTCAACCTGATTTTAATATTCAAGTTAAATCCAACAATCCGATGCCTCAACCTGAGACTTGCCCGAATTCAATTCCGGTTGGGGTTTTTCTGTTCAGACCCAACCCGAGTATTAAAAATTCTAACTCAAACCCTATTGGTTGGACTCGAGTTAAATTCGGGTTGGCCCACCCAAGTTGCATCCCTATGTGAATCTGAGTTCTTGTTTTTAGTTTGACTATACTTATTCCCCTATTAATAAGGAAAGTCTTTCTTACATCTAGGTGAAGCCTCTTGTGAGATTTCTAAGAGAGAAAATCATATTTCTACCTTAAGAGCTTCCACCATAACTTAGATGCCTAATACTAAAAAGGTTACCACTAGAGATTCTACCTAGTATCACAACTTAAAGAAAAATATTTGGTTGGTTTGATAAAACCCATTAGTATTTGCATACCGAGGATCATTGGCATGCCCATGATTATTCAAGGCCTAGTCAAACTATGCAGCAAGAAGGTCCAAGTGAAGCTACACTAGATCTTGAAGGAGGGCTTTTGGCGGAGAGACAACAAGGAAACGAGCATCTAACAATGGTATTAGTTAAGGAATAAGATTTGAATACTTATGTGTTGACTCAAAGAGTAAGGGGTTAGGTTTTGTTGAACCGAAAAGGTTCCCCTTGGTGTTTTCCTAGGAGGGTTTCTGCATCAACAACTCTCTTGTGTTATTTATTGTTTATTGTACGCCCTTGTGATTGTGAGAACACATGAGCACTATGTGTTTGTTAGAATGATTGTTTGAATATTCATCCATACATAGTTGTGCAATTAGGATTGGGAATTGGGATTGAAGTGGGATTGATTACGAGTGAGTTAATTAAAAATTAATTTAATCAATCATCGTGGTGAAAGTGGGTTGTGGTGATTAAAGACGTTCTCACATTAATTGCTAAATCTTTGTGAAAAAAGGTGACTAAGGTGAGTTGGGTTTTAATTGGTAATCAATTGGATTAAAATTAAAAAATGTATTCACCCCTCTCTAGGTAAAATGTCTATAGTATCACGTGTATAATAGTAAAGAAAGATCCACATTGAGTTCCCCATTTCGGAACAACAATTATTTTCTTTAGGTTGTTTAGTCAATTAAATNAGACGTTCTCACATTAATTGCTAAATCTTTGTGAAAAAAGGTGACTAAGGTGAGTTAGGTTTTAATTGGTAATCAATTGGATTAAAATTAAAAAATGTATTCACCCCTTTCTAGGTAAAATGTCTATAGTATCACGTGTATAATAGTGAAGAAAGATCCACATTGAGTTCCCCATTTCGGAACAACAATTATTTTCTTTAGGTTGTTTAGTCAATTAAATTTTTTTTTTAATTTTTTGTTGATAGTTTAAAGTTGTATAAATATGGGTTTATAGTAAGGGTAGATTATTTTGCTGGTTATTGGGTTAAACTCAATCCATAATGATCCAACCCATTTAATCCATTTATGAAGCAGTTTGAAAATGAATTGAATTCATATTACACCCTACCCGTTAGATATAAAAATATAAAAAATGCATCATTTAAAAATGACTTTTTTAACTTACCCAAAAAAAAAAGTTCATTAGACGTCAAATTATTTTGAGCCGCCATGATCCCCCCGATCAACATTCTCAAAAGCTAACCACTTGGCCTCATCAAGCTCCTTAGGGGAATATGTGCACCATTAAACACGTGCAAGTAAAGTGATACAATACTCAAGAGTAATTTAGTAATTGAGTCAGATCTTTAATAATTTAGAGATTTTAGATTTCATTTCTTCTTACATTCTCTAAAGGTCAGTCACCCTTGTTCCTCAGGGATATAGTCCAATCTAGCTCAAGTTTGACAATCGTTGAACTCAAGAGAATAGTTGACGTAAACTTGAATATTTTTTAATAAAAAAAAAAAATTAAAGTGAACTACGTCATGAGGAAGTAATAAAAAAGCTAGACAGCATTACGAATTGATTACGGTCGAAGCTTAATGTGATCAGTGCACTCAGATACTCTATCAAACTTAGAAGACATTTGAGACTATCTAGTCAATCATCTTGTTCAATCCGAGCAACACGACCTATCAATAGCCCAATTAAGTGGATATGAATTGAATATTTTTATGAGTAATTCAGATTCGAACCCTATTTCGTTACATTATACTCAATGGATTTAGATCTGAATATATCATAATTCAATCTAAATTATACATTTATATTTGTATAATTTTAAAATGAAATTAAGTTATTTTTTGATGAAATCATATTAAAATTTAGATGTAATTTGTTAAAATATTACTTAATTTACTTAATTGGATCAAATTGAATTATTGTATCAAGTATATTAGTTTTGTACAGCGGATAATTAGCACTGATACCATAAGTTGGAATATAGGAATTCAAAAATAGGAAAAACAATCAAAACATGACAAAAAAAAAAACATGTTTCGATACAATATAACCACCTTGGTACACTGTATCTACATCTAGGGATCTAAAATCTACATCGATGTATTATTTACTAAAAACTTGTCTCCTAACAACTGATTATATAATACTCAACTATATTTATAAGGATAATTTGGATACTATCAAATCTCTACGTTTTCTATCAAGTCACAACTGAACCAATCTATGGTTTATTAATACTGTTTCAATAGGTTTTTCTATTCCATTCAAGATTCTTACATTAATTACCGAACAAACTCCTTTCATGATAGTTAGAGAATTTGAGTCAAATTTCAATAGCCTCCCTTGAACCACACTTTTCAAATTTGGTTATGTCCAAGATCGGGCTTAGCACCCTTGATTCGATCCACCAATGTTTTCAAGCACCACGTGCCAACCTACTCTTCTAAGTTGCCACAATCCTTTCTGTCTTTCAAAAATATAGGCTTTAACCTGCATCATCTGTGCATCTCTACCTACGTCTTACTTGCTCTTGAGAGGTCCCTATGGTCAATGTTTTACCATTCAAGGTAAAGTCCACTGACTCATAAGCCCACTGACTCATTACTACTGGGTTTATGTTAGTCCAATAACTCCCAAGAATCTTGAAAAACTATCTTCAACACAATAGGTGTAGTAATTCTTGAAATTCAAACAACTTGAAAGCAAATTATTCTCTTGTTTGATTTCATACAAACTTTAAATTTTTTTTTGGTGGATCCAAATAAAAAATGTGCGTCAACTAATTTTTCAAGAATACATCCTTAATATATGCATGATATAATCAATCTTCACACCATGGTGTATACATTTGATAAAGGAATCTTCTATAACATTGATGATACCTCAAACAAGCCCTAACTGTGAGCCTAAGAAAAAAGGTCAGGTCAGGAGGTCAAGAAAGACACGGAGAACTCATAGAACCAGGGGTAGAGCTCCCCTTGGGGAGATCATAGTAGAACCAATTAGGAAACAACTGGATAACTACGAATATTGAGCCCAATGCATGAAACTCTCAACCAACCAAGATTCTCTCCTAAAATCAAGGAGGATCCCATGAATAATTGGCAAAGATCTCGGCTGAAATCCCACAGAATAGGGAGCAGCCTTATAAATACTATGTAACGCCTCATCGAGAGGAGAGACCCTAGAAAAACCCTAATTAGATCAGGAATTATACTGTAATACATTCGAGTAATCAATAGAGAAAAAAGGAGCAAGAGCCTCCATTAGAGAGTGGATTAGCTGAACTCCAGAGCCGGTATGCCACTATATTCCTACTGTGAAAATTCTCCTACCCCCTAAGAAACACTTGATCACTGTCAGTATGAAGTTGATAGCCGTGTGTGGGAAGGACTGTTCCTATTACAAATAAGTTGATCTCTCAGTGACTGATGATATCAATACGAAACATGAGCAGAAGCCAAACAAACCCACCTCGAATTCAAGATCAACAGGGAACCACCAATGGCAGACAGCCCGAGAACGTCCCAGAAACTGATCCTCCAATGGGGAATCCCCCCACGAATAATGAGATGGAGGCCCTTAGTCCTGTCAATCAATGCTTGTTAAAGCAAAACGAAGAGCTCTTACAGCGCCTACAAGAGGCATATCCGGCCCAAGAAGGTCAGAATAGTCCCCATCATAGGGATCAACAACACCTTGATCCAATCAGATAGGACAATGAAGGAGGGGAGAACAGCCAAACCTTGGGGCAGGTTCCCCAACTACCCCCTAGGAATGGCCACAACGAAGAAGTACAAAGTTAAAACCATGAAGGTGAAAAGAATGATGTCTTCCCTTATCAACAGGAGAAAAGGGAACAATATTGGGATCAACGCTTCAAGGACATCCACCAGAAGCTCAGCCACATGAAGGAAGCGGTCAGAAGTAAAGCTCTAGTTACAATGGACACCTTGGTGCAACAGACTAAATCTCCATTCACGCCTGGGGTGTTGCATTTTTCCCTCCCCCCAAAGTTCAGGATGCCACAGATAGAGTCCTTTGATGGAACCAAGGACCCCATGGACCACCTCAATACTTATAAGAACTAGATGAAGTTGCACGGGTACCAGGACCCCATACACTGTCGAGCCTTTGCCATCACTTTGAAGGGTTCAGTCTAGGCGTGGTTTAACAGGCTCCCCCCGGCCTCAATCTCTTCCTTCAAAGAACTTTCCATTTTCTTTGTATCCCACTTCATAAGGGCTCAGACCTACAGAAAGCCGAGTTATCACCTTTTGAATGTGAAACAGGGACCTCAAGAAAACCTCAGGTCTTATGTCCAAAGATTTAATTCGGAGTTGTTAAAGGTGGATGTCCTAGATGAAAAGTTTGCCATCACTACCTTCATAGCTGGCCTAGGGGTGCAATCTAAAGATTTGATGTTCTCTATATCAAAAAAATCTCAAGCAAGCATGGCCGAGATGTTTGCCAAAGTAGAGAAATATATAAACGGCGAAGAAGCTCTTTTTTCTATGGTAAGGAGCTCTTCCGCACATAGAGATAAAGGAAAGGAAGAAAAAAAGAAGAAACGAAGTCCTAAGAGAGAGAGGGAAAGAAACAGATCTCCAAAGAGAGATAGATCTCCCAGAAGAGATAAAGAGCGATCCCCAAAAAGAAAGGGAAACGTTAGGGACCGCTTAGGACCCCCCGCAGCCTGAACTACAGCCGAGGTATGCACCTCAACAATATACCTCTCTCACTGCAACAGTGTCCCAGATCTTATACGAGGTGCAGAACGAGAAATTCCTAAGGTGGCCTCCCCGAATGAAGGCAAATCCAGTTAAAAGAGACACTAAGAAGTATTGCGAGTATCATAGGGATCATGGCCATCACACCGATGATTGCATTCAACTAAAGAAGGAGATCGAGTTCTTGATCCAGATGAGGCAGTTACGACAATTTGTCGCCCATGACAACCAAAACAGGGCTCCACCACCACTGGCACCTCAGCAGCAAGCCCCTGCACAGCACCAACAACCCTTAGGGGAGATCAGAGTGATATATGGAGGATTTGTTGGCGGTGGAGAATCCAGTGCAGCTAGAAAAGCACACCTGCACAGGATTAGAGCTGGCGAAGCGTTGAAAGTGCACACCGTGTCTAAAATACCTCAGCTGAGCACAACCATCACTTTTTTGGATTCAGACTTGGAAGACTGCCAGCATCCCTATGATGACCCGTTGGTGGTAAGGGTTATTGTGGCTAACCAAACGGTTCATCAAATTCTAATTGACAATGGGAGCTCGACTGACATCATTTTTGCCTCTGTCTTTGACAAAATGGGCATAGGAACGAAGAAGCTTGAGCCAGTAAGTGCTCACTTAATGGGATTCTCAGGGGAGAAAGGTGTTACCCCTGGGATCCATCTAACTCGTGCTCACTATAGGGGACCTTCCTTGCCAAGCCACCACCACTGTGAAATTCCTGGTGGTTGACGCCCTTTTTGCATACAATATGCTACTTGGGAGACCATCCCTCAACGTAATAAAGGCGATCCCCTCACCACATCATTTGGTCATAAAATTTTCTACAGAAACTGGAGTTGGATTGGTCCAAGGAGACCAGTGAATAGCCAGGGAGTGCTACATGGCCTCGGTGAAGCAGAAAGAGGTTGAAAATATCCAGCTAGATGAGCTTGACATGAGGGACAAGCTGGACACTAGGCTCATGCCATCAAAAGAGCTAGAGCTAGTCTAGCTCAATGAAGAGCCTAAACATGTTTTCTACATGGGATCTAAGTTGAGCAAAGAAATGAAAGACCTAATCACCCAGTTCCTGAGGAAGAACATGGGGGTGTTCGCTTGGAAGCAAGAGGACATGGAAAGCATTGACCCCTCAGTCATCACACACAAGTTAAGCGTGAATCCTATTTGTAAACCTATTAAACAGAAGCGGAAAAGTTTTGCTCCAGAATGCCAGGAGGCAATTAACGAGGAGGTTAGTAAACTCCTCCACACCAAAGCCATCAGAGAAGTGGACTACCCTACCTGGTTGGCGAATGTGGTGCTGGTCAAGAAAATCAATGGGAAATGACCGCTCTGCATTGATTTTACTAATCTCAATCGAGCATGCCCCAAGGACAGCTTTCCTTATCTCGAATCAACTTGATTGTGGATGTAACTGTTGGCATGAGCTCCTCAGCTTCATGGATGCTTTCTCAGGTTATAATCAAATCAGGATGGACCCAGTGGACCAGGAGAAGACATTTGTGACTGAACAGGGAACTTACTGCTACCAGGTCATGCCTTTTGGATTGAAGAATACTGGAGCCACCTATCAGCGCCTAGTGAATAGAATGTTCCAGAAGCAAATTGGGGCATCCATGAAGGTCTATATTGACGACGTGTTGGTAAAATTACTGAAGGCAGTGCTGCACATCGAGCACCTAGCAGAATTGTTCCAAATCCTTAAGGAGTATAAGATGAAACTCAACCCAGCAAAGTGCGCCTTTGGGGTATCAGCAGGGAAGTTTATGGAATTCATAGTCAATAGCAGATGAATCGAGGCTAACCCAAAAAAGGTTAAGGCAGTTCTAGATATGCGACCACCGTCCAACATTAGGGAGATCCAACGCCTGACAAGAAGGATAGCCGCCTTGAGTCGTTTTGTTTCCAAATCAAGTGACAAGTGCTAACCTTTCTTTCAGGTCTTGAAGAAGGCATTTCAGTGGGACACCTGGTGTGAGGAAGTGTTCAAAGCACTGAAGTAGTACCTAAGCTCCCCCTGTCCTGGTAAGCCCCTTAGCAGGGGAAATGCTTACTCTTTATTTAGTTGTCTCGGATTTCTCAATCAACGCAGAACTAGTTAGGGAGCGAGACAGAGCTCAGCAACCAGTTTATTACTGTAGTAGAGCTCTGAGGTGGCAGAGGAGAGATATCCGAAGATGAAAAAGCTAGTTTTGGCCCTGGTGACTACGGCTAGGAGACTTAGACCATATTTACAGGCTCATACTATCAAGGTTCTATTAGATCAGCCAATGAAGCAAGTGTTGCATAAACCAGAGTTTTCAGGAAGGCTAGTTAAGTGGGCAATAGAGCTCAGCAAATTTGAAATTAGGTATAAGCCAAGGATTGCAATTAAAGGGCAAATCTTGGTAGATTTTATTATAGAATTCACAGCAGTAACACCTGCAGAAGCCACACTACTACTACCTAACCTTCCCGTATGGAAACTTTCGGTAGACGGAGCTGCCAATGCCCAAGGGAGCGGTGCAGGATTGATCTTGACCTCTCTAGACGTGGAATACGCCCTCAGATTTGGGTTTAAGGCTTCAAACAATAAGGCAGAATATGAAGCTATCATTGCTGGGCTCAACCTTGATCATTCAATGGAGGCAGAGCAGCCGGAGATCAGCAGCGATTCCCAGCTTGTCGTGAAACAGATAGAGGAGTCATACAAGGCTAAGGGTGAGAAAATGGTTCTCTACCTCAAAAAGGTACAGGAATTGATCAAGAAGTTTGTGCAAGTTAAGTTCAAGCATATTCCTAGAGTCAAAAATTTGAGAGCAGACGCCTTGACAAGGTTGGCAACAATTTCGCAGGAGAATTTGGATAGGTTAATTCTAGTGGAGCATTTAGCAAAACCATCTGTATGCATCGAAGATAAAGAAGTTCTACCTGTGCACCACCGAGCAGGATGGACCCCATCAGAGGGTATCTTCAAAATGGGACTTTATCGGAAGATTCCAAAGAAGCTGCAAAACTAAGGGTCAGGTCAGTTAGATTTTCTATTTTGCAGGAAAACCTATACAAACGGGAATTTTTGATACCTCTACTCAAATGTGAGGGAGATGAAGATGCTAATTACATACTTAGAGAGATCCATAAAAGAGTCTGTGGTAATCACATCGAAGCTCGGGCCCTAACAGGAAAAGCATTGAGGCAGGGTTACTACTGACCTACTATGCGCAAAGATGCTGCAGATCTGGTTAAGAGATATAAAGCTTGCCAAGTACATGCCAACATTCCCTACTGCCCACCAGAGCTCCTAACATCGGTGGTGAGCCCCTGACCTTTTCAATAATGAGGTTTAGATATACTTGTTCCCCTCCTTACGGGGGTTGGACAATTCAAGTTTGTCATTATTGGAGTGGACTACTTCACCAAATGGGTAGAGACAGAGCCTTTGGCAACAATCATGGAATAAAAAGTCCAAAGCTTTGTCTGGAAGTCAATAATCTACAGGTTTGGGATTCCAAGGGCAGTTGTTTCAGACAATGGAAAGTAGTTGGATAACCCTAAGTTCAAGAATTTTTGTGCCGAGCTGGGGATAAAAAATTTCTTTTCGGCCCCATCTTATCCCCAATCCAACGAGCAGGCAGAGGTCATCATTCGAACAATAAAGACCGCCCCAAACACTAAGCTGGAAGCACTAAAAGGAAAATGAGTGGAGCAACTCCCTGAGGTGTTATGGGCTTACAGAACCACAGCTAGGACCGCCACTCGAAAAACTCCGTTTACTTTGGCTTTCAGAATTGAAGTAGTGGCTCCCGTGGAGATAGGGCTCCCATCCCCCAGAACTGAGTTTAGTGACACAAGGTATAATGATGAGGCGCTGCTACTCAACCTCGATCTATTGGATAAGAAGAGAGACAAGGCCTTACAATTTATAAAGCATTATCAGAGGAAGACAGTCAGGTACTACGACAAGAAAGTAAAGCACAGGAGTTACAAGGTAGGGGATCTAGTGCTTAGAAAGCCATTGCTTGTGAGGAAGGACCCTTCCCATGGGAAACTAGGGCCAAACTGGGAAGGTCCTTATATCATATCAAGGGTTATCAGGTCTGAGAACTATGAGCTGCAAACTGAGGAAGGAAAAATCCTGCCTCATTCTTGGAATGCAGAACACCTTAAAAGGTTTTTTCAGTAAGTTTTTATGTAATAGAATTATTCTTTCAATCAAACTGAGAACTTTTTACCCTCCCTTGTATGTGCCTGCAAAAAACGCTTCCAACTCAAAGATGAGTACTTCAGCTCATAAAACCAAGATGAACTCTCCAGCTCATAAAACAAAGATGAGTTCTCCAGCTCATAAAATTAAGATGAGCTTTCCAGCTCATAAAATTAAAATGAGTTTTCCAGCTCATAAAACAAAGATGAGCTCTCCAGCTCATAAAATTAAGATGAGCACTTTAGCTCATAAAACAAAGGTGAGCTCTTCAGCTCATAGAATAAAGGTGAGTCACTCAGCTCATAAAATAAAAACGAGCTCCTCAGTTCATAAAAAGAGTTCTATAGCTCATGATGAACTCTTCAGTTCATAAAAAGAGCTCTATAGCTCACGATGAACACTTCAGTTCATAAAATGAGCTTTGTAACTCACAATGGACTCTTCAGTTCATAAAAAGAGCTCTGTAGCTCACAATGAACACTTTAGTTCATAAAAAGAGCTTTGTAGCTCACGATGAACACTTCAGTTTTTAAAAAGAGCTCTATAGCTCATGATGAACTCTCCAGTTCATAAAAAGAGCCCTGTAGCATATGATGAACTATTCAGTTCATAAACAGAGCTCCATAGCTCACTATGAACAGTTCAGTTCATAAACAGAACTCCATAGCTCACTATGAACAGTTCAGTTCATAAACAGAGCTCCATGGCTCACTATGAACAATTCAGTTCATAAAAAGAGTTCTATAGCTCAAGATGAACTCTTCGATTCATATAAAGAGATTTATAGCTCACAAGGGTCCAAAAGCCCGAGAATAGAGACATATAACTAGATTCAAAATCACTAGTTCAAGAATCTCCAATAACATAAAAGAAGCGATTTACTCATCCCTCAAGAGGAGAAAGAAGGTCAAACACCAAATGCTGCAGCTTGAAGTGCCTCCACCGAAAATAGACAAAGCACGGGACCTCATTTTCCTCGATG
This sequence comes from Ilex paraguariensis, assembly GCA_963454935.2. Taxonomy (NCBI): domain Eukaryota; kingdom Viridiplantae; phylum Streptophyta; class Magnoliopsida; order Aquifoliales; family Aquifoliaceae; genus Ilex; species Ilex paraguariensis. The sequence continues at coordinate 973,469 of CAUOFW020009835.1, forward strand.
TCAAAAAAGTAGAAGAATTCTCCTACAGTGGGAAACTTGCCATCACCACCACGCAAGCGCCAAAACAGAAAAAAAATCATGATGGCCCACCCCTTGGGAGAGAGACAAGAAGGACATAACTCACAATAAGTCAAGATGTAACTAACAACGGGATGAATAGGGAGACACAACCCCATGTCCAAAGCCCCCTCAAAGAAGCAAGTCTCCCCTCGAGGGAGATAATTGCAGGGCTCGTCAGAAGATGGGGCTCGAAAAGCTAGTTCCATATCAAGAAAGAACTTCTTCTTTATCATGACTAAGTTTGAGGATGACAATGACGAAGGTACTAAGTAACGGGTTTGTCACTCCTACTCAATTCCGCAAGAGCTTCATTCCTTGAATAGGGGGAGATTGGGACAGCCATTGGAGTTACAGGAAGGCAAAGAGGAGACGTAGGAAGAAAATAACAAAGATGAAAAGCTTTTGGAGGGAATGAATGTCCACGGAACCAAGACGTCAAGATATTAAAGAATCAAGAAACACGCCGAACCCAAAGGCGGCGGACCTTTAGATTTTCAAATCAAGGCAGCGGATATGTTTAAGGAAGGCAATAAAATGTGAACAATACAAGAAAAGTTAATGACAGACTCTACCAATCATGATCCATTAAATAGCCAAGAAAGGCTTGATACAGCCTTGGACAAGCCCAGGCGGTCGGATTCTTTCCTCGGATATGACGGGGTTCAATAATTTAAATAGTTGAATCACATCCCAAAAGAAACTTCTCAAATTTCTTTGGGCTGACTAAAAAGGGAACTTTATTCTTGAGACACAACAAGGTTTTGTGAGTATAAACAGCTGCTAGAACCATATCCCTAGCAAAGCTAGCAGATGCACTAAAAGCAATCATACCCTAGTCTTTACATCCAGCAACAAGGAAAAACCTTCCAAGAATGAAACCAGATTTCTAGGGGTCAATAAGCTCAACAGACCCTAATGGAGTTCTGGGAAGTCTGCACCAAGGGTTTTCAAGCTCCGGGGAAGTAAGAGCTCAGTCAGGGTTATACATGGTAGTTCTGAGTCCTGTTGCCTCAAGGAGATCTAAATGACTCCTCGAAGCAAAGGGGGCAGGGGAAATAAGGGGAAAAAAGACCATAAAATAAGTTATGTAACTTAACAAAAATGAGACAATAGACAAGCCCTAAGGAAACAGGGGTTTCTTGGTAAAGGTTCGTACAAGGCCAGCATCTAGGAGTGCTCAGAGAAAGAGACTTCTTGTGGTGAGGTTAGATTAGTAGAAGGAAATAATAGCCTCAACATTTCCCCGATACTCCTCATCCACCTCAAGCATTTTCGCACTCGGTGAGCCAAAAAAAAAAACAGCATGAGGTGTAGCATAATTTGAGAAATAAGGCAGAACTCAACCCCTGACTATGGAGGTAAGATGCCTTTCTAGAGAGGTTAGCTCGTATGGTTGTATGGACCTTTTGATACATCTCCTCGAAGAAGCCTTATGTGGAGCTTTGGTTAGACTTCCAAAAAGGCTCATCTTCTAACAAAGTTATCATGTATGCAAACACATGGCCTCCATAGATGTACTTGTGATGGACCTCAACTTCAAGTTGCTTACTCTCTTTCCCAAATCCAGCAAACCTCTTGTCACTTGGAGGAATGTCAAGTCCACCATCCAATGCTCCCTTTAGGGTTGAGGTCTACCTTGAGGTATACTTGTATCTCTACATAAGTTTTTTGATCTTTGAGTTCTAAATGTGTGCCAGTATCACAATTATAACTCAGACAGGCTGAAAGAATGGTGTGCATCTTTTCAAAACAAGGATCGTATTTTAGAGCACAAAATCGGAGCTTACATTCAAAAATACTGGACATTGGCACCAGTATCACAACAACAGTTTAGAAAAGATCATGAATCAGATGCGCAAAAACAGAAGTTACGATCCAAGAATTCGAGTTATTCAAAACAAAACTAGAAATTATAGCCTAAGATCCTAAGTTTTTGAAGGCAGAGTAAGTGAATGGTCTTACGGATCAGCAGATGAAGTTTCAATAATAGGAACGAAGCCCGGCAGCTCAAAAGGTAAGGGCCTAGATGGCAGAGGAGCAGAATTCTCAGGGGTGCTAGTCCCAAGAGCCTCCACTCTAGCTATTGGCGAATCTTGAGCAAGGGCCTCAGTTACAAGGTCAATAGATAGGGAAGTATTAATAAGAGCAGCTGCAGGATAGGACATTTCAGTGCCTTCTGGAGCCCTAACAGAAACGGCAGGAGCCAAGGGGTTATCATCATCCTCTCAGTCAGTCTCCTCCAACTCCTCCTCAGTGGGTATATTAAAGTCGAAGTCGAGGTCTGGATAGGCCTTCTCCGCTTTGGGCTGAAAGACCAGCCATCCTAAGGCCCACTTGGTGGTAACATCATCCTTCAGCTTGGCTATTATGTCATCCCTCTCCCTGAAAGTTGTCTTTTGCACCTCGATCTCACCACATAAGCTCTCGTTCGCCTCAGTCAAGGTAACACACTCCTTTTTAAGGCTCTTGATGGAGCTCCGAGCATCGAAGGCTTCCTGGCTAGCTTTGGTCCAAGCATTAGTTTTGAGTAGCAGTTTTTCCCTGGTCATCCTCAGCTCATCCCTGACCTTCTTCTCTCTTTCCTCAGCCCTATCCTTAACAGCTTAAAGGCCCTCGTAGTCAGAGGTCTACTTCTCCATTTGCTCCCCAAGCTTTTGCACTTGAGCTCTGCGGCTCTTATTGTTAAAGGTCAGCTCAGCGACCTTAAACTCGTATGTCTTCAAACCTTTGGCAGAGTCCTCCGAAGATCGGACCCTACCCATCAAGTTCTTCAAATGGAGAGTCATCTATAGACAAAAAAAACAACTGGCATGAATCAGCACAATTCAACCGCGCCGAGCTAAGAGCGAGTGTAGAAATACTTACAGTGGTTGCTCCTTGGAGAGCTGAGCAGAAAGAGGCCTCAGGGGGCATGGTAAAGGCCTTCTAAATATCGGATTTAGGGAGAATGAATGAAATAGCCCCAGTAGCCAACTCAACATTGTCGAAGAAAGAGTCTTCATCAGTTTTCTGGTCCTCCCTCTTTTCGATTTTGGGACTCCGAAGAGACAGTTGAGATGGTTGCTCAGATGGTCCAGGGGGTGCAAAGTTTGGCTGAATTCAAGTAATCAGCCCCAAGGCTCCCTCAACCTCAGAAGAGGTGGGGGAAGCCAGCCTTGGCTCAGAAGCCTTTTTGGGGGCAAACGGGGTCCCTTGAAGAGGAGAAAGGGCCGGGGGTTGAGATGAGGGAGTTTGTCCTCCTTTGCTCAAGGCAGGAGAAGAGGGCACTCCAAATTTCTACACTTTAGCCCTGTCAACAAGACTGCCTCTAGAGCTGGTCTCAGCCTTCCGTTTGCCACTTTTCCTATTCTTCTTTAGTAGGTCAATTTTAGCCTGGAGTTCCTTAGGGGTAGATTTCATTATGGAGGAGCCTAGAAGATCTGAACCAAGCAAGTTAAACAGGAGAGAGGAAAAAGAACGGAAGGCAAAGGAACCAACTCAGAAAGTGTTACCTTCTATGTCTTCAGGTCTAACAACTAAGATAGGGAGCAGAGCTACTATTGATACCTCAGGAGAACTAAATCCCTGTGTCACTAGAACCCAGGGCTTGATGAGCTCGGAGTACTTCTTTGGACTACAACTCTCCAACTTTCGCTTCACCCTCTCGTCCTTAGCACTGAGCTCAGGTCGGATGCCTAAAAAATAACACAAGGAGAGCAAAGGTAAAAAAAGTAACTCGATAATTTCCAAACCAAAGCTCAATCAGTTCAAGTAAGGACTCACCTAAGTTATCGAGAGTGAACCAAGTTCTAGAGATACCCAGAGTATCAGTCCTGTCAGCAGGGTTCTACTCCTAGTTGGTGCCCCCAACGAAAAAGAATTATTTGTTCCAACCCTTATAGGAGCTCGGGAGGTGAGTGATGATTTGTCTAGCCGTGGTTCGCTTGAAGACATATAAGAAACCCTTTGATGAGGTGAGCTAGAAATTAAAAAGATCCACAAGCAAGGAAAGGCTGGGGACCCCGAGCTCATGTTTCTTAAAAAAAACTAGAAGACCCACCAGTACACCCCATAAATTAGGGGAGAGCTAGGCAGAGCAGATGTTGAAGTGTTGCAAAACACTCTTGATGAAGGGATGCATAGGGAAACGAAGGTCAATCTCAAAAGCGGCCACAAAGAAACAGACTTTCTTATGAACTTGGGCAACATATGAGGTGTATTTATCTGGACACCAGGAAAAAAACCGTAACGAGCACTAAGAATTTTCATAAGAGAAGAGTCAGCCTCACTTTGTCCTATGAGCTCAGCATGCCTAAAGGCAACCTCTGTACCCGCTGCGCTATCAAAGACTCCTACCCTACTCACTTTGTCATTTACCTTTGTTAGGTTTAGGGGGACAGAAGAAGATGATGGGGGTGATTTTTCAGTATTTTTCTCGGCATCGACAACATCTACACCGAGGATATTGTCGATTTCCTCACCCACATCCCCTAAATCAGTGTACTCTTCGGCAGACCCTTTCCCCCAAGAGAGAAGCAGAGGAACGACTAGCTCTGGAAGGAGTAGACATGACTGGACAAGAGAAAGGTAAATAAAAGAGCGATAGAGAGGAGGAATACCAATTAAGCACTCCCTGATAACCCTAGGGTCAACGCAGTAGCTTCCAACAACAAGGATTCGCACGATAGAAGACCAGTCCATGAAGTGGGGAAAAGAGACAAGCAATAGTTTCGATTCCAAAAGTAAAAGAACCGAAAAGCCCATANAGCTTCCAACAACAAGGATTCGCACGATAGAAGACCAGTCCATGAAGTGGGGAAGAGAGACAAGCAATAGTTTCGATTCCAAAAGTAAAAGAACCGAAAAGCCCATAAATGCAATGGCCACCTCGAATTCGAGGGATCCAGAATGAGAAAAGGTGAAAAAGAGACAAAATGGCGTACCTAGTTAGGAAAGGGCAATGAACAGCAGCCTAGAGTGAAATGAAAGAAAGGGNCGAGGGATCCAGAATGAGAAAAGGTGAAAAAGAGACAAAAGGGCGTACCTAGTTAGGAAAGGGCAATGAACAGCAGCCTAGAGTGAAATGAAAGAAAGGGGGCAACGCGAATCTTCAAACCGAACCCACAAAACTCAATCTTGAACGAGGAATCAGAGAACTCTAAACCAGAAAGCCATAAAATCATAAGAAGAGAGAAGCAGTAGAGAAGTTGAACAATGGAAAAAAGCGGTNCGAATCTTCAAATCGAACCCACAAAACTCGATCTTGAACGAGGAATCAGAGAACTCTAAACCAGAAAGCCATAAAATCATAAGAAGAGAGAAGCAGCAGAGAAGTTGAACAATGGAAAAAAGCGGTTCAGATAGCCGTTTGATAATTTAAAGCTTGAGAGAGGTGGGTTGAAACGTGCGCAGGAAACGAGGAATCTATGATTGTTGAAAACCGTCAAAAGGGCCTCAATCACGTGCAAGCCAAGGTCAGCCACGTACAGATCCAGCTCGGTTTAAAAAATAGCTTAACCCCTGCTTGAACCAGGGCCTGGGGGGCAACTGATGATACCTCAAACAAGCCCTAGCTGTGAGGCCAGGAAAAGAGGTCAAGTCAGGAGGTCAGAAAAGATACGGAGAACTTAGAGAACCAGGGATAGAGCTCCCCTTGGGGAGATCATAGCAAAACCGACTAGAAAATAGTTGGATAACTGCGAAAATTGAGCTCAATGCATGAAATTNAAGCCAAGGTCAGCCACGTACAGATCCAGCTCGGTTTAAAAAATAGCTTAACCCCTCCTTGAACCAGGGGCTGGGGGCAACTGATGATACCTCAAACAAGCTCTAGCTGTGAGACCAGGAAAAGAGGTCAAGTCAGGAGGTCAGAAAAGATACGGAGAACTTAGAGAACCAGAGATAGAGCTCCCCTTGGGGAGATCATAGCAAAACCGACTAGAAAATAGCTGGATAACTGCGAAAATTGAGCTCAATGCATGAAATTTTCAATCAACCAAGATTCTCTCCTAAAATCAAGGAGGATCCCATGAATAATTGGCAAAGATCTCGACTGAAATCCCATATAATAGGGAGCAGCCTTATAAATACTATGTAACGCCTCATCGAGAGGAGAGACCCTAGAAAACCCAAATTAGATCAAGCATGATACTGTAATACATTCGAGTAATCAATAGAGAAAAAAGGAACAAGTGCCTCAATTAGAGAGTGGATTAACCGAGCTTCAGAGCCGATGAACCACTATATTCCTACTGTGCAAATTCCCCTACCCCCTAAGAAACACTTGATCACTATCATTATGAAGTTGACAGCCTAGATTTACCTTTAGTCCCACGCACTCTGTTCACCCACATTGGTCTGCACCATCAAACATAAACATCAACTTTATCATTGGATCATCAACAACTTGATTGTTCCACCAGGATGATCAATCTAGCTCTGATACCATTAGTTAGTTTTGTACAATAGATAATTAGCATTGATACCATAAGTTAGATGATAGGAATTCAAAGATTGGAAAAATAATAAAAACATGACATAAATATATAACGTGGTTTGACACAGCGTACCCATTTTGTTACCCTGTATCTATTTCCACGGACCAAAAATTTATATCGATGTATTAATACTCAGCCTTATTTAAAAAGGATAAAATATTGTAACCCAATTCAATTTGGATACTGTCAAGTATATATGTTTGCTATCAAGTCACTAATAAATCAAGGATAAGTTTAATAAGACTCTTCTAATATGTTTCGTATTCTATTCAAGATTCTTACATTGATTATCCAATAAACTCCTTTTATGATTAGGGGTGTTCAAATTTCCGATTACCCATAAATTCTGACCCTACCTACCCTATCGGCCCTACTAATTGACTACTCGAAAGAATTGGGTAAGTCAACGGAAGATTTTTTTGTATTTAGCAAAAATTTGGTTAGGAATGCAGAATATCTATATATATAATATATTAATCTTTAAAAATTAAAATTCAAAAATCTAGAAACTCTAATATTTTATTGATGTTTATGAATTTCTTATATACGATGTATTGATGTTTATGACTCTATTGTAATTGTTTATGTATTATCAAATCTATTGTATTTTTTTTAGTGTTATTAGTTTATTGTGTTAATTAATTGATGCAAGTTATTCAATCAAATTGTTAAAATAATCTAAAAATTAATAACTAAATATGTGTTCACCNAACTCTAATATTTTATTGATGTTTATGAATTTCTTATATACGATGTATTGATGTTTTTGACTCTATTGTAATTGTTTATATATTATCAAATCTATTGTATTTTTTTTAGTGTTATTAGTTTATTGTGTTAATTAATTGGTGCAAGTTATTCAATCAAATTGTTAAAATGATCTAAAAATTAATAACTAAATATGTGTTCATCTAATTTCCTACCCGACTTTCAACCCAATTGTATTGAATGAAATTCGGATAAGAATAGTCCACTTGATCGGGTAAGGTAGACCAAGAAACAATACTTTCGTAAAGTATCGGGTAGGAAAATAAAACACCATAATTCCTACTCGGTAGGTAGGGTGAACACCCCTATTCATGATAATTAAAGAGTTCGAGTCAAATTTCAACAGAATATCCGNGACCAAGAAACAATACTTTCGTAAAGTATCGGGTAGGAAAATAAAACACCATAATTCTTACTCGTAAAATAGGGTGAACACCCCTATTCATGATAATTAAAGAGTTCGAGTCAAATTTCAACAAAATATCTGATTCTTAGAAAATTTTGATATGAACTATGAAAATAAAATTTATCGGCTAATCGGACCAGATTTGGATCAAAAAAATTAATCAAATTCAGATTTGAATTGACTACAATTCAATTTGAATTCGATTCATCGACACACCAGCCCTACACAGAAATAACTTAAAAATAAAAAATTGGAGTTTTTAATTTTCGGTGTGGTACTATGTATAACCATATGACTGTGCTAATTGTGTCAAATTTGATTAAAAGTGTCAATAAAATTTCGTAGGCCATCCAAGCCGGAACTTGACCACTAAAAAATTGTTAAAGTTTTGAATATTGGAAGTCTAATTTTACAATTCGTTATATCTCCATTGGGCTACCTCGAGGTTATGTAAATATAAATTCAAGGAAAAGTCGATGGTATTGGAAGAAAAATTTCAGTACTTGACCAAAAGCTACTATTTTTAATGATAATGTTACACCTTTAAAATGTAAAGTTACAATTAGTTGAGAGAGAGGCCGGTCCTAGACATAGGCTACTAAGGACATGAATAATAATATTTGGGGTTCCAAAATTTTTTTTAAAGTTCGATTAAAATTATTTTAGGGCCTTCAATTTTAACTAGTCTTACAATTTTAGGTACAATCTATAAACTAAAAAAAAATTATATGATATTAATGAGTTTGAATCTAGTCTTAGTAGATTTAGAAGATAAATTGATGAAATTATTTGACCCTTCAAATCAGCAAGTCAACATGACCCAATAAAAATGCTACTCAAACTTATTAAACTATACATAATTATAAAAAGGATGGACATATATTAAGTAAATTATGACATGATACGATTGAATGATTATTCTTATATTATCTTTATTTTTTCAATCTTATTTATGTTTATGTAAATATTGAAAAATGAGTTATCTCCTCGCATAATAATGTACTACAATCAAAGTCAATTGACTATTTAATTATTTATCATCTAATTTTCATAAATTATATTTTTTTCTTAACTTAAATTTGAGACATTTTTTTATATGGATCCAATTTTTTCTCAATTATTTTTTTTAAATACACAAAAAACACACAGAGTAATACAAAAACATATTAAGTTTGATTAATTTACAATTAAAAATTATTACAGATATTTTCTTTATAAAAAAATAATTTAGTTGTATTAAAAAATAATTTAGTTGTATTAATAAATTTTAATTATTTTTCTGTATTTTTAACTGATAGCATATTTAATTATATTTTAGTCTCCAAATTCAATTTCAATTAATGATTTTTTTATAACTAAAGCTTGAATGCAAAATTAATAGTTTTACACCTCAAATATAAGAAAAATAACTTTTAAATGATTATATGTTAATATTTTAATATTTATTTTTCCGTATCTATATTATTTTATTTCATAGCCTTTGGGCCCCTCTAAATATTTTCGCATAAGATTCTTGTATTGGTTGGGCCACCGAGAGAAATACAAAATTTAATTGACTAGTTGTAATTTCTCATTTACAAGTTTTAATATAATTTTTAAATAATAATTATTTTTAAAAATTATAATTTTTATGTTTCGGATCAGACCGATTTATACATTTGTACCTTATAGGTTATAATTTTTAATACGGTACCGCGGGTGATACCACATATTTTTCCCAATTTAAAAGATATAAAATAGTTCCACAGATATTATAAACTAAAAGCAGCATGGTATATTATTAAAAAAAATGCTATTTAAAATTAATTTAAAATTTTAATTTTGAAACTTCAATATAATTATTGAATTGATAATAAACTTTTCTTAATATTAAAACTCACAATTAAATCGCAACTAATTGTGATTTAACCCCCGCCACATGTGGCTACTGGTGTAAGACATAAACATGTATGCGGCTGGAAGGCCAAAACTGGAATGAAGATGATGATGGTGATTCAGTGTGCCGCGTCAATATCATCTATCCATGAACCCCATCATCTGACCGCTCCTTTTTCTCTTCCACAAACTCCATTCAATCTGATATCTGCAACTTCTTCATCGTCCTCGGCAAAGTCATCGCCAACGACAAGAAGAGCTCTACTGTCTCTCTCTACTGTCTCCACAGCGTTGGGTGTATTGGCTTTTTGTCGGAATCATAGTTGTTGGTCAAAAGCCGCCATTTCTGAGTTCTTTGAGCTCCAAAATTCGGGGGGAGTCAAAGCGTTGGACCTTCGCATTGGTGAGGGAGAAGTCCCCGTCGATGGCAACCAGGTTCTCTGTCTCTCTCATTTTCTCTCGAATACATTAATGCCTGTACATATTGTGTCCTCCCCCACACCGCAGATCCCCCCTCTCTCTCATATTTATATGGATAATTTACACTTGAGGATTATCACTTAATCACAGACCTCACACATGTGAAATATTATATTCAGACCCTTGTTAGCGATGATAGACTAACGGAGCTAATGGAACCAAATAAAAGATCAAAATGCGCTCCATAAGATATTGGGTTAATTACACTCGGACCCCTTGAGTTTTGCCAACGATTGTGCACATATAACACATAGATCCCTGATGTTAGTGTTTGATGATACCTTAAATAAGCTGTATGAGTGAGCTCAGGAAACAAGGTCAGGTAGGATACGAGGAGCTCCGAAGTTCAAGGCCAAAGCTCCCCTAGGGAGATGATAGCGGAACTGACCCAGGAACAGCTGGATAACTGTAAAAATTGGATTCGAAGCATGAAACTCTCAACTAATCAAGATTCTCTCATAAAATCAAGGAGAATTCCACTAATTCCAGGCAGAGATCTCGATTGAGATCCGACAGAATGGGGAATAGTCCTATAAATACTATGTAACGCCTCCATAGAAGGGGGAGAAAAAAAGAAACCCTAATTTCGAGATATACTGAATTATAATACATTAGAGTGGTGAATAGAAGAGTGGGAGCAATAGTCTCTGTTGAATAAGTGGACTAGCCGAGCTCCTGAGCTGGTGAACCACTATATTTTCATTGTGTGCACTCCTCAAATCCCCTCTGCATTACATTCCAGCATCACACATGAGCCTTGTAGCTCCAATCCACGATCATCACACGTCACTTGCACTTTTTGCTCATCCACGTTGATTAACGCCATTAGTTTGGCGCCGTCTGTGAGAACGATTGTTCCTGTTATAAATACGTTGATCTTTCAGTGACTGATGGTTTCAACTCGTAACATGAGCAGAAGTCAGACCAATCTACCACGAATGCAAGAACAACAGGAAGCCGCCAACGATAGACAGCCTGAAAGCATCCTAGGGGCGAATCCCCCAATAGGGAATCCTCACTCAAATAATGAGTTAGAGGCTGTTCGTCTAGTTAATCAACGTCTGATATAGGAGAATGAAGAGCTCTTGAAGCTCTTGTAACGCCCTGGGGAGGCACGACCGGCCCAAGAAGGCTAGAATAACCTCCCTCAAGAAAGGCAACAACATCTCGACCCCTTCAGAGAAGTTGGTGAAGGAGGGGAAAATAATCAGACCTGGGGACAAGATCCTCATCCACCCCCAAGGAATGAACGCAACGAAGAGGTGCAAAGTCAAAACGTGGGGGAAGAAAGGAATGATTTTTTCCCTTATCAACAGGAGAGGAGTGAGCAGTACTGGGAGTAGCGCTTCAATGGCATCCAGCAAGAGTTCAGCCATATGAAGGAAGCTGTGAAGAAGAAGGTTCCAGTTACAATGGATGCTCTGGTACAACAAACTGAATCGCCATTCTCCGCAGGGGTGTTGCATTTTCCCCTCCCCAAAATTCAGGATGCTGCAGATAGAAGCTTTTGATGGGACAAAGGATCTCGTGGACCACCTAAATACTTATAAAAATCAGATGGAGCTCCATGGATACCAAGATTTAGTGCGTTGTAGAGCCTTCGCCATCACACTAAAAGGGTTAGCCCTGGCATATTTCAATAGGCTCCCCCGGCCTCAATCTCCTCCTTTAAAGAGCTGTCCATATCTTTCGTATCCCACTTCATAGGAGCTCGTATATACCGGAAGCCGAGCTATCACTTGTTGAACGTGAAGCAAGGACCCCCAGAGAACCTTAGGTCTTATGTCCAGCGGTTCAACTCAGAGTCATTAAAAATGGATGTCCCAGATGAGAAGTTCATCATTACAGCCTTCATAGCTGGTCTAGGCGTACAGTTCAAATATCTGATGTTCTGTATTTCAAAGAACCCTCAGGTAAGCATGACTGAGCTGTTGGCTAAGACAGAAAAATATATAAACGGTGAAGAGGCCCTTCTCTCAAAAGTGGGAAGTTCATCTACGCAATAAGACAAAAGGAAAAAGGAAAGAAAAAGGAACCGAAGTCCTAGAAGAGAAAGAGGGCGTGATAGGTCTCCGAGAAGGGACAGAGATCGTTCCCCCAAAAGGAGGGAAGATGTCAGACATCACTCAGGTCCATCACAGCCAAAGCTACAGCCAAGGTACGCACCTCGACAGCTCCCCCCATTCACCGTAACAATATCTCAGATCTTATACGAGGTGCAAAGTGAGAAGTTTCTAAGATGGTCAACTCGAATGAAAGTAGACCCAACAAAGAGGGATCCCACAAAGTATTGTGAATACCATAAAGATCATGGCCACCATACTGATGATTGCATCCAATTGAAGAAAGAGATTGAATTCCTAATCCATAGGAGTTAGTTACGCCGTTATGTAACTCGGGATAATCAGGACCGAGTCCCTCCACCTCCACCACCTTAGCAACAAGCTCCTGTGTTACACCAACAATCCTCGGACGAAATCAGAGTAATTTCTGGTGGGTTTGCAGGAGGTGAAGAGTCCAGTTCTGCCCAGAAGGCGCACCTGCGCAGAATCCGAGCTGGCGAAGTGTTGGAAATACACACAGTGTCCAAGACGCCTTGGCTGAACATGACTATCACCTTTTCAGACTCAGATTTAGAAGGCTATCAGCACCTCCATGATGATCCGCTAGTGATTAGAGCTGTTGTGGCTAATAGAACTGTTTATCGAGTTTTAATTGACAACGGGAGCTCAGCAGATATCATATTCGCTTCTGCGTTTGTCAAAATGTATATAGGTAGGGAAAAGCTAGAGTCGGTCAGTGCTCACTTGTTGGGTTTCGCAGCAGAAAGGGTATTGCCCTTGAGCTCAATTCAGCTCGTGCTCACCATAGGAGATCCTCCCTGCCAGGCCACCACCACAGTAAGATTCCTAGTGGTGGATATCCCGTCTGCATATAATATGCTTCTCAGGAGGTCTTCCCTCAACGAGATGAAGGCAATTCCCTCTGCCTATCACCTGGTTATGAAATTTTCCTACGAAAAATAGAGTTGGAGTGGTCCAAGCAGACCAGTGGTTAGCGAGGGAGTGGTACTTGACCTTGATGAAACAGAAGGAAGTCGAGAATGTCCAACTAGATGAGCTAGATATGAGGGATGAACTGGATACTAAACTAACACCATTAGAGGAGCTAGAGCCTGTCCAGCTCGATGAGGAGCCTGAACACCTTGATTACGTCGGGTCTAAGCTAAGCTAGGAAATAGAAGACCTCCTCATCCAATTCCTAAAGTAGAATAGGGGAGTATTCGCCTGAAAGCAAGCAGACATGGAAGGAGTCGACCCCTCAGTCATCACACACAAGCTCAGTGTGAATCCCACCTGCTGGGCGGTCAAGCAAAAACGAAAGAGTTTTGCCCTAGAATGCCAGAAGGTAATCAATCAAGAGGTCAGTAAACTCCTCCACGCCAAAGCCATTAAGGAAGTTGACTACCCTACCTGGCTTGCCAATGTGGTTCTTGTCAAGAAAACCAATGGCAAATGGCGGTTGTGCATTGACTTCACTTATCTCAACCGAGCATGCCCTAAAGACAACTTTCCTTTACCTCGGATAGATCTGATAGTAGATGCCACGGCTGGATATGAACTCCTCAGTTTCATAGACGCTTTCTCAGGATATAATCAAATCAGAATGGATCTAGCCGACCAAGAGAAAACCTCCTTTATAACCGAGCAGGGAACATATTATTACCAGGTCATGCCTTTTGGGCTGAAAAACGCAGGAATCACCTACCGGCGCCTAGTGAATCGGATGTTCCAAGGTCAAATTGGAACATCTGTGGAGGTATATATCGATGNTATCTATTATATTTATCCATAAATAACAACACTTAATTTATAAAAAATAACTTAAATGTCATTTTCATATGCTAAATGTGGTATTTTGTATACCCGTTCTCCAATTCCATTGGTCTAATGGGTTGTGTAGTGGCAGGATAGCTAAGATAAGCAATTGATATTGGGCGTCATAAAAGAAAGGGTAATAGTGGGATTATGTTGGCATATTATGATGACATTATGGAACTCTAACGAATCTACTACCAAACACTGGCACTAGGGGTCTATGTTTATACATGCACAAACTTTAGGAAATCTGAGTGTAATATTCCAGATGTGAAGGAGTTTACGTAATTAAGTGACAAACCTAAATGAGTTAGTGTGTAACTTCCCAGTAAAAATTGACATTGGGCCATAGAAAAATTGGTAGTGTTGAAATTATATTTGTATATTATGATGACATCATAGATTTCTAACAGATATAATAATAGACACCGATGGTAAAGGTCTAGGTGTTACACGCGTACAAACCTTAGGAGGTCTAAATGTATTATTTTAAATATTATGAGTATATATGATTAAGTAACAAACTTCAGAGAGTTCGAGTATAATTTACCCTATTTATACTTAAATATGTAGCAAGTTGATAATCTCGGATAAATAACAAATTTTTGAGGTCACTAACATTGTCCCGAGTCAAATACTTGATACTTGTGCAAGTAGTTTCTAGGAAAATGGTACTGTAGTATAAATTTGTAAAGTAGGATTTGAGGTATAGATTTTTCGTGCTAATGAAAATTATGAAATGAGTTGATCAATATATCTCCAAATCTGAACTCAATTTTTTACACATAGTTGAGTAACGTGGGGAGAACAGAGAGACCTGCCTTTGAAGGCCAATATACATGTCTAGAATTCATACCTACCTAAAAACTTAAACTTATAGATAGGGAGCCCACCAACACTGTATTAGGATACTTTTAACTTCTTTTTCTATCTGATACGGGATTCTCACGCATGTAAAACCCATGTCCGCTCTTTCCTTGAGTTGCATTTATAAGACTTCAATACCAAGAGTCTATCACTTTTCTTAGGGGTCCTCATTAATACCGGCAGGCTACACAGTTTCTTTGAGAGTTCACGAGTATCGTGAACAAATATACAATTTGTTGGGAGACTGGGAGCCCATTGATCCAAGGTTCAATATGTATGTCTAGAACCCATGCTCACTGAAAAGTTTAAGCTTATATGTAATAAGCCCATCAATAGTATATTAAGATATTTTAAATTATTTTTCTATTTAATGGTGGGATTCCCATACATACAATACCCAACAATTTAAAAATTGGACTTGATGTAACTTTGGACAAATAAGATTTTTATTAATTTTTCTAAAAAATTAAATTTCCATATTCTCTCTTGTCTATTCCTTTCATTTTTTGTACTGAACATTTTTTCCTCCTCTTTGATTATCTTTTCACTCTCAAATCGCCTTTTCCTCCTTATTTCTGTGACATTTAACTACTTTCCCGAATTTAATTTCAACCAATATTTCTTATGAATAATCCCATGTCATTCTTTTTTTGGTCTTGTTATTTCTTATATTTTAGCAATAAAATCCAATCTAATCTTAACAAATGATACTGATGATGATGGATATTAGTTTCAAGGAATTCATATATTTTAAGCATTTTAATGTATTCAAATTGAGATTGAACATTAAGAANAAAATTGACATTGGGCCATAGAAAAATTGGTAGTGTTGAAATTATATTTGTATATTATGATGACATCATAGATTTCTAACAGATATAATAATAGACACCGACGGTAAAGGTCTAGGTGTTACACGCGTACAAACCTTAGGAGGTCTAAATATATTATTNAAAGATAGCGCGATCATAGAATCTCTGCACCATAGGCTTAGGTGGTTACTTTTATGTGAACCATTGGATCATAATCAAACGTCCACTANAAAGATAGCGCGATCATAGAATCTCTGCACCATAGGCTTAGGTGGTTACTTTTATGCGAACCATTGGATCATAATCAAACATCCACCANTCTAGGTGTTACACGCGTACAAACCTTAGGAGGTCTAAATGTATTATTTTAAATATTATGAGTATATATGATTAAGTAACAAACTTCAGAGAGTTCGAGTATAATTTACCCTATTTATACTTAAATATGTAGCAAGTTGATAATCTCGGATAAATAACAAATTTTTGAGGTCACTAACATTGTCCCGAGTCAAATACTTGATACTTGTGCAAGTAGTTTCTAGGAAAATGGTACTGTAGTATAAATTTGTAAAGTAGGATTTGAGGTATAGATTTTTCGTGCTAATGAAAATTATGAAATGAGTTGATCAATATATCTCCAAATCTGAACTCAATTTTTTACACATAGTTGAGTAACGTGGGGAGAACAGAGAGACCTGCCTTTGAAGGCCAATATACATGTCTAGAATTCATACCTACCTAAAAACTTAAACTTATAGATAGGGAGCCCACCAACACTGTATTAGGATACTTTTAACTTCTTTTTCTATCTGATACGGGATTCTCACGCATGTAAAACCCATGTCCGCTCTTTCCTTGAGTTGCATTTATAAGACTTCAATACCAAGAGTCTATCACTTTTCTTAGGGGTCCTCATTAATACCGGCAGGCTACACAGTTTCTTTGAGAGTTCACGAGTATCGTGAACAAATATACAATTTGTTGGGAGACTGGGAGCCCATTGATCCAAGGTTCAATATGTATGTCTAGAACCCATGCTCACTGAAAAGTTTAAGCTTATATGTAATAAGCCCATCAATAGTATATTAAGATATTTTAAATTATTTTTCTATTTAATGGTGGGATTCCCATACATACAATACCCAACAATTTAAAAATTGGACTTGATGTAACTTTGGACAAATAAGATTTTTATTAATTTTTCTAAAAAATTAAATTTCCATATTCTCTCTTGTCTATTCCTTTCATTTTTTGTACTGAACATTTTTTCCTCCTCTTTGATTATCTTTTCACTCTCAAATCGCCTTTTCCTCCTTATTTCTGTGACATTTAACTACTTTCCCGAATTTAATTTCAACCAATATTTCTTATGAATAATCCCATGTCATTCTTTTTTTGGTCTTGTTATTTCTTATATTTTAGCAATAAAATCCAATCTAATCTTAACAAATGATACTGATGATGATGGATATTAGTTTCAAGGAATTCATATATTTTAAGCATTTTAATGTATTCAAATTGAGATTGAACATTAAGAAAGATAGCGCGATCATAGAATCTCTGCACCATAGGCTTAGGTGGTTACTTTTATGTGAACCATTGGATCATAATCAAACGTCCACTAGTGAAGTAATCTGGACATTAGTATGAAATCCAGTCAAGTTGGGTTATTAACTGGAAAGGACAGTTCAACAACCTATTAATTATGGTTCTCATAGTATATGGAAACTATATTTGCAATCGTAATCAAACTAAATCTTTAAAAGTAAGAAAAAAAAGATATGGGTGGCCATGTCCAGTTATAGACGAAAAAGAAAAAGAGGATGATGAAAAGACGAGAACAAGAAGCTTTGAATTCCTGTAATTGTTGCTTCGATTATCCTAAGGCATTTTCAACAAATTTGCATGAGCTACTTTTTCATAGTTTGGCCACGGTAAAGGACATCCAAAACTCAAGAACTATAGTCCCTCATAAACATGATTTGATATTGCAATAAAAATTTACCTTTGCGGAAAAAATTAATTTTACTTGGACATCAAAGAAGAATTTGACTAATGTTTAATTAAACCCTTAGACAATATAATTCAATGCCATCATAACAGGCACATCCTAGTCGTTTGCAAACATAAAAAGTCTAAATATATTTTTCTTCATGAGGCAAGCCTCTAAACGTTGTCAGANTTTCCTTGAGTTGCATTTATAAGACTTCAATACCAAGAGTCTATCACTTTTCTTAGGAGTCCTCATTAATACCGGCAGGCTACACAGTTTCTTTGAGAGTTCACGAGTATCGTGAACAAATATACAATTTGTTGGGAGACTGGGAGCCCATTGATCCAAGGTTCAATATGTATGTCTAGAACCCATGCTCACTGAAAAGTTTAAGCTTATATGTAATAAGCCCATCAATAGTATATTAAGATATTTTAAATTATTTTTCTATTTAATGGTGGGATTCCCATACATACAATACCCAACAATTTAAAAATTGGACTTGATGTAACTTTGGACAAATAAGATTTTTATTAATTTTTCTAAAAAATTAAATTTCCATATTCTCTCTTGTCTATTCCTTTCATTTTTTGTACTGAACATTTTTTCCTCCTCTTTGATTATCTTTTCACTCTCAAATCGCCTTTTCCTCCTTATTTCTGTGAC
The DNA here is from genome assembly GCA_963454935.2 of Ilex paraguariensis. NCBI lineage: Eukaryota > Viridiplantae > Streptophyta > Magnoliopsida > Aquifoliales > Aquifoliaceae > Ilex > Ilex paraguariensis. Next base: position 991,750 of record CAUOFW020009835.1, read on the forward strand.
ATTTAACTACTTTCCCGAATTTAATTTCAACCAATATTTCTTATGAATAATCCCATGTCATTCTTTTTTTGGTCTTGTTATTTCTTATATTTTAGCAATAAAATCCAATCTAATCTTAACAAATGATACTGATGATGATGGATATTAGTTTCAAGGAATTCATATATTTTAAGCATTTTAATGTATTCAAATTGAGATTGAACATTAAGAAAGATAGCGCGATCATAGAATCTCTGCACCATAGGCTTAGGTGGTTACTTTTATGTGAACCATTGGATCATAATCAAACGTCCACTAGTGAAGTAATCTGGACATTAGTATGAAATCCAGTCAAGTTGGGTTATTAACTGGAAAGGACAGTTCAACAACCTATTAATTATGGTTCTCATAGTATATGGAAACTATATTTGCAATCGTAATCAAACTAAATCTTTAAAAGTAAGAAAAAAAAGATATGGGTGGCCATGTCCAGTTATAGACGAAAAAGAAAAAGAGGATGATGAAAAGACGAGAACAAGAAGCTTTGAATTCCTGTAATTGTTGCTTCGATTATCCTAAGGCATTTTCAACAAATTTGCATGAGCTACTTTTTCATAGTTTGGCCACGGTAAAGGACATCCAAAACTCAAGAACTATAGTCCCTCATAAACATGATTTGATATTGCAATAAAAATTTACCTTTGCGGAAAAAAATAATTTTACTTGGACATCAAAGAAGAATTTGACTAATGTTTAATTAAACCCTTAGACAATATAATTCAATGCCATCATAACATGCACATCCTAGTCGTTTGCAAACATAAAAAGTCTAAATATATTTTTCTTCATGAGGCAAGCCTCTAAATGTTGTCATAAGGAACTCATATGTACTTTTCTGTGTCCAACAGCTTGGCAAGGATAAGGTGATGGCTTTGTCAAGAGACGCCAATTGAATATAAGCCTCAATCGAGTTTCCATATGTCATTGGAACAATAATTAATAGGTTGTTGAACTTTCTTTTTGGTTCATGTCCCAACTGGGTAGGGTTTTTTTTTTTGGCTTACTTCATTAGGGGATGTCGGGTCATGATCAAATGGTCCTTATAAGTACCCACCTAAAGTTATGATTTAGAGTTTCCATGATCGTGCTTTTCTCTCTTTCTCTCTCTCTCTCTATATATATATGAAGGTGAAATATAGCTGTTGAACACATAAAGGAGAGTAAAATATAACCGTTGGATACATAAAAGAGGGTTATGTATTATTTTTGGAGATTTGATTCAAAATTTGAGTCTTCCTTAATTTGAATAAAAATTTGAGTCCCGCTTCTTTTAGTATGAATTTGAGTAAAAGATTGAAACTTATTTGTAGTTCATTTTTACTTAAGTTTAAGCTTGAGTAAGGATTGGAGATGCCTTTTCTTCTACATAATTTGGGACCTAATGCACTACTACCATTGGTGAATCTCAGTCAATTTAAAATTCTTGAATTAAGGTTCCAAATTACGTACAAGGAAGATAATTGTATATTATGTGAATGTCTTGGAGGTGAAGTCAAAATAAGTAAAAGAAAGATTCGTGCATCAACCATTTAAAAGTATAACTTCATAAATGTTCCCATGGTGACTGCTTATAGGAGACTTGACTGAGACCAATTTCCATGCTTCATGGTCTAGATTCTATAAGCATGCTCATTCATCAAAAAGATGAGGAAATTGCCCAAATCCCAATAAATATTACCAGATGAAGAAATTGCCTGTACTTGTGGTTGGGCTGGAAGTTGAAGACAAAAACAATATGATGATTTATCAATAGAGATGACAGCAACATATTTATTGGATTTGACATCCACCATTATTTCTTGGTTGGAACGAGACAATTTTTCAAATTATGATTTCCTTATTATTTTTGGAAAACTACAAGGAAAATTAAGATAGAATGGAACACAAGAAATCAATTTTTGGAAGATTCAATGACCAATATATTGAAAATAATGTATAAATGATTTTCTTTTATAGTGGGAGTCATATGAACCCAAGGAAGTTCTTTGGTTAATGTATGTATGCAAGTTATTGTATACAGATTTAGAGTAAAAATTTCATTTTTTGTGGATTTCAAATGAGAAATTAATGTTTACGGGTCTGATAAACTTTTGGTTGGTGAGGATAATTAAGCACATGACTGTGCAGTTCAATATTGTATACCAGTGGTTACAGCAGTATTGATCAATGATGGTAATTTTATATTTCTTTATTTTTGACATTTTTTGTAATGTCGACATTCAAGATTTGAAATTTCAAGGGAAAACCAAAAGAGCCTTTTATCATTGATATCAAGAGCATTCATCTTATTTTTTTTATCACAAAACAAATAAGGCTTGTGTCTTTTAATCTAGGTTTCTATAGGCCCGGCAAACATAAGGATCCATGTCATAATGCTGAGTTTTAGAGATGACGCTTTTATCATCTAAATCTGGCATTAGAGAGCAAGCTTTCTTTTCCATGTTTGAACTCTAATTTGTGATTTTATTCGTTGGAATTCAGTAATGGAGTAATGATGGGTCTAGATGAGATCTATGAGCATCCTATTTTATATGAGTACCCAAGGACTTTTTCCTTATATGTATGGCTAGGCTACATTACATTATCAAGAAGCTGACAGCGTCTAATAAGGAAGAGGTAGATGTATGTAGTGGGTTAACATATTTAAAATGGTTGATGAGAAGGTGATATTTTCTGGCCAATTCATCAAGCTAAGTGATTGTGGCAGCCTCTACAACTCCATAAGGCATTATTTAGAAAATGCCCTGAACACAAGGTTAATGATTCTGCAGTGAAGAACATGAGTTTGTGGATGGTATATTGATCAACAAGTTCAACGGAGTTAGGATAGGAGCTTTTCCAAGGCTGACTGTAGTTACAAATTTTGTTCATTTTTGGCAGAAACATTGTGATTCTTTTGTACAATGGTTTCAATGACAACTTTTCTTATTTTCTGCCAACATCATTAGCATATCTCTCCCTCTCTCTCTCTCTCTCTCTCTCTCTCTCTCTCACATATACACTCAATTGCTGTCGCCAGGCATTTATAGATCTAGGCATGAATTCTTGATGGCACTTGAATTTAAAATAAGGTGCTCTGATTGCTGGGACCTCACTTAGGTATGCATTCTTAGGATTGGAATTTTAGTTTTTATTAAAAGTCATGTTTCTTTACGGAGTTAAGATGAAGGAAGAAAAAGGGATTCTGAGAAGAGATGTCAAAATAGTTATAAAAAGGATTTCTTTTCTGGCCTTTTCTCGTATGTTTTTCTTTTAGTAGATGTATCAAATCTTATTTTTTTATTAATCTTTTTCATGAGCTCATATCTAGTGACAAATCCTTGAACTGTGCTTACCTCGCAGAACATAGTTATGTTAGATCCACAGAGCAGTGAATATAGTTATTTCATTATAGCTCTGCTCGTCAATGACTAGCTGCTTATTTGTTTTTTTCTGGCATAAAAGAAAGAATTCCCAGTGGTTTGGATTTGTTCATTCAGGTAGATAGATAGTTAAATTGATAAATGTTCTCTGATCTGTTAGTTCTGTCGACTATGGTTGAACAATATTGGCTGCGTACTGGCACATACATATTACTGTATCTTCCACGCGAAAAATTCTACATTGTGCAGTACTTATGAGTTCTATTAATGCAAACAGACAATTTTTAATATTATTTGTTTTAGGTGATCGAATTTTTGGTAGGACCAAGAAATGGAACTTGTTTGACCATTTCACAGAATTACTTGAGATGGCTCAGCGTGATTTTGATCATCTTATCAACTATTGATTGTTAAGGTTGCAATCCACTACTATGGAAGGTTGGCAGCAAAACAAGGATGGCGGTTTGACTCAACTTATGACCACAAAGATGAAACTGGTGAACCAATACCATTTGTCTTTATCCTTGGGTCGGGCAAGGTAAGCACTGAAATTGTTTTCCAACGTAATTGCTTTTTCTTGGCCTGCTTATGTTATGGTTGTGGCTGTGGAAAAATTTCATGATGCAACTACCAGGTGCGAAATTCTGATTGTATTAACCGGTTATCCAAATATGTCCCCAAGTTCAAATTATAGGTCCTACACCGTATAACTGCTTCTCTGTTCTACTCTAAAATGGTAATTGCAAGTTAGGTGCGGCTTATAACCTATAAATGTTGCATTAGTTATTTCTCCAATCCTTATAATGGAGTCCAATAACCTATTTCACAAGGCCTTTTCGCCTGCACTTTACCTTATTATGATCATCACTGACTTAACTTCCCATTAGCTGTCATTCCCATCTTACATACATGAAGATCAACATAGCATCTAATAGTATGAGATTTGGACTTAAGTTTTTCCATTATTTGACATTTCAAAATATACATAAATATTTAAAACTTCATCTTATGTGTTTTGTAGTTTTTCTTCACTTGAAATAGGGTAACACGCCCTCTTAAGTTAAGAGTATAAAGATAAAAAATGTCTAACTTGGAACAAATATTATTGAAGACAGATTAAGCCAATGGTTTTGTAAGGTTGTCACTTAGCTGATCACTAGACTTGATGTATGGTGTGATAATCTTCATACACATCATTTTTTTTTTAAACTTTTTTTTGGAGGGGGGGGGTGTTGTGTTTGGGGGAGAAGGGTGAGGGTGGATTTGAACTTTTGATCTCAAGAAGATAGAGCCTTTATAAGGTAAGGAGTACCATTGGACCAAAGACCCATTGGTTCCATACACATCATGAGATTTCAAATAAAATCGAAATTTACTTCAATATGTTTAGTCTTCTCATGGAAAACGGGATTGCTAGCAATGAAAATAGTTATTTGGTTGTCATAATGCATCTCTATAGGAGGGAGTATACTGATACCTATATCACGAAGTAGTGAACAAACTCATATTATCTCGCACACAATATGAGCCATGGCCTCGTATTTAGCCTCTGCACTTGAATGGGCAACCACATTTTGTTTCTTGCTACGCCAAGTAACACGATTACCACTGATAAATGTATAATAACTTGAAGTAGATCATCTATCAGTACGACTGCATGCTCAGTCAATATCAGAAAAACTAGTAACAATCATGAGGATGAAGGACAATATAATAATCTTTTATTTGGTGCTCCTAAGAAACCAAAGAATATGACAAATAGCCTCTTAATGAGGCTTACAAAGAGCATGTATACCACACCAACAACATAAGTAATATTTTGGCGTGTAACTGTAAGGTAAATCAATTTACCAACCAACCTTTGATAACGCCCTACATCATAAATTTTTTTATCACTATCAGCATCTAACTTAACCATGGAGATGGAGTCCATGAGAGTATTAGCTGGACGTGCACCAAGAGTACTAGTTTCAAACAATAAATCCAATACATACTTCCGTTGGTATAAATTGATACCTTCCTTTGACCGAGTAACTTCAATTCTAAGAAAATGCTGAAGAAAACTTAGGTCTTTGGTATGAAATTACTTCCCCAAATGAATCTTAAAGTGGGCAATACCATCTGAGTCATCACCGCTAATGATAATATCATCAACATATACAATAAGAAGAAGAACACTTGTGTAAGAGCAACAAATAAAAATTGAATGGTTTGAAATAGAACGCTAAAAACCATACTATAGTACAGCAGTACTGAACTTATCAAACTAAGCATATGGTGATTGTTTCAAATCATATGGTGTTTTCTTCAGACGNGAAGAAGAACACTTGTGTAAGAGCAACAAATAAAAATTGAATGGTTTGAAATAGAATGCTAAAAACCATACTATAGTACAACAGTACTGAACTTATCAAACTAAGCATATGGTGATTGTTTCAAATCATATGGTGTTTTCTTCAGACGACACACTAAATGTTCCTTACCAGATACAACATAACCTGGAGGTTATACTATGTATAACTCCTGCCGCAGATGTCCATGTAAAAAAGCTTTCTTAATGTCCATTTGATACAAGCCAATCACAATTCACTGTAACCAAAATAAGAACTCTAACAAAGTCAAGATAGGTAGCAAGAGAAGAAGTCTCACAGTAATCTACACCATATGTGGGTGTAGTCTTTAGCAATCAGACAACCTTCAAATGCTCAACTGAACCATTAGAATGATACTTCACTATATAGACCTAACGACAATTGACATGTTGACCAGAATGAAGAGTAGTAAGGTCCTATGTCTAATTGTCATTAAGGGCTTTCATTACTTCATCCATAGCTAGTTTCCTTTTGAGAGATACCAATGCTGGTGTCAAAGAATTAAGAACAAATATAGAAGACAGAGTCAATGCAAAACAACGAAAGGATGTTGAAAGCTGATGCAAAGAAACAAAATTAGAAATCGGATACTTTGTACAATTATGGGTACCTTTCCTCAATGCAATAGGTAAATCAGAAGATGATGAACTAGCTGATGGCTAAAGGGGTAGGACCTTGATAGAATCAAGTGAGATGGTTAATTGGCTATGGGGCTAGAGCATATGGAACAACCTGTATGTCCTTAGAATGATGATAAACCTGCAAAAGAGGAATAGGACTCAAGGAGAGTATATACATAGTCTGGAAAATAGGCAACANATCACAATTCACTGTAACCAAAATAAGAACTCTAACAAAGTCAAGATAGGTAGCAAGAGAAGAAGTCTCACAGTAATCTACACCATATGTGGGTGTAGTCTTTAGCAATCAGACAACCTTCAAATGCTCAACTGAACCATTAGAATGATACTTCACTATATAGACCTAACGACAATTGACATGTTGACCAGAATGAAGAGTAGTAAGGTCCTATGTCTAATTGTCATTAAGGGCTTTCATTACTTCATCCATAGCTAGTTTCCTTTTGAGAGATACCAATGCTGGTGTCAAAGAATTAAGAACAAATATAGAAGACAGAGTCAATGCAAAACAACGAAAGGATGTTGAAAGCTGATGCAAAGAAACAAAATTAGAAATCGGATACTTTGTACAATTACGGGTACCTTTCCTCAATGCAATAGGTAAATCAGAAGATGATGAACTAGCTGATGGCTCAAGGGGTAGGACCTTGATAGAATCAAGTGAGATGGTTAATTGGCTATGGAGCTAGAGCATATGGAACAACCTGTATGTCCTTAGAATGATGATAAACCTACAAAAGAGGAATAGGACTCAAGGAGAGTATATACATAGTCTGGAAAATAGGAAGAGCTCCCCTGACTTGAAAAGACTAAATTTAGGAAAAGTGTATTGCCTGACACAGAAAAGAAGGAAGATGTCTCAAAGAAGGTAACATCACAACTAACATAGTATTAACGAGAAACAGGTTTATGGACTAATAGAGTGATAATCTTTCTAGGTACGAGAATATTCCAAAAAGACACTTAATCGAGTAAGGTGATAGTTTATCCCTACCTAAAACAAGGAGATGAACAAATTCAACACAATCAAAAAATGAGGAGTGAAACCAAATGACAGCTNCCCTACCTAAAACAAGGAGATGAACAAATTCAACACAATCAAAAAATGAGGAGTGAGACCAAATGATAGCTTATTAGAATAAAGCAACTAGAAAGAAATTTATTATCCAAAATGGAAGAAGGCATTCTATTACTAAGATAAATTGAAGTAAGAACAACATCATCCCAATATAAATTTAGCACATGCATGTTAAACATCAAGGTGAGGGCAACATCTAACAAATGACGATACTTACATTCAGTAATACCATTTTGTTAAGAGGTACGAGGATAGTGATTTGATGGATAATGTCACGGTCAGCACAAAAGAATTTCATAAATGATTGAGGATACTCAAGAGCATTGTCAGACTGAAGTACTTTAATACAACCATCAAACTGAGTCAGAATTTCATTATAAAGGTTGTAAAGACCGTGAGTAACTCAAATCAGTCTTTTATAAGAAATAACCAAGCCATAAGAGAGTCATTATCAACAAGGATAACAAAATACTGAAAATTAGAAGTGCTTTTGACTCTTGTAAGACCCCAAATGTCTGTATAAACAATATAGAACGGAATGAAATGATGACTTGACGAACTAGGGGAAAGGAACAACGGTATTGCTTGTCTAATTGACAAGCCTCACGTTCTAACACCTAAGAAGAACTCCAAGTAGGAATAACTTGACGCAACTTTTGCAAGGAGGGATAACCTAGTCAGAAGTGTCACTGAAGAGGAGACATCATAGCAGTCAAGCAGGAACAGAACCACCAGGATCTAAGTACTAAAAGCTGTTGTGCTCATGCCCCACATCAATCACCTTCTTCGTCATAAGGTCCCAAAAAACACAAGAACATGCAGAAAATGTTACTGAACATTGTAAGGACTTAGTTAATTAACTCGCAGATAACAAGTTGTAGGAAAAATTAGGAACAAATAAATCAGAGGTTAATGACATAGATTGAGTGGGACGAAGATGATCAATCCCATGTACTTGGTTGAAAAGAACCATCAGCTAACATAATACGTGAGTTAGATGAACGAAAATTAGAGAATAGGGAAGAAATATCAAACATATGAGTACTAGCTCCTAAATCAATGATCCAAACAAAGACGGTTGAATAACCACAGATGCAGAGTTGCCTCTATTAGCAAGACCAATGGTAGCGACAGATAAATGTGAAGATAACTGTTGAATGAGCTGACTAAGCTGAAAAGAAAGGTCATCACGAGAGCCACGAGGAGATGCAACTAGACAGTTAGTAGAAGTGTGATGTACTATAGAACCTGAAGTATCATTAAAAGCCTAATTAACATATGCTAATCTCCCATAGTTAGCCTAACAATAGCTCAGTGTATGACCAGTACCACCATAATAAGTACACTTTTCACTCAAAACGATGACCATAACTAGAACGATCACCATATCCACTATGTCCTGTGTATGGACCTCCACGACTAACATTATAGGGCGGATCACGACCTCCATTCAAAGGTGCCATTGAGAAATCTACAAATTAATTATAACTCAACACAATACTTCAAATCCAACCAACACAAAGTCAAGCAGCCATAGCAAAAAGCAATCAGAGCACGATTGACCCGTCACCTAAATAGGAAGAAATTAGGCTCAAATTTCACCACAAATAAGAAAAAACACACTGTCGTATCGAAGACGCAAACAAACAGAATAATGAATCGCATACCAAACGGCCTCAAAATCTAACACAGAGGTCAAACCACAACTAAAATACGTTCAAATTCAAGTAAACAGTGTTGTTGGCACGCCATTCAGTAAAAGAAAAATCACAATCGGCATGTTTGGGCACAAAAACATGTATAAAACAACCAAATAGAGCTGGGCACTTTGGGATACTCCTTCTTATGCCTAATTGGCACACCCAAGTTGGATCTAGACAACAAATCACCACAAATTGCCCAAATCAACAGATTNACTAATTAGTCACAAATAAAATAAATTAACCACACTATGTTAATAAATTAACCATTTGAAGTAAAATAAATTACCCACAGTTTAATAAATTACTCACAATAAGTAAATTAAATTAATCATATTTTAGTTAACAAATTAATCACAGTCAAATAGTGTTTAATGAATTGGGTGACATTGGGCTTGGCTTTGTCGGTTTGATACTCTCAGACACGAGAGAGAGAGAAGTGAAACTCTCTGGCAATAAACGAGAGGCGAGCGAGTGNTTTGAGAAAATCTCTTTAATTTTTTGAAAATCTTTCAAAAATAGGAAACACTTTTCGAATGACCTCAACAAATTTTTAAAAAAATACCTTAATTATCAGGGTACAAAGTCGAGCCTGGTGATGGTTGAAATCGCCAAAAAAATTTTCGAAAAATTGTTGACATCACTTTTTTGGTCATGATGTCAGCGTGAATTCCTCCTGATTGTTTTTACAGTGTTGTTCTTGTGATTATTTGCTNTCTAATTAAACTTGGGCAAAAAGTGAACCCAAAAACTAATTAGTCACAAATAAAATAAATTAACCACACTATGTTAATAAATTAACCATTCGANTGAATTCCTCCTGATTGTTTTTACAGTGTTGTTCTTGTGATTATTTGCTAAAATAAAACTGATCTAATAGCAAGTTGGATGATAAAATTGATATTAGGGTTTATGAAGGAAATAAGAAAAGAGGAAGAAAGAGAAAGAGAAAGAGATAGAGGAATAATTAGTTCTGTAGGCAATNTGATGTCAGCGTGAATTCCTCCTGATTGTTTTTACAGTGTTGTTCTTGTGATTATTTGCTAAAATAAAACTGATCTAATAGCAAGTTGGATGATAAAATTGATATTAGGGTTTACGAAGGAAATAAGAAAAGAGGAAGAAAGAGAAAGAGAAAGAGATAGAGGAATAATTAGTTCTGTAGGCAATGTTNAAATAAATTACCCACACTTTAATAAATTACTCACAATAAGTAAATTAAATTAATCACAGTCAAATAGTGTTTAATGAATTGGGTGACATTGGGCTTGGCTTTGTCGGTTTGATACTCTCAGACGCGAGAGAGAGAGAGGTGATACTCTCTGGCAATAGACGAGAGGCGAGCGAGNTTAGTTCTGTAGGCAATGTCTTACACTCTTATTTATAGTAACTGATATTATAGAAATTACAAGAGAGTATGGATATTATAGTAAATGGTGGGGTATTACCCTTTTATCATGCCAGTCATGGGAATTTGAAGCATCTCAAAAACATGGAATGAGGTGTTGAGAACCAATTTCCTAGGACCCCATAAATGATAGGGCAAATGAGCCAGCTAGTCCAGCTGGTAAAGTCTTTTGATAATTTCAGCAAGGACTTGTGATCTAATATTGATTTGATTCGGGTTGGAAGTTATTGATAGGGTGTAACGGAGAGGTTGACTTCCTCTTTTGCAGCCCATCACCTTCACCCTAAATAAAGGATTACGTCAAGTCAAGTTGATTTATATCAGCTAAGACGGATACGAGTCGGCGAAGTCGTATACAACTCGGCACTTGCTGAGACGATACCATCACAACATACGTATAAATCCCGAGTCTCGCACGACTCAACCAAGTTGTCATCACAGAATCGGTCAATACGATTCCGTGATGCCACGGTATGATCTGAATCCTTCGTCATGTTCAACATTTTCTTTTAGGTCGTATGACTAGATACCGCGACCTTAGACCATGGTGGTGAATGGGGAAAAATTATTTTTTGTAAATAGCCTTATTTAGTTGGATCCAAACTTTATTGAGTCGGTGTTGCAGAGGGGAAATATGTTTGGTATAGTTGCATATTAAGTACACTTCTCACTATACTCCCAAAGTTGCTGATTGTTAAAATAAAGGCAAAGAATGCCGGTTTTGTTTTGTATTATGAAGGACCATAGGTCCTGAAACAGCCTTGCATCTGCTGCATCCCCCGTGTACCCGAGTTTTCATTGTTATTGTTGTTGTAAAGAAGATTGTGAGATGCTCATGCCCCATTTCATAGTTTCTCCTACATCACACTGTCAGGTTTAGTGAGACTAACCAGTAGTGAAGTGTGATTAATGAGAGGACATGTGTGGCATGAGTTGAAATGACTAGGACGCCAAGGTCAATGCCTATTGTCTTGTTATCATTTTCATTCTTCACATATTCACCATTGAATTCTTTGCTCAAGTTTTAGTAGAAATTGTTCTTTCCTTATTAATCTATCTATCTATAAAGAAATCTAAGGTATCTGGATATTATGTCTGTGCCACTGCAGGTCATATCAGGGATTGAAGCAGCAGTGAAGTCAATGAAAGTAGGTGGCATTCGACGAGTCATCATTCCACCATCCCAAGGATATCAGAACATGTCCCAAGAACCCATACCACCTAATGTATGTGCTCAGTTTTTTCTTCTTTTGATTGGATCTTCTAATTTTTTATTTATCAGGTTTGAATAAAGAAAATACCGTTCAGGAAGAGTGGTTTTGAGATTTACATACAAATAGAAAAACTTATCCAGTTTCTACTATCAGATTTGGTGTCAGTTAGGGCTAAGGTGATAAAGAACCAATCAAAATGGTTTCACAATGTGCAAAGACCAAACAAGAGGTTGATATTGTGACAAAGACAAATAGTTGCATCGATGAGAAAGGCTGTTGGGGTTTAGATGAAGAGTTGAGGTTGCAAATTAGGACATTACAGCATACCATTGAATTGAAACTGACGTTTCACATAAAGCCAAATGGCAATAATAGGAGTCATGTAGCCAGACCAAACGTTGGAGATGGCTTTGCTGATAAAGCTGAGATGAGGTTTGCCTCTAGTGCACCACAATGCTGCCTATTTGTAGATGGCGAAGATACTATTCCCTTGAGCTGAATCTGAATTGTCATTTTGTTGTAAGATGTATTAACTATTTAGTTCGACAATGAAAAATCTAAAATACATTAAGACCCATATTTGTTGTGCTTTGATGGCTCCACAAAAAGATGAGGAGCAGAGTTGGNACGAGAGGCGAGCGAGCGATCGCGATCAGGACTTCGACTGCAGAGATGAAGAGAGAGGAACAGAGGGAGTCAGGGCTGTTCGAGACTTCGACTGTGATCGCGATCAATGATGTTGGTCGAGCAACCTAGGGTTTCTACAATTGATTTTCGATCGTGATGTTGGGTCTTTGCTGCGAAGAAGAAGAAGAAAGGGAAGAACAAAACTTGTTGTGCGAATGAAAAAATTAGAAGAAAGACAATTATGCCTTCAATTTTAAGGTATGCCTTCTGCNAATACTTCAAATCCAACCAACACAAAGTCAAGCAGCCATAGCAAAAAGCAATCAGAGCACGATTGACCCGTTACCTAAATAGGAAGAAATTAGGCTCAAATTTCACCACAAATAAATANAGAAGAAAGGGAAGAACAAAGCTTGTTGTGCGAATGAAAAAATTAGAAGAAAGACAATTATGCCTTCAATTTTAAGGTATGCCTTCTGCAAATCTGAGTCTCNTTTTGCAGCCCATCACCTTCACCCTAAATAAAGGATTACGTCAAGTCAAGTTGATTCATATCAGCTAAGACGGATACGAGTCGGCGAAGTCGTATACAACTCGGCACTTGCTGAGACGATACCATCACAACATACGTATAAATCCCGAGTCTCGCACGACTCAACCAAGTTGTCATCACAGAATCGGTCAATACGATTCCGTGATGCCACGGTATGATCTGAATCCCTCGTCATGTTCAACATTTTCTTTTAGGTCGTATGACTAGATACCGCGACCTTAGACCATGGTGGTGAATGGGGAAAAATTATTTTTTGTAAATAGCCTTATTTAGTTGGATCCAAACTTTATTGAGTCGGTGTTGCAGAGGGGAAATATGTTTGGTATAGTTGCATATTAAGTACACTTCTCACTATACTCCCAAAGTTGCTGATTGTTAAAATAAAGGCAAAGAATGCCGGTTTTGTTTTGTATTATGAAGGACCATAGGTCCTGAAACAGCCTTGCATCTGCTGCATCCCCCGTGTACCCGAGTTTTCATTGTTATTGTTGTTGTAAAGAAGATTGTGAGATGCTCATGCCCCATTTCATAGTTTCTCCTACATCACACTGTCAGGTTTAGTGAGACTAACCAGTAGTGAAGTGTGATTAATGAGAGGACATGTGTGGCATGAGTTGAAATGACTAGGACGCCAAGGTCAATGCCTATTGTCTTGTTATCATTTTCATTCTTCACATATTCACCATTGAATTCTTTGCTCAAGTTTTAGTAGAAATTGTTCTTTCCTTATTAATCTATCTATCTATAAAGAAATCTAAGGTATCTGGATATTATGTCTGTGCCACTGCAGGTCATATCAGGGATTGAAGCAGCAGTGAAGGCAATGAAAGTAGGTGGCATTCGACGAGTCATCATTCCACCATCCCAAGGATATCAGAACATGTCCCAAGAACCCATACCACCTAATGTATGTGCTCAGTTTTTTCTTCTTTTGATTGGATCTTCTAATTTTTTATTTATCAGGTTTGAATAAAGAAAATACCGTTCAGGAAGAGTGGTTTTGAGATTTACATACAAATAGAAAAACTTATCCAGTTTCTACTATCAGATTTGGTGTCAGTTAGGGCTAAGGTGATAAAGAACCAATCAAAATGGTTTCACAATGTGCAAAGACCAAACAAGAGGTTGATATTGTGACAAAGACAAATAGTTGCATCGATGAGAAAGGCTGTTGGGGTTTAGATGAAGAGTTGAGGTTGCAAATTAGGACATTACAGCATACCATTGAATTGAAACTGACGTTTCACATAAAGCCAAATGGCAATAATAGGAGTCATGTAGCCAGACCAAACGTTGGAGATGGCTTTGCTGATAAAGCTGAGATGAGGTTTGCCTCTAGTGCACCACAATGCTGCCTATTTGTAGATGGCGAAGATACTATTCCCTTGAGCTGAATCTGAATTGTCATTTTGTTGTAAGATGTATTAACTATTTAGTTCGACAATGAAAAATCTAAAATACATTAAGACCCATATTTGTTGTGCTTTGATGGCTCCACAAAAAGATGAGGAGCAGAGTTGGAAAAAGCAAGAGGTGTTAGGGAAGAATTGCAGAAGAGAAAGAAAAGGGTATAACCTAAGGGAGACATAAAAACAATAATGGAGAAGAGATTGAGCGAGATTTCCTGAACTGAATCTGTCTACAAGTTTGAAAATGTTGGATTTCACCTCCAATTTTCTATGACTCGCAAAATCGAAAATATAGAATGATTGCATTCCAATGTGCCAACATATTGACCTTGTGTGAGTTGGTACAGCAGCATTGTGGACTCCTCATGAAAGCTATGTGTCAAATTAAGAGGAGCTATTATATTGTTGTTTTGCTGATACATTGATTCCTACATGGTTCAAAGTCGCGGTATCGATCATCAAATCGGAGGACACTGATACACATCGGTCGCGGCGTCGCGGTACGGTATCAGCCGATATCCTCAAAATGTTAGATAGAAGCTCCAAAAAAATTTAAAAAAATTATGATAAATTCTAAAAAATATAAGCATCCTCATTCATGCATTATATGTCTACAATATATCCAAAAACACATTAAAAATAATAAAAATGAAATATAAAGACGCTACCGAAAATAATTATTATTATGAATGTTTAAGGTAAGCACTTAAGAAATATCATCATTATTATTGTCTCTAGGATAATACAAATTAGGATAATTTCCACCATAAGATTAATAATTTAGCATTTGATTTAAAATAGAATACTTCAAATATTTATTTAAAAAATAAATAATCTAAATATCTAACTATTACATTAAATATTTTAATGATTTATTAAATAGTAAATTTAATCTAATTAAACTTGGGCAAAAAGTGAACCCAAAAACTAATTAGTCACAAATAAAATAAATTAACCACACTATGTTAATAAATTAACCATTCGAAGTAAAATAAATTACCCACACTTTAATAAATTACTCACAATAAGTAAATTAAATTAATCACAGTCAAATAGTGTTTAATGAATTGGGTGACATTGGGCTTGGCTTTGTCGGTTTGATACTCTCAGACGCGAGAGAGAGAGAGGTGATACTCTCTGGCAATAGACGAGAGGCGAGCGAGCGATCGCGATCAGGACTTCGACTGCAGAGATGAAGAGAGAGGAACAGAGGGAGTCAGGGCTGTTCGAGACTTCGACTGTGATCGCGATCAATGATGTTGGTCGAGCAACCTAGGGTTTCTACAATTGATTTTCGATCGTGATGTTGGGTCTTTGCTGCGAAGAAGAAGAAGAAAGGGAAGAACAAAGCTTGTTGTGCGAATGAAAAAATTAGAAGAAAGACAATTATGCCTTCAATTTTAAGGTATGCCTTCTGCAAATCTGAGTCTCATTTTTTGCTTGATTTCTTATCCCTCTTTCTTCTCTACTTTGGTCTTTTTTTGCATTTTTGTCTTTCAATTTTGGAAGAATTTTATCATATTTGTCCGAGTCTGGTATGACTCGGCCGGGTTACGCCGATATTATTCCGAGTCACACCGATATTACTCCGAGTCAAGCCGATTCCACCGAGTTGTAACCGAGTCACAACCGATTCAGGTGAGACTTGTGATTTTTGCGTAACGTGTACCGTTATCGTATCGGAGGGGGCCGAGTCGGATACGACTCGGCCGATATCTTGAACCATGGATTCCTAAGATTTTTATCTTCTACGAGCTCTGACTGTGTCATTGCTAATAGGATGTGCACTCATAGGTAATCAAGAATCCAACATATTGGACTGTAGAAGATGCAAACGAAAGAAAGGAGGCAATAAATTGTATATTTCCTATAGGACATGTTTGCCACCCATGGGGTTATTTTGTATCCTACGTGTGTATGTGTGGGTGGGTGTGTGCATGAGAGAGAAGAGAGAGAGTGCAGTTATACAGAATGATTTGAATTAGGTTCACTATTAAATTCACTTATTGCAGAGTTGGAGGTCAACCACGACATGCTAAATTGTGATTATAGGATTGTTTTGCCATTTTCTGGTATTGTGGTTATTGTAGTGATTCAGTTGGACAGGATGTAGTTGAATCTGACTCTTGAGCTCTCAAATTTTTTTATAAATGTTCAGTATTTCTCTTCAAAAGAGTAGTTTTTTACGAAGGTATTTTCGTATTTTGTCGACAAATGTTATGCAAACGTCGAGGTGTAGTTCCATTGCCATAGGACGATTCAAGCCTTGGTATCTTATTATGGATTTTAGATTGGGGGTGTAGTTGATTGTGTTGGTCTTAAATCTGTTTTTTTTCTGGCTTTTTTGCAGTTTTTTGACAGGCAGAGGCTGTTTACTACTATTTTCAATCCAACGCGTCTTGCCAATGGCGAAGGCTCAACACTAGGGACTCTAATATTTGATGTCGAATTGGTCAGCTTGAGACGTTAATGAGAAATTATTTCTTTCTTCTCCTTGTTGGAGTGTAATTGCTGTCTATAATTTTTCTGCAATTTCAGGAACTAAAGGGTGTTAAATTGTTTTTCCTTACATCACACCATGTTTATTTTATTGGCTAATATTTGAAAATCTATTGGTTGCACAAAGTTTTTGGCCTATATGGAGAGGGTGGGTTCCAATTCTTGTTTTCACATCTCAACCTGCATACCTATTGATGTCACTTTGGCTTGTTACTTTAATCTGCCTTGAAGTTTTAGTTTGTAAGCATTTCAAGTAAGAGACCAGTCTCAATTTCACATCTCAACTCTCCATACGTATTGATGCCACTTTGGCTTGTTATTTTATTCTACCCTAAAGTTTCAGTTTATAAGCAATTAAAGCAAGAGACCTGAAAGGCTGAAATGAAATTGTGGAGACATTTTAGTTTATAGGCTACATTCACCCTCTGAAGTGATGCTGCAACTTTTCGTGTGTCTGCATTCTATTATGTTGTTTCAGTTAAAGCTATCTTTAGTACTTCTACCCTTCTTATACACTACAGTGTAAATGTGTAACGAGTTGCCTTAGCCAGCTATCTGTAGCTTGTTCATGTGCGATGAAAGTTTGCAACTCTCACCTTCATAGATTTGCTGATGGTATCATGTGAAAACCATAGATCTATTTGTGTCAGTTATTCCTATCAAAAAGAAAGAGATACTGGAAGCCTCCACCTTTAATTTCTTTCTTGATCTTTGAAAGTTAATAACACTATTTTGTACTGTACTTGAGAAATTATTATCATGTCAAAATCAATAACTGGGTCTCTTACCGGTGTGGAGAGACTATTTCAGCAAATAGTATTCATTACATTGTGCTTCATAACTCTTGAGGATAATTGTCAAGAGTGAAATGCCATAGATGTGGCTTGTGTTCTCTTAATCTGTACATTTGTTGTGATTTTTCACACACACAAGCTTAGAGCATATGTGGGTATCATGTTTATCCGGCTACTAGCAGGTAGTGATGGGCCTCAGCTAAGAATCAGATTAAAGATCAAACTCTTATCGTATGAGTGTGGTCACATGTTTCTGTTGTTGGTCTCACATCTGCTTCCAATAGGTTGGTAAGGTTAAAATCAAACTATCAATGTTGATCCTTGTTGCAATATCTGCAATGATTTCATGCAATTTGTTTGACTAAATGTATGTTAAAAAAGTAAGTTGGCATGGTTTGGATAATTTCTATTCCAAGAGTATGTTACATTTAAAGACCAAAATTTCATTTCAAAACAGTTGAAATGTTTACTTTTTCAAGGAAACCGAAACGAATCAGAATTAAAATTTTAATGCTCCGAAGTGTTTCATAATATTTCAAGTGTTTCGTAATGTTCAAGTGTATTTATACCATTGTTTCAGAATATTTTGATAAGGATATTTGATAGTTTGTTCATTTAACAATACATGTAAGCTTGGATAGAGTATAACGGTGAAACATAATTTACATAAACTGATTGAGAGGTGTTTCTGAAATGATTTATAAAATTCAAAAAATGCAACTTAAATAAATACTTTTCAAGAGTACTTTATAAAAAAGTACTTTCATTAAATAAACACCGTTGAGATGTTCAAGTATATTAAGATTATCAATTAAAAAACACTTATCGATATCTCAATTTTAAATATATCTTCAAAGCATATATTAGAAATTGAGTGGTGGTGGTGGTAGGCGGTAGTAATAGTGGTTGTAGACGGCGGCGGTTGTCGTGGGTCACTCCAAAGTAGCATATATTGGAAATCAAGTGGTCATGGGTCATGGATGGTGGTGGTGATGGTGATGGTGATGATAATAAATATAAGAATAACAAGTGTTTTGTGGAAAAGTAATTTTAAATAGAAGTTATTTATTTATTTTTTTATTTTTACTGAATTACATAAAAGTGATAAAACTACTTTTGACTTATTAGGAAATAATTTTTTTTTTTTTAACATTGAAAGTAATTAAAATAAATTGTTCTGAACACTTCTTTTTGGTTTCAAAGTGTTTATGAGAAGTCATAAATCCTAAAAATATTTTTTAAAAGTCATCCCAAACAATCTCTAAGAATAGATAGAATAATGATTTATTAAATTGAATTGAGTTATACCATGAAATTATATTGTAATTGTGTTCAGATTCCAATAAACTTTGTGGAAAACTGTTATGTGTTGATGAAGCATAATGAACCCAATACAAGAATTGATAAAATCTGAAATTGTGATGAATCCAACGATCGTGTGAAGAAAAAAATTGAAGAATGTGCAGTGCAGAGACTCTGTTTTGCTGAGAACTAAATCCCCTTGGCAAGGAACATCCAATTTCAAGGTGATTGCATAATAAAGGAATGTAAGCAGCACTTTAAGTGGCTTTACTATTATTCTTTTGCTATTGATGATATGTAGACTAGAAGTAAGAGGATTCTTGATGTGTATGCGTACAATGCCTAAGCCGAAGGACTCGGGGCTTACGGTAGTGATTGTGAACATGTAAAGTAAACAACGAGTAATAAGGACGTTTGATATATAGTGGTTTATCAATTACGGTTAATCCATTCAAATTGAGTCGCTTGATTTGAAAATATATTAGTGACTTTATCAAAAACAAAGTATTTTTTATTGACCAAACAAACACACTTTATAAATTACTTTTCTTTTAATTATTTAGTGTTTTTATGAACATCCCAAATATTTTTTTCAATGAAACTATTTTTCTCATAAAGTAATTTTTTAAGAAGTAAATTTTGAATTTCAAAAATCATCCCAAATGCCGCCTAGAATTTGTTTAATAAGGAATTGGTCAAATGACTAAAACATAGATGACTTATCTTTTATTAGTAATAACTCAAGTTTGATGACATTGTGTAACACAAATAGATCGAACATCACTTTTAGTATAACTATATGAAATAATAATTTATTTTTATTTTTTTCTATAACTACACAATTCAAAATCAATCTTGTCCCACCATTTAAAAGGTATGGGGTGAATGAAATTCCTAATTTTTGGGGAGAATTTGATCTTTATTAGTGTTAAGAGGTATGGGTTGAGTGAGATTTTCAAGTTTAGGGGGGAAAAAAATTTTGATGATAATTTTGTATCATTGGATTGAGTGAATCTCAACAACTTTTGTTCTAAGCTAAAAGATTCAAAATGAGTTCTATTTTATTATATAGATAGGTGAGACGAGCTTAGAGGACTTGATATTTGAAAAATCATATGAGACGCATTTGAGTTTTATGCTTGTAATAAAACAAATCTCTTATTCTTGTCTACTTATTTTACCATTTACATTTTAACCAACGTAAGTCTTGTAACAATACTTATACTTTAGGGTTAATTGTAATGGAAGTTCCCAAAGTATGAGATTTGTCTTATTTTAGTCTCTAATATTTGAATTGTATCATTTTAGACTTTAAAGTATTTAATATATTTTTATATGGTCCCTCAAACAGATAACATCCAGATTGTTAACGATTATTTATTATAAACTTGTCATGTTATACCTAAATATGGGCAAAAAAAATAAAATTGGATAACTCTTGACCAAATTTATATCTAGATTTTGGTCAAACAGTTACCAAATTACACAATTTTGATCATAAGTTATCCAAATTTTGGTCTAAAGCTACCCATATTACACATTTTTTGTTAAGAACTACCCAAATTTTGGTCAAAAGCTACCCAAATTATTTTTTTTTCTTATATTTAAGTATTACGTTTGTGATAAAAAATCGTTAGTAATTTAGATGTTATCTGCTTGAGAGACTACATAAAATCATGTTCAATACTTCAGAGACTAAAATAATATAATTGAAATATTAGGGACCAAAATGAGACAAAATCTATATTTTGGAAACCTCCAATGCAATTAACCCTACATTTTAACCATATTAAATCTATTATTTATATTATAACTGTCCACTTACATTTTAACAGTGATCAATAATTTAAGTGCACATAATATTTCAATCCCTCACTTATATTATACCTATCTACTTAAATTTTAATTACACTAAAAAAAACAATACAATTACAATTGTTCTGTGGCATACTCGTAAAAGAATCGTGGTTTAATTTTATAAAAAAATTGAAAGTGCCAATGACACTAACGAGATAGGATTTTTTTGTTAGTTTTTTTCATCCATGTTAATGAGTTGGATTTTGACTAAAAATATAATAGAAGGTAACAGAAAGGCCGCATTACAATATTTTTACTATATTAAAGGTATAATATAAAAAAAATTAACCTTTAAAGGCATAAAATAAAAAATTTAAAATATTTTAGAGTATAAAATACAAAAAAAAAACCCTAAAAAATAAAAATGAAAAAAATGTGTGCAAAATAAAAGTTATGACAAAAAGGGGGTTAAAACTTAAAATTGCACATTAGACAAGGCGGGCCAGTTTTCATCATTTTCTCCTGGGATCCATCATTTTCTCCAAACTTTTTCAAATTCAAACACCTCTTTATAAAGATGAGATTCAACATTGAATCCGATTCATACTCATATTTGGTATATAACACATACACATGTAGAACCCACGAATATTATACCTTTGATCAATTATTATGAACTATGTCATATAAATAACTATTTTACCATTGATCAATCTCATTTATATTCATGTTAAGTGGTACAATTGTTTTTTGTATCCTTAACCTTTAACCCATATTTTCAAACTCACCTCCACCTAGTTTGACGAAACCTATAATCATGGGTTTAATTTTTAGGTCAACTACGGGCTGAGTTTTAAAATTTGGGATTAAATTTTCAATTCAAATATAGAGTTTTAGGGATCCTTTGGACTATTTTTCTCAAACCCATCTTACTAAACCCCCCATACATTTTTACCAAAAAGCCCCTAGGGCCTGTTTGGTTGATTTTTTGGGAGGAGATTGGATTGACTTGTCTAAACCCTTTCAAACTCAAACCCCTCTTTATAAAATGAGATTCAACATTCAATTTCGTTCATACTCATGTTTGATATGCATACGAATATATC
Source organism: Ilex paraguariensis (assembly GCA_963454935.2). Lineage (NCBI taxonomy): Eukaryota > Viridiplantae > Streptophyta > Magnoliopsida > Aquifoliales > Aquifoliaceae > Ilex > Ilex paraguariensis. The sequence goes on from CAUOFW020009835.1 coordinate 1,013,651, forward strand.
ACTATTATGATAATATATTTATATATAAATGACTATTGTAACCCTTAACCAATCTAATCCAAACCCATGTTTATATACATATATTTTATTGTGTCCTTATGGTTTTAATATTTGATTATTTGGGGTACATGGGGTATAAATGTTATTTTTGTATGTTTAATCCTTTAATCCCCATCTAAAACCCGCCCCCCACCAAGTTTCATGAAATTCGTGAGTTTGGGTTTAAACTGCGGGCCTAAAGTGGACTGGGCTTGATAACTTGGGCTAGAAGTTTAGTTGTTAAACATGCGTTTGTGGGTTTTGTGAACTATATCTCCCAACTCATCTTCTAAATCTACCCTTGTCCTACATACCACATAGGCCCCTAATGGTTATGCGCCACCCTTTGAGTTTAATCTTTTGTTTTGTTGGACAATTTGTATTATAACTTTTAATTAAGGATTTCATTTCACTTTGTCTCTTAAATTATTAATTCTTTTATATTGTCCCAAACGCGAATGTTCACTATTTTTTTGGACGAAAAGTGTCAATGTATCGAAATAAAATGAAAAAATAATATAATTCGAGGGACAAAATAAAATAATTTTATGTTAAATTTGTAACAAATGTTAATATTTGAGCGATATAAAATGAATCACATAGTTGAATTCGTAATGTAAAAATCATGACAGTTTAGGGAGTGTAAAAAAATTATAATTTGTCCATTTTTGTGGTTTTTTTGGCCACACTATTACAAAGGAAGTGGGAGGAGTTGAACCTAGCACTAGCAGGAAAGGGCAGAGTTAGAAATTTGTCATAGCAGAAGGAAAATTTTAAACAAAATAGTACTATATGTACTTAATTTGGAGACCATATTTTGAGATTTAATGCATTGACATTGTTGAATTACTAAATAGACTCAAAGTTCATCCAATGAAGATAATACAATAAATTTTTAAAACAAGTTCCTAAATTATATTTCTATAGTATGTATGGTATAACAATAGTAAGATTAAAAAAATTTAAACTAATAATAAATAAAAAATGATGATCTAGTGTGCAGGTTCGNTATACCATTGTTTCAAAATATTTTGATAAGGATATTTGATAGTTTGTTCATTTAACAATACATGTAAGCTTGGATAGAGTATAACGGTGAAACATAATTTACATAAACTGATTGAGAGGTGTTTCTGAAATGATTTATAAAATTCAAAAAATGCAACTTAAATAAATACTTTTCAAGAGTACTTTATAAAAAAGTACTTTCATTAAATAAACACCGTTGAGATGTTCAAGTATATTAAGATTATCAATTAAAAAACACTTATCGATATCTCAATTTTAAATATATCTTCAAAGCATATATTAGAAATTGAGTGGTGGTGGTGGTAGGCGGTAGTAATAGTGGTTGTAGACGGCGGCGGTTGTCGTGGGTCACTCCAAAGTAGCATATATTGGAAATCAAGTGGTCATGGGTCATGGATGGTGGTGGTGATGGTGATGGTGATGATAATAAATATAAGAATAACAAGTGTTTTGTGGAAAAGTAATTTTAAATAGAAGTTATTTATTTATTTTTTTATTTTTACTGAATTACATAAAAGTGATAAAACTACTTTTGACTTATTAGGAAATAATTTTTTTTTTTTTAACATTGAAAGTAATTAAAATAAATTGTTCTGAACACTTCTTTTTGGTTTCAAAGTGTTTATGAGAAGTCATAAATCCTAAAAATATTTTTTAAAAGTCATCCCAAACAATCTCTAAGAATAGATAGAATAATGATTTATTAAATTTAATTGAGTTATACCATGAAATTATATTGTAATTGTGTTCAGATTCCAATAAACTTTGTGGAAAACTGTTATGTGTTGATGAAGCATAATGAACCCAATACAAGAATTGATAAAATCTGAAATTGTGATGAATCCAACGATCGTGTGAAGAAAAAAATTGAAGAATGTGCAGTGCAGAGACTCTGTTTTGCTGAGAACTAAATCCCCTTGGCAAGGAACATCCAATTTCAAGGTGATTGCATAATAAAGGAATGTAAGCAGCACTTTAAGTGGCTTTACTATTATTCTTTTGCTATTGATGATATGTAGACTAGAAGTAAGAGGATTCTTGATGTGTATGCGTACAATGCCTAAGCCGAAGGACTCGGGGCTTACGGTAGTGATTGTGAACATGTAAAGTAAACAACGAGTAATAAGGACGTTTGATATATAGTGGTTTATCAATTACGGTTAATCCATTCAAATTGAGTCGCTTGATTTGAAAATATATTAGTGACTTTATCAAAAACAAAGTATTTTTTATTGACCAAACAAACACACTTTATAAATTACTTTTCTTTTAATTATTTAGTGTTTTTATGAACATCCCAAATATTTTTTTCAATGAAACTATTTTTCTCATAAAGTAATTTTTTAAGAAGTAAATTTTGAATTTCAAAAATCATCCCAAATGCCGCCTAGAATTTGTTTAATAAGGAATTGGTCAAATGACTAAAACATAGATGACTTATCTTTTATTAGTAATAACTCATGTTTGATGACATTGTGTAACACATAGATCGAACATCACTTTTAGTATAACTATATGAAATAATAATTTATTTTTATTTTTTTCTATAACTACACAATTCAAAATCAATCTTGTCCCACCATTTAAAAGGTATGGGGTGAGTGAAATTCCTAATTTTTGGGGAGAATTTGATCTTTATTAGTGTTAAGAGGTATGGGTTGAGTGAGATTTTCAAGTTTAGGGGGGAAAAAAATTTTGATGATAATTTTGTATCATTGGATTGAGTGAATCTCAACAACTTTTGTTCTAAGTTAAAAGATTCAAAATGAGTTCTATTTTATTATATAGATAGGTGAGACGAGCTTAGAGGACTTGATATTTGAAAAATCATATGAGACGCATTTGAGTTTTATGCTTGTAATAAAACAAATCTCTTATTCTTGTCTACTTATTTTACCATTTACATTTTAACCAACGTAAGTCTTGTAACAATACTTATATTTTAGGGTTAATTGTAATGGAAGTCCCAAAAGTATGAGATTTGTCTTATTTTAGTCTCTAATATTTTAATTGTATCATTTTAGACTTTCAAGTATTTAATATATTTTTATATGGTCCCTCAAACAGATAACATCCAGATTGTTAATGATTATTTATTATAAACTTGTCATGTCATACCTAAATATGGGCAAAAAAAATAAAATTGGATAACTCTTGACCAAATTTATATCTAGATTTTGGTCAAACAGTTACCAAATTACACAATTTTGATCATAAGTTATCCAAATTTTGGTCTAAAGCTACCCATATTACACATTTTTTGTTAAGAACTACCCAAATTTTGGTCAAAAGCTACCCAAATTATTATTTTTTTCTTATATTTAAGTATTACGTTTGGGATAAAAAATCGTTAGTAATTTGGATGTTATCTGCTTGAGAGACTACATAAAACCATGTTCAATACTTCAGAGACTAAAATAATATAATTGAAATATTAGGGACCAAAATGAGACAAAATCTATATTTTGGAAACCTCCAATGCAATTAACCCTACATTTTAACCATATTAAATCTATTATTTATATTATAACTGTCCACTTACATTTTAACAGTGATCAATAATTTAAGTGCACATAATATTTCAATCCCTCACTTATATTATACCTATCTACTTAAATTTTAATTACACTAAAAAAAACAATACAATTACCATAGTTCTGTGGCATACTCGTAAAAGAATCGTGGTTTAATTTTATAAAAAAATTGAAAGTGCCAATGACACTAACGATATAGGGTTTTTTTGTTAATTTTTTTCATCCATGTTAATGAGTTGGATTTTGACTGAAAATATAATAGAAGGTAACAGAAAGGCCGCATTACAATATTTTTACTATATTAAAGGTATAATATAAAAAAAATTAACCTTTAAAGGCATAAAATAAAAAATTTTAAATATTTTAGAGTATAAAATACAAAAAAAACCATAAAAAATAAAAATGAAAAAAATGTGTGCAAAATAAAAGTTATGACAAAAAGGGGGTTAAAACTTAAAATTGCACCTCAGACAAGGCGGGCCAGTTTTCATCATTTTCTCCTGGGATCCATCATTTTCTCCAAACTCTTTCAAATTCAAACACCTCTTTATAAAGATGAGATTCAACATTGAATCCGATTCATACTCATATTTGGTATATAACACATACACATGTAGAACCCACGAATATTATACCTTTGATCAATTATTATGAACTATGTCATATAAATAACTATTTTACCATTGGTCAATCTCATTTATATGCATGTTAAGGGGTACAATTGTCTTTTGTATCCTTAACCTTTAACCCATATTTTCAAATTCACCTCCCCCTAGTTTGACGAAACCTATAATCATGAGTTTAATTTTTAGGTCAGCTACGGGCTGAGTTTTAAAATTTGGGATTAAATTTTCAATTCAAATATAGAGTTTTAGGGATCCTTTGGATTATTTTTCTCAAACCCATCTTACTAAACCCCCCATACCTTTTTACCAAAAAGCCCCTAGGGCCTGTTTGGTTGATTTTTGGGGAGGAGATTGGATTGACTTGTCCAAACCCTTTCAAACTCAAACCCCTCTTTATAAAATGAGATTCAACATTCAATTTCGTTCATACCCATGTTTGATATGCGTACGAATATATTACTATTATGATAATATATTTATATATAAATGACTATTGTACCCCTTAACCAATCTAATCCAAACCCATGTTTATATACATACATTTTATTGTGTCCTTATGGTTTTAATATTTGATTATTTGGGGTATAAATATTTGATTATTTTAATATTTTAATATTTGATTATTTGGGTTATAAATATTTGATTATTTGACTAATATTTGATTATTTGGGGGTACATGGGGTATAAATGTTATTTGTGTATGTTTAATCCTTTAACCCCCATCTAAAACCCACCCCCCACCAAGTTTCATGAAATTCGTGAGTTTGGGTTTAAACTGCGGGCCTAAAATGGACTGGGCTTGATAACTTGGGCTAGAAGTTTAGTTGTTAAACATGCGTTTGTGGGTTTTGTGAACTATATCTCCCAACTCATCTTCTAAATCTACCCTTGTCCTACATACCACATAGGCCCCTAATGGTTATGCGCCACCCTTTGAGTTTAATCTTTTGTTTTGTTGGACAATTTGTATTATAACTTTTAATTAAGGATTTCATTTCACTTTGTCTCTTAAATTATTAATTCTTTTATATTGTCCCAAACGCGAATGTTCACTATTTTTTTGGACGAAAAGTGTCAATGTATCGAAATAAAATGAAAAAATAATATAATTCGAGGGACAAAATAAAATAATTTTATGTTAAATTTGTAACAAATGTTAATATTTGAGCGATATAAAATGAATCACATAGTTGAATTCGTAATGTAAAAAACATGACAGTTTAGGGAGTGTAAAAAAATTATAATTTGTCCATTTTTGTGGTTTTTTTGGCCACACTATTACAAAGGAAGTGGGAGGAGTTGAACCTAGCACTAGCAGGAAAGGGCAGAGTTAGAAATTTGTCATAGCAGAAGGAAAATTTTAAACAAAATAGTACTATATGTACTTAATTTGGAGACCATATTTTGAGATTTAATGCATTGACATCGTTGAATTACTAAATAGACTCAAAGTTCATCCAATGAAGATAATACAATAAATTTTTAAAACAAGTTCCTAAATTATATTTCTATAGTATGTATGGTATAACAATAGTAAGATTAAAAAAATTTAAACTAATAATAAATAAAAAATGATGATCTAGTGTGCAGGTTCCGTTACAACTAAATTTAAAAACGATTGGATGTACGCAACTTTATCTTGGAGGGGATACTTCAACGACGTGGGTGTGTTTGGCAGACACGGCAGATGGACTTCTCAAAGCCAAAAGCTTGTTTTCAAAATGCTAAGCTGTTTGGTAAGACTACCTATTTGACTTCTGCGTGAAAAGCGCTTGCTCAAACTGCCCATTTGCAAAATCCAACTGACCTAGCTTCTCAAAATCCTCCGTTTTGCACTTCTTGCGGAATATTATTATTGATGGAACAATCAGTAAATCAAACTAGTATGTCAAAAGGTAGTTATGGAGTTGTGAGTTTGGTGCGCGGTGTTCAGGATGCAGCAACTGAATGGTTCTGGTCCTGGTCCTGTCAAGGGAAATCAAGAGAAAAAATTAGGTGTGGTCCCAGCCGAACCACCTCGGTTGCCTAAGTTAGTTCAACAGATTGTTCCCTAAAATCACTTATAGAAAATAAGGCATTTATGAAAGATGTGAGAGAGAGCGAGACTATTCTTCTTCAATTGTTACCTACCTCAACCCTTCATTTAAGAGAGTTTCATACTGAAGGTTTTTTGTGAACTTAATTTAAAGGGTAATGATTAGAAGTAATCATTTTTGATTTGTGTGTTTGTAAAGCAATTCTCATGCATGAGCTTTTGTTGGTGACGTATGTCGACTCTCCCGAAACCATATATATGGGATGTCAGGTGTATTATATCATGTGTCAGATTTTTTTTATTCAGAAACATGCAGGTGATGACTGACGTATGTGAATATTCTCAGGGAAACCGAGAAGAGACCTCCGAGATCTGGACTCTGTGATCCGCTATCTGGATTATATCCATCAATTATTGAGTCAAGAAATTTCCAAAAGTGTCCTTTTCTTTACTTAAAACAATTCTTGTTCTATCCCTATAGGCCAATTAATTTGCATACTACCCTTTAATACAAACATCAATGGGTTTGTTTCACTTTTGGAATTGGGAATTGCTGCCGACAAATAACGAGGAACATGAATGATTGAATTCGACACTTCAATTTTTTTTTCCTTTTTTTTTTTTCAAATATGATAAATTGTCATTTACCTACTTAATTCTTGAAATAACAATGCATATGGATCTTTCGGGTGGAGCAAACACACATCAAATTAATCTGTTGCTATAGATGTATGTATATCAATCAAAACAAATAAATTACAAATGGTTTGATGGAGATTGTGAGGAATCACTTATGAGGGTGGTGGTAGTAAACGAGAAAAGGTAAAACTAAGTCCTAGACCATCATTTGTGCTTTATTCCTAAGTGAAATTTAATTACACCTATCATTTGTTTTTCGTTTATCTATTTCGTTCGTATAATTAAAATTCTTATGTTTTGAGTTAATTGTGACCGAAATAATTTGTTTTCAACTTAAACACTAAACTGAAGTATGGTAGATGAATTTAACCTTAAAATTAAGGATAAGGGTAATATTGCTGAGTAAGTGTAATTTTGCACTTTTAAAATATTATCACCAAACACACTTTCATATCTAAATATGATTTTTTTTTTTAATTTAAAGGCTCTTTTAAAATAAATCTTCACCAAACGGTTGGTACCGTTTAAAAGTCCATTCTAGAAAGTCTGATTTTTAAAGTCTATTTTTGAGAATAACTTTTATTTTGAGAAGTTATGTCAAACGCAACATTGAATTCTTGGCGGTTATATCATAATTGAGGAACCTCACTTTTACAATTATTACTGATTAATTTTCACATTATAAGAATATTGCATAATAATATTATCATTTAATCTATATCTATATTATTTATAAATGTCAGCAACTATGAAAAATTTTTAATTTTCTATTTTATTCATAATTATTATAATAAATTTAATTATACCCACCTATATACTTTGATCTAATTTATGCTTTTTTACACACATTTGACTTTCAATTTTTTTGGACTCTTTTATAAGGACTTCTAAATTCTTTTGAACGTATTTATTAATAGTAAAATTACATACAATTATATATATATATATATATTTATTTATTTNCAATTACGGTTAATCCATTCAAATTGAGTCGCTTGATTTGAAAATATATTAGTGACTTTATCAAAAACAAAGTATTTTTTATTGACCAAACAAACACACTTTATAAATTACTTTTCTTTTAATTATTTAGTGTTTTTATGAACATCCCAAATATTTTTTTCAATGAAACTATTTTTCTCATAAAGTAATTTTTTAAGAAGTAAATTTTGAATTTCAAAAATCATCCCAAATGCCGCCTAGAATTTGTTTAATAAGGAATTGGTCAAATGACTAAAACATAGATGACTTATCTTTTATTAGTAATAACTCATGTTTGATGACATTGTGTAACACANGGAATTGGTCAAATGACTAAAACATAGATGACTTATCTTTTATTAGTAATAACTCAAGTTTGATGACATTGTGTAACACAAANTTGTATAACATATTATTTGTGCCCACCTAAAATCAAAGATAAAAATGTTAGGCCCACATTATCTACCCTAAAGAATTAAAAAATTAAACTCATTTAAAGCAAAAAAAAATTGAAGAAACACAGATCTTCAACCTATCAGAATCCACTCAAACTTATTAAAAAATAAAATTTTTGGCCCNATAGATCGAACATCACTTTTAGTATAACTATATGAAATAATAATTTATTTTTATTTTTTTCTATAACTACACAATTCAAAATCAATCTTGTCCCACCATTTAAAAGGTATGGGGTGAGTGAAATTCCTAATTTTTGGGGAGAATTTGATCTTTATTAGTGTTAAGAGGTATGGGTTGAGTGAGATTTTCAAGTTTAGGGGGGAAAAAAATTTTGATGATAATTTTGTATCATTGGATTGAGTGAATCTCAACAACTTTTGTTCTAAGCTAAAAGATTCAAAATGAGTTCTATTTTATTATATAGATAGGTGAGACGAGCTTAGAGGACTTGATATTTGAAAAATCATATGAGACGCATTTGAGTTTTATGCTTGTAATAAAACAAATCTCTTATTCTTGTCTACTTATTTTACCATTTACATTTTAACCAACGTAAGTCTTGTAACAATACTTATACTTTAGGGTTAATTGTAATGGAAGTTCCCAAAGTATGAGATTTGTCTTATTTTAGTCTCTAATATTTGAATTGTATCATTTTAGACTTTAAAGTATTTAATATATTTTTATATGGTCCCTCAAACAGATAACATCCAGATTGTTAACGATTATTTATTATAAACTTGTCATGTTATACCTAAATATGGGCAAAAAAAATAAAATTGGATAACTCTTGACCAAATTTATATCTAGATTTTGGTCAAACAGTTACCAAATTACACAATTTTGATCATAAGTTATCCAAATTTTGGTCTAAAGCTACCCATATTACACATTTTTTGTTAAGAACTACCCAAATTTTGGTCAAAAGCTACCCAAATTATTATTTTTT
>CAUOFW020009835.1:1033315-1074767 GCA_963454935.2 Ilex paraguariensis
TATATAAAGAAGTAAAGTTATAGACGGAGAGAGGCATAGGTCAGGGTGGGCAAGTGCCCCCCTCAAAATGTTTTTTATTAATTAGGTATATATATTATATATTTGTATAACATATTATTTGTGCCCACCTAAAATCAAAGATAAAAATGTTAGGCCCACATTATCTACCCTAAAGAATTAAAAAATTAAACTCATTTAAAGCAAAAAAAAATTGAAGAAACACAGATCTTCAACCTATCAGAATCCACTCAAACTTATTAAAAAATAAAATTTTTGGCCCACTTGATGGACATCACCTAACCTATCTTATCTTTCCTTTTTTTTTTTTTTTGTATCTCTCTCACTCATGCCCAAGCAGCTAGAAGAAACACATAGAGTCCTTGAGTTTTTTGAAGACATTGGGTTGCGGTTATTAAGTTGACAGTAAAAAGTATTTTTTGGTAACTTTCACCAAACTTATTTTTGTACTTTGAATGATATTGTTTGGATTTATTAAAATTATGAATTAGATACTTTTATGCATTTGGACTTGTATTTGATACCTAATACAATATCTTCTTTAGAATGCTAGCGATAAAACTGACAAAATAGTTTGTTTAATCAATTGCAAAAGTGGATGTGTAAACATATTTTCTTGAATAATTTTTTGAAATAGTCATGAAAAAATACTTTAAGAGAAAGTCTAAGCCAGAGTTATCACCTCCTCCAAACAGAGGTGGTGATTTTTCAAAGAAAAGTCATATAGATATTAATTAGGTGGATCTTCCATTATATCCTGGACTGCAACCTCTGATTATGGATTATAATTCTAATGATCGAGACCAAAATTGTAGAGTTTATCTACAAAAGGGTCCTTGTCAACCCCCGCGCCCATAATTTTTTTCAAAAAGGATTTGGTGTTAAACTACGACGGTTTAATAATGCTTTATTTTCTCAGTTTGGTAACTGACTTGAGTATAGTGTAGCGAAAGATACAACATTTTACTTGTGTTGCTATCTTTTTAAATCAGATATGGGAGAAAAATTGGGTGACGAAACCTTTATTAGCTCGGGCTTTTCAAATTGGAAGAGAATAGAGAAGTTTCAAATGCATGTTGGAGGCGTTAATAGTGTTGGAACGAAAATCCCAAGAGCTGTTGATAGTGCGTATGTATAGAATATCAAAAAATTTTCTTTAAAACCCTACAAGGCGAAATTAGGGTTTACCTTTAAGATCTCTCAAGACTGATCTCGTCTCAGAACGAACGCAGAATAAAATAATGACTACAGCTTGATGAACCTTGTGGCCTTCTATCGTATACCCCCTAACGTCAGAATCCAGATGCAGTGTGGGCTACCAAGACCTCTGAATCCTTGCTCTCTCTTTCAGTCTCTCTCAGAAACGTGAGTAAAGAATAGATGTTGAAATAGAGAATGTAGACTTCTATATATAGGATACGATAGAGACCCTAAGGAGAAATAAGGACTGGGCTCTCAATGGGCTTAGGATTCCTATGCTCAACCCAGAACAAACATCCTACAACTTATTAATAATAAATCAGTCCACGAAAGACTTAGTAAGGTCATTTGGAAGCCGATACACCAAGTTAGACATAATTGTAAAAAAGTACACAGAACAAAATATTTTGAAAAAAAGTACACAGCTGAGATATAAAAACGTAAATGCCTATTTTGTAAAATTTTATTTCCTAAAAACTGTAACAAGACATTTATCTTAAACACTAAATTTTAGGGTTATTTAATTCGAAATCTTTAATGCACCTTGATTCATATGTATTTTTTTTTTTTTGGAAAGTGATTTTGTTTTCAAATTATATTTATGCATTAAATATCTCCTAGTTTTATGGAAGAACTTTAATATTCCGTTTATTTTAGGATATATCACTTTGTTCAAATATCAAAATTTGTTAATTATTTTTTATATAATTAAAAATATAAAATTATTTACACTATAACAATAACGTAACAAATTCATTAAGCAATAGTGTAACAAAAATAGTATAACAATACACTGTAATAAAAACAATGTAATAAAAATATTGTTCAGTGGTTTTGTGCATGTGGTAACAAATTCAAAGCAGAGTTGAACTGTTTTGAATGAAATTATATAAAAATATATATTTGACAAAATATAATAGTACAATATTTTGTATAAATATCTTGTTACACTGTTATTGTCATATTGTTATGGAGTTTGGATATTAATATAATTTGAAAACAAAATCACTTTTCAAACAAAAATATGCATTAATCAAGGTGTATGAAATATAATTTAAAAACAAAACTACTTTCCAAAAAAAATATGCATGAATCAAGGGAAGACATAAAAATACGGAATATTAAAGTTCTTCCATAAAACTAGGAGATATTTAATGCATCACTTTTTTAAAAAAATACTCATGGATCAAGGGAGGTATAAAAGTCAAAAGAAAATATGAAAATTTTAAATAATGTACTTGGAAACAAATAAGTATCAAAATTAAAAACTATTTTACCCTACATTTTTTTTCTGTGTACTTTTTTATAATTAACTCCAATTTGGTATACCCCCTTCCAATTTCCCTGACTTATTATTGATCTCCTAGGCCTTATGTCAAAATTATATTCGAGCTCCTTAATGTTATATGCTTAATAATCTTCTCATGTTTAAGATTGCAGATATCCATCAATTAAATAAATCATTAACAATTATATTTAGTTAACTTCTNACATGACAGTTTAGGGAGTGTAAAAAAATTATAATTTGTCCATTTTTGTGGTTTTTTTGGCCACACTATTACAAAGGAAGTGGGAGGAGTTGAACCTAGCACTAGCAGGAAAGGGCAGAGTTAGAAATTTGTCATAGCAGAAGGAAAATTTTAAACAAAATAGTACTATATGTACTTAATTTGGAGACCATATTTTGAGATTTAATGCATTGACATCGTTGAATTACTAAATAGACTCAAAGTTCATCCAATGAAGATAATACAATAAATTTTTAAAACAAGTTCCTAAATTATATTTCTATAGTATGTATGGTATAACAATAGTAAGATTAAAAAAATTTAAACTAATAATAAATAAAAAATGATGATCTAGTGTGCAGGTTCCGTTACAACTAAATTTAAAAACGATTGGATGTACGCAACTTTATCTTGGAGGGGATACTTCAACGACGTGGGTGTGTTTGGCAGACACGGCAGATGGACTTCTCAAAGCCAAAAGCTTGTTTTCAAAATGCTAAGCTGTTTGGTAAGACTACCTATTTGACTTCTGCGTGAAAAGCGCTTGCTCAAACTGCCCATTTGCAAAATCCAACTGACCTAGCTTCTCAAAATCCTCCGTTTTGCACTTCTTGCGGAATATTATTATTGATGGAACAATCAGTAAATCAAACTAGTATGTCAAAAGGTAGTTATGGAGTTGTGAGTTTGGTGCGCGGTGTTCAGGATGCAGCAACTGAATGGTTCTGGTCCTGGTCCTGTCAAGGGAAATCAAGAGAAAAAATTAGGTGTGGTCCCAGCCGAACCACCTCGGTTGCCTAAGTTAGTTCAACAGATTGTTCCCTAAAATCACTTATAGAAAATAAGGCATTTATGAAAGATGTGAGAGAGAGCGAGACTATTCTTCTTCAATTGTTACCTACCTCAACCCTTCATTTAAGAGAGTTTCATACTGAAGGTTTTTTGTGAACTTAATTTAAAGGGTAATGATTAGAAGTAATCATTTTTGATTTGTGTGTTTGTAAAGCAATTCTCATGCATGAGCTTTTGTTGGTGACGTATGTCGACTCTCCCGAAACCATATATATGGGATGTCAGGTGTATTATATCATGTGTCAGATTTTTTTTATTCAGAAACATGCAGGTGATGACTGACGTATGTGAATATTCTCAGGGAAACCGAGAAGAGACCTCCGAGATCTGGACTCTGTGATCCGCTATCTGGATTATATCCATCAATTATTGAGTCAAGAAATTTCCAAAAGTGTCCTTTTCTTTACTTAAAACAATTCTTGTTCTATCCCTATAGGCCAATTAATTTGCATACTACCCTTTAATACAAACATCAATGGGTTTGTTTCACTTTTGGAATTGGGAATTGCTGCCGGCAAATAACGAGGAACATGAATGATTGAATTCGACACTTCAATTTTTTTTCTTTTTTTTTTTTTCAAATATGATAAATTGTCATTTACCTACTTAATTCTTGAAATAACAATGCATATGGATCTTTCGGGTGGAGCAAACACACATCAAATTAATCTGTTGCTATAGATGTATGTATATCAATCAAAACAAATAAATTACAAATGGTTTGATGGAGATTGTGAGGTATCACTTATGAGGGTGGTGGTAGTAAACGAGAAAAGGTAAAACTAAGTCCTAGACCATCATTTGTGCTTTATTCCTAAGTGAAATTTAATTACGCCTATCATTTGTTTTTCGTTTATCTATTTTGTTCGTATAATTAAAATTCTTATGTTTTGAGTTAATTGTGACCGAAATAATTTGTTTTCAACTTAAACACTAAACTGAAGTATGGTAGATGAATTTAACCTTAAAATTAAGGATAAGGGTAATATTGCTGAGTAAGTGTAATTTTGCACTTTTAAAATATTATCACCAAACACACTTTCATATCTAAATATGATTTTTTTTTTTAATTTAAAGGCTCTTTTAAAATAAATCTTCACCAAACGGTTGGTACCGTTTAAAAGTCCATTCTAGAAAGTCTGATTTTTAAAGTCTATTTTTGAGAATAACTTTTATTTTGAGAAGTTATGTCAAACGCAACATTGAATTCTTGGCGGTTATATCATAATTGAGGAACCTCACTTTTACAATTATTACTGATTAATTTTCACATTATAAGAATATTGCATAATAATATTATCATTTAATCTATATCTATATTATTTATAAATGTCAGCAACTATGAAAAATTTTTAATTTTCTATTTTATTCATAATTATTATAATAAATTTAATTATACCCACCTATATACTTTGATCTAATTTATGCTTTTTTACACACATTTGACTTTCAATTTTTTTGGACTCTTTTATAAGGACTTCTAAATTCTTTTGAACGTATTTATTAATAGTAAAATTACATACAATTATATATATAAATATATATATATATATATATAAAGAAGTAAAGTTATAGACGGAGAGAGGCATAGGTCAGGGTGGGCAAGTGCCCCCCTCAAAATGTTTTTTATTAATTAGGTATATATATTATATATTTGTATAACATATTATTTGTGCCCACCTAAAATCAAAGATAAAAATGTTAGGCCCATATTATCTACCCTAAAGAATTAAAAAATTAAACTCATTTAAAGCAAAAAAATTTGAAGAAACACAGATCTTCAACCTATCAGAATCCACTCAAACTTATTAAAAAATAAAATTTTTGGCCCACTTGATGGACATCACCTAACCTATCTTATCTTTCCTTTTTTTTTTTGTATCTCTCTCACTCATGCCCAAGCAGCTAGGAAAAACACATAGAGTCCTTGAGTTTTTTGAAGACCTTGGGTTGTGGTTATTAAGTTGACAGTAAAAAGTATTTTTTGGTAACTTTCACCAAACTTATTTTTGTACTTTGAATGATATTGTTTGGATTTATTAAAATTATGAATTAGATACTTTTATGCATTTGGACTTGTATTTGATACCTAATACAATATCTTCTTTAGAATGCTAGCGATAAAACTGACAAAATAGTTTGTTTAATCAATTGCAAAAGTGGATGTGTAAACATATTTTCTTGAATAATTTTTTGAAACAGTCATGAAAAAATACTTTAAGAGAAAGTCTAAGCCAGAGTTATCACCTCCTCCAAACAGAGGTGGTGATTCTTCAAAGAAAAGTCATATAGATATTAATTAGGTGGATCTTCCATTATATCCTGGACTGCAACCTCTGATTATGGATTATAATTCTAATGATCGAGACCAAAATTGTAGAGTTTATCTACAAAAGGGTCCTTGTCAACCCCCGCGACCATAATTTTTTTCAAAAAGGATTTGGTGTTAAACTACGACGGTTTAATAATGCTTTATTTTCTCAGTTTGGTAACTGACTTGAGTATAGTGTAGCGAAAGATACAACATTTTACTTGTGTTGCTATCTTTTTAAATCAGATATGGGAGAAAAATTGGGTGACGAAACCTTTATTAGCTCGGGCTTTTCAAATTGGAAGAGAATAGAGAAGTTTCAAATGCATGTTGGAGGCGTTAATAGTGTTGGAACGAAAATCCCAAGAGCTGTTGATAGTGCGTATGTATAGAATATCAAAAAATTTTCTTTAAAACCCTACAAGGCGAAATTAGGGTTTACCTTTAAGATCTCTCAAGACTGATCTCGTCTCAGAACGAACGCAGAATAAAATAATGACTACAGCTTGATGAACCTTGTGGCCTTCTATCGTATACCCCCTAACGTCAGAATCCAGATGCAGTGTGGGCTACCAAGACCTCTGAATCCTTGCTCTCTCTTTCAGTCTCTCTCAGAAACGTGAGTAAAGAATAGATGTTGAAATAGAGAATGTAGACTTCTATATATAGGATACGATAGAGACCCTAAGGAGAAATAAGGACTGGGCTCTCAATGGGCTTAGGATTCCTATGCTCAACCCAGAACAAACATCCTACAACTTATTAATAATAAGTCAGTCCACGAAAGACTTAGTAAGGTCATTTGGAAGCCGATACACCAAGTTAGACATAATTGTAAAAAAGTACACAGAACAAAATATTTTGAAAAAAAGTACACAGCTGAGATATAAAAACGTAAATGCCTATTTTGTAAAATTTTCTTTCCTAAAAATTGTAACAAGACATTTATCTTAAGCACTAAATTTTAGGGTTATTTAATTCGAAATCTTTAATGCACCTTGATTCATGTGTATTTTTTTTTTTGGAAAGTGATTTTGTTTTCAAATTATATTTATGCATTAAATATCTCCTAATTTTATGGAAGAACTTTAATATTTTTAAAAAAATACTCATGGATCAAGGGAGGTATAAAAGTCAAAAGAAAATATGAAAATTTTAAATAATGTACTTGGAAACAAATAAGTATCAAAATTAAAAACTATTTTACCCTACATTTTTTTTCTGTGTACTTTTTTATAATTAACTCCAATTTGGTATACCCCCTTCCAATTTCCCTGACTTATTATTGATCTCCTAGGCCTTATGTCAAAATTATATTCGAGCTCCTTAATGTTATATGCTTAATAATCTTCTCATGTTTAAGATTGCAGATATCCATCAATTAAATAAATCATTAACAATTATATTTAGTTAACTTCTTTTATTCCTTGAGACCTTACCACTCAACTTATTTGTCATGTTAGATAATTAAATCCACCTGTAGGNAAAAGCGCTTGCTCAAACTGCCCATTTGCAAAATCCAACTGACCTAGCTTCTCAAAATCCTCCGTTTTGCACTTCTTGCGGAATATTATTATTGATGGAACAATCAGTAAATCAAACTAGTATGTCAAAAGGTAGTTATGGAGTTGTGAGTTTGGTGCGCGGTGTTCAGGATGCAGCAACTGAATGGTTCTGGTCCTGTCAAGGGAAATCAAGAGAAAAAATTAGGTGCGNGTTGTGAGTTTGGTGCGCGGTGTTCAGGATGCAGCAACTGAATGGTTCTGGTCCTGGTCCTGTCAAGGGAAATCAAGAGAAAAAATTAGGTGTGNCTCCCAATTCATCGAGCTTGTTGACCTAATATGAATCTCACTCTTTGATGAATTAAAGTGACAAACATTATATGCATGTGACAATTAAATATTTAGGGATTAAGAACATAAGCAAGCATAAAAATCATAAGGTATTTATTATTTTATTAAATTAGTAAAAGATAATAACCTTAACATGGGACTGTTCAATACACAAAGTGTACTAGTGTAATAATCCGAAACATCAATCAATCTCCTACAGTCAAGACAGACTATGTCAGAATATTACACTACAATTATACAGATGACATGTCCAATTCCATGTACGAGTGTGAACATATACTCATATTATACAAAGATCCGATAATTTGGTCTCCTGTACATAAGTCGAAATTTACACACCAGATTATCTACAATGTNTGGTCCCAGCCGAACCACCTCGGTTGCCTAAGTTAGTTCAACAGATTGTTCCCTAAAATCACTTATAGAAAATAAGGCATTTATGAAAGATGTGAGAGAGAGCGAGACTATTCTTCTTCAATTGTTACCTACCTCAACCCTTCATTTAAGAGAGTTTCATACTGAAGGTTTTTTGTGAACTTAATTTAAAGGGTAATGATTAGAAGTAATCATTTTTGATTTGTGTGTTTGTAAAGCAATTCTCATGCATGAGCTTTTGTTGGTGACGTATGTCGACTCTCCCGAAACCATATATATGGGATGTCAGGTGTATTATATCATGTGTCAGATTTTTTTTATTCAGAAACATGCAGGTGATGACTGACGTATGTGAATATTCTCAGGGAAACCGAGAAGAGACCTCCGAGATCTGGACTCTGTGATCCGCTATCTGGATTATATCCATCAATTATTGAGTCAAGAAATTTCCAAAAGTGTCCTTTTCTTTACTTAAAACAATTCTTGTTCTATCCCTATAGGCCAATTAATTTGCATACTACCCTTTAATACAAACATCAATGGGTTTGTTTCACTTTTGGAATTGGGAATTGCTGCCGACAAATAACGAGGAACATGAATGATTGAATTCGACACTTCAATTTTTTTTTCCTTTTTTTTTTTTCAAATATGATAAATTGTCATTTACCTACTTAATTCTTGAAATAACAATGCATATGGATCTTTCGGGTGGAGCAAACACACATCAAATTAATCTGTTGCTATAGATGTATGTATATCAATCAAAACAAATAAATTACAAATGGTTTGATGGAGATTGTGAGGAATCACTTATGAGGGTGGTGGTAGTAAACGAGAAAAGGTAAAACTAAGTCCTAGACCATCATTTGTGCTTTATTCCTAAGTGAAATTTAATTACACCTATCATTTGTTTTTCGTTTATCTATTTCGTTCGTATAATTAAAATTCTTATGTTTTGAGTTAATTGTGACCGAAATAATTTGTTTTCAACTTAAACACTAAACTGAAGTATGGTAGATGAATTTAACCTTAAAATTAAGGATAAGGGTAATATTGCTGAGTAAGTGTAATTTTGCACTTTTAAAATATTATCACCAAACACACTTTCATATCTAAATATGATTTTTTTTTTTAATTTAAAGGCTCTTTTAAAATAAATCTTCACCAAACGGTTGGTACCGTTTAAAAGTCCATTCTAGAAAGTCTGATTTTTAAAGTCCTTTTTTGAGAATAACTTTTATTTTGAGAAGTTATGTCAAACGCAACATTGAATTCTTGGCGGTTATATCATAATTGAGGAACCTCACTTTTACAATTATTACTGATTAATTTTCACATTATAAGAATATTGCATAATAATATTATCATTTAATCTATATCTATATTATTTATAAATGTCAGCAACTATGAAAAATTTTTAATTTTCTATTTTATTCATAATTATTATAATAAATTTAATTATACCCACCTATATACTTTGATCTAATTTATGCTTTTTTACACACATTTGACTTTCAATTTTTTTGGACTCTTTTATAAGGACTTCTAAATTCTTTTGAACGTATTTATTAATAGTAAAATTACATACAATTATATATATAAATATATATATATATATATATAAAGAAGTAAAGTTATAGACGGAGAGAGGCATAGGTCAGGGTGGGCAAGTGCCCCCCTCAAAATGTTTTTTATTAATTAGGTATATATATTATATATTTGTATAACATATTATTTGTGCCCACCTAAAATCAAAGATAAAAATGTTAGGCCCATATTATCTACCCTAAAGAATTAAAAAATTAAACTCATTTAAAGCAAAAAAATTTGAAGAAACACAGATCTTCAACCTATCAGAATCCACTCAAACTTATTAAAAAATAAAATTTTTGGCCCACTTGATGGACATCACCTAACCTATCTTATCTTTCCTTTTTTTTTTTGTATCTCTCTCACTCATGCCCAAGCAGCTAGGAAAAACACATAGAGTCCTTGAGTTTTTTGAAGACCTTGGGTTGTGGTTATTAAGTTGACAGTAAAAAGTATTTTTTGGTAACTTTCACCAAACTTATTTTTGTACTTTGAATGATATTGTTTGGATTTATTAAAATTATGAATTAGATACTTTTATGCATTTGGACTTGTATTTGATACCTAATACAATATCTTCTTTAGAATGCTAGCGATAAAACTGACAAAATAGTTTGTTTAATCAATTGCAAAAGTGGATGTGTAAACATATTTTCTTGAATAATTTTTTGAAACAGTCATGAAAAAATACTTTAAGAGAAAGTCTAAGCCAGAGTTATCACCTCCTCCAAACAGAGGTGGTGATTCTTCAAAGAAAAGTCATATAGATATTAATTAGGTGGATCTTCCATTATATCCTGGACTGCAACCTCTGATTATGGATTATAATTCTAATGATCGAGACCAAAATTGTAGAGTTTATCTACAAAAGGGTCCTTGTCAACCCCCGCGACCATAATTTTTTTCAAAAAGGATTTGGTGTTAAACTACGACGGTTTAATAATGCTTTATTTTCTCAGTTTGGTAACTGACTTGAGTATAGTGTAGCGAAAGATACAACATTTTACTTGTGTTGCTATCTTTTTAAATCAGATATGGGAGAAAAATTGGGTGACGAAACCTTTATTAGCTCGGGCTTTTCAAATTGGAAGAGAATAGAGAAGTTTCAAATGCATGTTGGAGGCGTTAATAGTGTTGGAACGAAAATCCCAAGAGCTGTTGATAGTGCGTATGTATAGAATATCAAAAAATTTTCTTTAAAACCCTACAAGGCGAAATTAGGGTTTACCTTTAAGATCTCTCAAGACTGATCTCGTCTCAGAACGAACGCAGAATAAAATAATGACTACAGCTTGATGAACCTTGTGGCCTTCTATCGTATACCCCCTAACGTCAGAATCCAGATGCAGTGTGGGCTACCAAGACCTCTGAATCCTTGCTCTCTCTTTCAGTCTCTCTCAGAAACGTGAGTAAAGAATAGATGTTGAAATAGAGAATGTAGACTTCTATATATAGGATACGATAGAGACCCTAAGGAGAAATAAGGACTGGGCTCTCAATGGGCTTAGGATTCCTATGCTCAACCCAAAACAAACATCCTACAACTTATTAATAATAAATCAGTCCACGAAAGACTTAGTAAGGTCATTTGGAAGCCGATACACCAAGTTAGACATAATTGTAAAAAAGTACACAGAACAAAATATTTTGAAAAAAAGTACACAGCTGAGATATAAAAACGTAAATGCCTATTTTGTAAAATTTTATTTCCTAAAAACTGTAACAAGACATTTATCTTAAACACTAAATTTTAGGGTTATTTAATTCGAAATCTTTAATGCACCTTGATTCATATGTATTTTTTTTTTTTTGGAAAGTGATTTTGTTTTCAAATTATATTTATGCATTAAATATCTCCTAGTTTTATGGAAGAACTTTAATATTCCGTTTATTTTAGGATATATCACTTTGTTCAAATATCAAAATTTGTTAATTATTTTTTATATAATTAAAAATATAAAATTATTTACACTATAACAATAACGTAACAAATTCATTAAGCAATAGTGTAACAAAAATAGTATAACAATACACTGTAATAAAAACAATGTAATAAAAATATTGTTCAGTGGTTTTGTGCATGTGGTAACAAATTCAAAGCAGAGTTGAACTGTTTTGAATGAAATTATATAAAAATATATATTTGACAAAATATAATAGTACAATATTTTGTATAAATATCTTGTTACACTGTTATTGTCATATTGTTATGGAGTTTGGATATTAATATAATTTGAAAACAAAATCACTTTTCAAACAAAAATATGCATTAATCAAGGTGTATGAAATATAATTTAAAAACAAAACTACTTTCCAAAAAAAATATGCATGAATCAAGGGAAGACATAAAAATACGGAATATTAAAGTTCTTCCATAAAACTAGGAGATATTTAATGCATCACTTTTTAAAAAAAATACTCATGGATCAAGGGAGGTATAAAAGTCAAAAGAAAATATGAAAATTTTAAATAATGTACTTGGAAACAAATAAGTATCAAAATTAAAAACTATTTTACCCTACATTTTTTTTCTGTGTACTTTTTTATAATTAACTCCAATTTGGTATACCCCCTTCCAATTTCCCTGACTTATTATTGATCTCCTAGGCCTTATGTCAAAATTATATTCGAGCTCCTTAATGTTATATGCTTAATAATCTTCTCATGTTTAAGATTGCAGATATCCATCAATTAAATAAATCACTAACAATTATATTTAGTTAACTTCTTTTATTCCTTGAGACCATACCATTCAACTTATTTGTCATGTTAGATAATTAAATCTACCTGTACGATTTGACATAGACAAAACTTATGAGCTTCCTCAAGAGGATATCATCAACCCATTTAAATACTTGGATGTGGTTTCCTTTAATATTTAATTTGCATGATACAATTAATTTCGTCTCCCAATTCATCGAGCTTGTTGACCTAATATGAATCTCACTCTTTGATGAATTAAAGTGACAAACATTATATGCATGTGACAATTAAATATTTAGGGATTAAGAACATAAGCAAGCATAAAAATCATAAGGTATTTATTATTTTATTAAATTAGTAAAAGATAATAACCTTAACATGGGACTGTTCAATACACAAAGTGTACTAGTGTAATAATCCGAAACATCAATCAATCTCCTACAGTCAAGACAGACTATGTCAGAATATTACACTACAATTATACAGATGACATGTCCAATTCCATGTACGAGTGTGAACATATACTCATATTATACAAAGATCCGATAATTTGGTCTCTTGTACATAAGTCGAAATTTACACATCAGATTATCTACAATGTAAAATATAAGACACACATACATATCATATATAAAATATAATACAAATATTTTGCCCATATAGATTCTCAATAAAATTAAAAGAACAAATTTTTATTAATTAATAAAATGAGTTTTACTACAAAAAGTAAAATTTTAGTATATTACTCTATCAAATAGTTCTCATAACCAAACTTGGAGAATGTCAAGATTTATTAAATCTAAAACAAAGTATTGAATCTATTTTCTTCAAATAGTCAGACCAAGCTCAAAGTGAGTACAAAATCTGGTTGAACGCATCCATTGATTGTATTCAATTTCTTCTAAGACAAGGATTTGCATTTCGTGGTCACATTGAATCTAAGAATTCAAGTAATCAAAGAAACTTCCTTGAGCTTCTTAGATTTTTTGTTGATCATAACGAAGATATTAAAGCTATTGTGTTGAAAAATGCTCCTGAGAATCTCAAGTTGACTTCGCTTGAAATTCAAAAAAAATATTGTAAATGCAGCTTTTGTTGAAANCTTTTTTTTTTTTCAAATATGATAAATTGTCATTTACCTACTTAATTCTTGAAATAACAATGCATATGGATCTTTCGGGTGGAGCAAACACACATCAAATTAATCTGTTGCTATAGATGTATGTATATCAATCAAAACAAATAAATTACAAATGGTTTGATGGAGATTGTGAGGAATCACTTATGAGGGTGGTGGTAGTAAACGAGAAAAGGTAAAACTAAGTCCTAGACCATCATTTGTGCTTTATTCCTAAGTGAAATTTAATTACACCTATCATTTGTTTTTCGTTTATCTATTTCGTTCGTATACTNACAAATGGTTTGATGGAGATTGTGAGGTATCACTTATGAGGGTGGTGGTAGTAAACGAGAAAAGGTAAAACTAAGTCCTAGACCATCATTTGTGCTTTATTCCTAAGTGAAATTTAATTACGCCTATCATTTGTTTTTCGTTTATCTATTTTGTTCGTATAATTAAAATTCTTATGTTTTGAGTTAATTGTGACCGAAATAATTTGTTTTCAACTTAAACACTAAACTGAAGTATGGTAGATGANTGTGACCTAAGCATGTTTAGACCGAGGAGCTACCTAACAAGCCGAGGGATATCCTTATAAGGATCATTTGGTAGACTTATTATTATGGGATTAAATATTAAATTATATTATTTTTTATTTAGTAAGGTCTAATACTTTGTTTGATAAGTAAATTTTATATCGTATTAATTTAAAAAATGTATATTAATCATATAATTTTTGTACGATAGACATGTATTATAAAGGTATTTTAACANGAATTTAACCTTAAAATTAAGGATAAGGGTAATATTGCTGAGTAAGTGTAATTTTGCACTTTTAAAATATTATCACCAAACACACTTTCATATCTAAATATGATNTATGTTTTGAGTTAATTGTGACCGAAATAATTTGTTTTCAACTTAAACACTAAACTGAAGTATGGTAGATGAATTTAACCTTAAAATTAAGGATAAGGGTAATATTGCTGAGTAAGTGTAATTTTGTACTTTTAAAATATTATCACCAAACACACTTTCATATCTAAATATGGTNGAGGTGGTATTATAATCCAACTCAAACGTATTATTCTACATATTTACTATTATAACTCTCAAACTGATAAAATCTAGCTGTCATCAATGTAACAAACACAGAATGATGATTTTTTTTTTAATTTAATATTAATACCATTAAATAATGTCCTAACCAAACAACTAATTAGATTAAATAACTACTATCCAACGNCCAAACGGTTGGTACCGTTTAAAAGTCCATTCTAGAAAGTCTGATTTTTAAAGTCTATTTTTGAGAATAACTTTTATTTTGAGAAGTTATGTCAAACGCAACATTGAATTCTTGGCGGTTATATCATAATTGAGGAACCTCACTTTTACAATTATTACTGATTAATTTTCACATTATAAGAATATTGCATAATAATATTATCATTTAATCTATATCTATATTATTTATAAATGTCAGCAACTATGAAAAATTTTTAATTTTCTATTTTATTCATAATTATTATAATAAATTTAATTATACCCACCTATATACTTTGATCTAATTTATGCTTTTTTACACACATTTGACTTTCAATTTTTTTGGACTCTTTTATAAGGACTTCTAAATTCTTTTGAACGTATTTATTAATAGTAAAATTACATACAATTATATATATANCAAACAACTAATTAGATTAAATAACTACTATCCAACGCTTATGTTGTGTATTACCACATACTAGATAAAATTACGTATTATTCTAATATTCTATTTAATCTTGTCTTTTATCCATTTATATTGTATTAGACTGTATTATTTTATCTAATCCATTCATTCATAATACGGTAACCAAACGAGCCCATAATCGCCATGTCCATGAGAAAACCAACACCAAGTCCCTCAAATATCAGAAAAGACATGACCCTTGCTCTCATGGACCAATCGAGTGATTCCCTCGGGGTTAGGGCTGTCAATGGAGCAGATTTTAATTTGAATTCGAATTCGAATCCATTTAACAATATATAAATTAATATTTTAATTTGTTTGCCCGAAATTCGATTAAGTTTCTGATCCAATAAATGTCCAATCCGGTATATATGTATGTATATATATATACTTATATACATACATACTTATGTATTTAATTGAGAGAAATTATTGTATATACATACATACATAGTTGGATTATTAATGATATTAACATGAAATTAAATAAAAATTATTGAATAGAATGATTGGTTTATTAAATTAAGTTGAAAGTTAACTTAAATTTGGTAAAATTATTATTTTTTTATGAAAATTTGTTGGGATTCAAACTTTTCAGATTGTATTGGATAATTGGCTCGGATCTCTAATTATTAACGAATGTGGGAATGAATTAAGATTTTGAAATCTGTCGGATAAATGGATCAGATTCAAAACTCGAATTTTTTTATCGAATTCGGATCTAAACAGATCGAGATCTGTTTTGTTAACAACCCAACCCAAGGTGTGTCCCACTGAATGACCGACACTAGTCAATGAATGTTCAACATTAGCCAATGAATGCTCAATGTGGTTCATTTTTATTTTTTTTGCTCAATGTGGTTCATTAAATTCTTTGTAGACCACATTAGCTACTTTGACGATTACACATAAATCACCCCATGCAACATATAATTAATAGATCGAGTTAGTGTCAAATAAGAATAACTTGATTTTCATATGACAAATTATTTAAAAAAATCTATCTTATATTTAAAAGTCGGCTTTCTAGAAAAACTTTTACTTTTCAATTTAAACTTCAATTTTTTATAAAGCCCATCATATCCTTTACGTCTTTTAATATTCCTTTAATAATGAATTGTATATAATGTATACCTGAATTACTTTTTGGTTTGTCAATGCAACAACCCTTAATATTCCTATCAACAATGAAATGATAATTGTTATATAGCTCTTGACTTTCCCAATTTTGTCTCAACAAACCACATACCCAAATATATCAAAGCCTCTCTACTTCTTCACAGGTAATCATGCATAAGGATAAGAATCAACGAGGGAAAGAGGGCTTTGATGATTCTATGTGTAAATATGGCTTCTTACCGGATCAACATGCATTTTCTTCACAACAATGCCTTGAATAATTAGAAAAATGCTACTGTTTAGACATTTTTTTAGCAAGGTAGACAATTTCTACATGATCTGTATTTCCTACCTCCAATTTTTCTCTTCAATTAGGAGTATTCAAGGAAATTATGTTAGTTTAAGGGACCGATTAGAGTTTCAAAGAGGCCAGCTTTTATTCCACCTAGCTGCATGTTCTTTTGTCCAAATCAATGCGACATATCGAAGACAAATTCTCTTGTCTTTGGGTAGGTTCTTATTGCATTTGTCTTTCAGTTGGTACCATCTTATGTGGCAATTAAACATATAATGTGTGGGCTAAAGTTAGAGGTTGTATATCTGGACAATCACCTCCAAGATTCTCTTTAATAAGTTTTACTACATTGTTTAATAGTAACTTATATGTGCTTGTTCATTGGATTGGATTTGACATCCACAAAGAAGAGTTAACTCGGTCAAAAAAGTGCTCAGATCTTCATCTCTCAACTTCAATCACATCTCAAACTTCTTCACCCAAAGGACTCAGCGGCCTCAAAGGTGAGTTTTTGAATAGATCTCACTATCCCTTTGTAGATATATACATAGGCCTACATATATATGCATATATGTATGAGCCTTTACCCCAACCCAAGGGGTTTTCGAAAAAAATTCACAAAAGAGAGCTGGTTTGAAAGTATTTCTCAAATTCAAGAATTTTTAAAAACGTCAGTTGATCTGATGTTTTCAAACCAAAAGATGTCAGTTGGTTTGATGTTTTAGTAAAAACGTTAGATCAATTGATGTTTTCTACGACTACTGTAGAAGTTAAAAACGTCAGTTGGTTTGACATGTTTACTAAAAACGTCAGATCAACTGACGTTTTTTATGAACACTGTAAGTTAAAAACGTCAATTGGACTGACGCCTTCTAAAATGTCAGTCCAAATGACGTGTTTAGTTAAAGTTTTTTCTATGAGTAAAATGTTTAATTTTTATTTATTAAAAAATTTAATTATATTCAATAAATAAATTTTAATNTGTATTATAAAGGTATTTTAACACCACCAAAAGAGGTGGTATTATAATCCAACTCAAACGTATTATTCTACATATTTACTATTATAACTCTCAAACTGATAAAATCTAGCTGTCATCAATGTAACAAACACAGAATGATGATTTTTTTTTTAATTTAATATTAATACCATTAAATAATGTCCTAACCAAACAACTAATTAGATTAAATAACTACTATCCAACGCTTATGTTGTGTATTACCACATACTAGATAAAATTACGTATTATTCTAATATTCTATTTAATCTTGTCTTTTATCCATTTATATTGTATTAGACTGTATTATTTTATTTAATCTATTCATTCATAATACGGTAACCAAACGAGCCCATAATCGCCATGTCCATGAGAAAACCAACACCAAGTCCCTCAAATATCAGAAAAGACATGACCCTTGCTCTCATGGACCAATCGAGTGATTCCCTCGGGGTTAGGGCTGTCAATGGAGCAGATTTTAATTTGAATTCGAATTCGAATCCATTTAACAATATATAAATTAATATTTTAATTTGTTTGCCCGAAATTCGATTAAGTTTCTGATCCAATAAATGTCCAATCCGGTATATATGTATGTATATATATATACTTATATACATACATACTTATGTATTTAATTGAGAGAAATTATTGTATATACATACATACATAGTTGGATTATTAATGATATTAACATGAAATTAAATAAAAATTATTGAATAGAATGATTGGTTTATTAAATTAAGTTGAAAGTTAACTTAAATTTGATAAAATTATTATTTTTTTATGAAAATTTGTTGAGATTCAAACTTTTCAGATTGTATTGGATAATTGGCTCGGATCTCTAATTATTAACGAATGTGAGAATGAATTAAGATTTTGAAATCTGTCGGATAAATGGATCAGATTCAAAACTCGAATTTTTTTATCGCATTCGGATCTAAACAGATCGAGATCTGTTTTGTTAACAACCCAACCCAAGGTGTGTCCCACTGAATGACCGACACTAGCCAATGAATGTTCAACATTAGCCAATGAATGCTCAATGTGGTTCATTTTTATTTTTTTTGCTCAATGTGGTTCATTAAATTCTTTGTAGACCACATTAATTATCTCCGAGTGGGGTTATCATTACAGTGTTTGACTTCAAGCGCTTGCAGACTATCCCTAAACCTGATAAATACACAGCTTGATGAGTTATTAAGTGATGTGACCCACAGGACTCCGTGTCAACACATTTCAAGGTATAAATAACCCAAAGGTTGAGTCTCATGTATACACATGTAACTCAACTTATATTGTATAATTTATATCATCTAATTGATACATCAACTGATTTAGATATTAGAAGGAATAAATCAGATACACGTTCGGCCCCTTTCTTAACCTTGTTCCTTGTTTTAAGAATTTTAGGCATAGTTCAGCCAGATGTCGCTACTTCGACGATTACACATAAATCACCCCATGCAACATATAATTAATAGATCGAGTTAGTGTCAAATACGNTGAAAGTATTTCTCAATCCAAGAATTTTTAAAAACATCAGTTGATCTGATGTTTTCAAACCAAAAGATGTCAGTTGGTTTGACGTTTTAGTAAAAATGTTAGACCAATTGATGTTTTCTACGACTACTGTAGAAGTTAAAAACGTCAGTTGGTCTGACATGTTTACTAAAAACGTCAGACCAACTGACCTTTTTTATGAACACTGTAAGTTAAAAACGTCAATTGGACTGACGCCTTCTAAAAATGTCAGTCCAAATGACGTGTTTAGTTAAAGTTTTTTCTATGAGTAAAATGTTTAATTTTTATTTATTAAAAAATTTAATTATATTCAATAAATAAATTTTAATAATTGAAAAAATACATAAATTTTCGTTGGTCCTACCTGTCTTGCTCCGTAAAAGTGATACCTAAAGTTGTTTTGCTCACTCTCTTTTTTAGAGGATGAGTTCTTTTTCATTTATTTAAAAATTTAATTACATTCAATAAAAAATATTGATCATTTAAAAATACTTAAATTTAGAGCATATGAAACTTTAAAAATTGAAAATGTATACATATAATTAATTTTCATTTTATCATATAATTTTAAACGCATACATAAAAAAAATAAAATTATATTTTTAATGTTGATTATGTTGACAACACTGTTTATTAAGCGATGTAAAAATATAAGTTATTTAGACCGTATACATGTAAAAAAAAGGATATCAATAACGTGATTGATATTCAAAACAATATAAAGGATTATCGAGTACACATAAATATGATGGGATAAAAGTGTCAAACGCATCATCGTCCAAATCAGAAAAATCAGAAAGTTCAAGATTAGAAACAAGTAACGGATCCTCTAAAATTTTAATTTTGACATATTTAGGATCAAAATGCTCTGTTTTTGCATAATCGAGTGCATAAAAACGATCAAGACGATGCTGCATTTGATCATTTGTACGTTCAAGTCTTGATATGACCTTGTCATGATTGTTTGAATTTTGTGTATTGTAAATATTTGCCAAACGTGCCTTTGGTACCGCAATTCCATGCCAACAACAAAATACTTCAAGGTCACAACATTTGTTATATAATTGTCGTCATCTTAGTGTGAGTTTGATATTAGCACTTGGAGGGGAATAATCAATTGCAGGCCCAACAATTACATGTCTAGCTTGATCAAATGGGTGATAAAGGTCGATAGGCTCATTGCGAAAAATACGCTTTCGTCCATACCACTAGAATCAGTATATGATTCAATAGAAGGGACTTTGTACAACGATGTTGATTTGTGCGTTGGGTGTTTACGTTTGTTAGCCGAAGATAAACTATTTTGGTCATTGCATGAAGAAGAACTTGCATGTTCTAGGCTCCTATAAATTTTTTTTGGTGGTGATGCATTTACACAATTGTGAATGGTAGTATACATATGCTCAGTTTGGCAATTTAAATTGTCAGTGAAAGGACATCACAATGCAAAGTTTTGAACTGATTTGATTGTGATGCAAAATGACAATGAAAAAGTTAGGATATGACAACATACTACATAGAATAATTAAAGTAAATAGGATATCACACTATAAAGTTCAGAACTGATTTGACAATAACAGGATGTGACAATGAAAAAGTTGAGATATGACAACATACTGAATAAACTGGTAAAACCACAATATTGATTAAAGTCAATAGGACGTAGACATAAACGTTATATACTTAATAAGGTAGACTCTAATTATATTTGTTAATTTTTAATAGACATATACTCATTTGATAGGTATTGTTTGTTTGACAATACATTAGATCGCTCAGTTGTTGTCAACTCCCTACCAAATGCAGTTGCCACCATGTCAGATGCTATTTGGAGCATATAATATCAGCACTTACGCAACATTATCCTATTATTCTCCTTTTGTACACGTTTAACTGCTGCTTCATAGTTCACTATATTCCTTCGTGGCTTGGTAAGTGAAAGTCTATATGGCACCGGTATACCAAGTTCAGAAAAATCTGTACATAATGACTATGATTCATTAGCACGAAAAGTCTACTCCCGACAGAGTCCAGCGTAATACTCCTTTGGATAAGAAAATCTCTCACTCTTGTAATCATCATCTCGCTCTTGTAATAACCATACGGGTTCATGGTTACAGTTGTTATCACTTGTTTTTGCTCTTAAAGTAGACATAATGTGCGATACATGTGAAATGAACCCACCCATATTATGTTTTTATAGTGGTTTTCATTGTCTTAAATAAGTATATTTGTCAGCATTTCAGTAGTTTNCGCAATTCCATGCCAACAACAAAATACTTCAAGGTCACAACATTTGTTATATAATTATCGTCATCTTAGTGTGAGTTTGATATGAGCACTTGGAGGGGAATAATCAATTGCAGGCCCAACAATTACATGTCTAACTTGATCAAATGGGTGATAAGGGTCGATAGACTCATTGCGAAAAATACGCTTTCGTCCATACCACTAGAATCAGTATATCATTCAATAGAATGGACTTTGTACAGCGATGTTGATTTGTGCATTGGGTGTTTACGTTTGTTAGCCGAAGATAAACTATTTTGGTCATTGTATGAAGAAGAACTTGCATGTTATATGCTCCTATAATTTTTTTTTTGGTGGTGATGCATTTACACAATTGTGAATGGTAGTATACATATGCTTANGTGACTAAACACTAGTGCATTGAAGTGCAATACAGGGTCTTCATTAATGTGTGATGTTGAATAAGAAACAGTTACAATGACTGACAATTACATCATTGTCATTCGTTGTGACAACACACCGAGTTAGTGTGACTAAACACTAGTTCAATGTCAGTTTGTGTTACTGCATACTGGTTCAATGTCAGCTTATGTGACTACACACTGATTCAATGTCAGTAAGTATGAATAAATATTATTGTGTAGTCAGTAAGTGTGACTACACAATGTTGTAATGTCATTCATTTAGGCTATAGACTGACATAATCACATAAATAATTTGCCTACAAGTTTGAACTCTTGTGCAATGTTCAATGTACAAAATTCATCTCTAACCTTGAATTTTAGTCCAAGAACCCTGTTTGAAACTCTGGGTTATTATTGAGCTTTAGAGGATGAGTTCTTTTACCCAACGAATCCTCTTTTACGTTATTCACTAACAGCTAGAAGCATAATGATGACAGAATGACAATATCGCTTGACGGAAAGAGAAAATCTAAGCTTAGATTTACGTTCTTGCAACATAAGAAGACCTTGAAAAGTTGTCATTGTTATGCCTATTAACACTTCTCAATAATTAGAGCGAGCATTAGTTCGTATTCGAGTTGAGAACAATCGAATGACAATCCATTGCAATCGGTACAACCTGCGTCGTATTGCAAGAGACCATGCTACAAAAGGGAGGATGCAAGAAGAAATTTTAAGCTTCCAATTGAGTTTTGAAGATGAATGTATTTCTGATCATGACATACACACATAAATAATTTCCCTACAAGTTTGAACTCTTATGCAATGTTCAATGTACATAATTCATCTCTAATCATGAATTTTAGTTTGAGAACCCTGTTTGAAACTCTAGGCTATCATTGGGCTTTAGAGGATGAGTTCTTTTACCCAATGAATCCTCGCTTATGTTATTCACTAATAGCTAGAAACACAATGATGGCAAAATGACAATATTGCTTGACGAAAAGAGAAAATCTAAGCTTAAATTTACATTCTTACAACATAATTAGACCTCGACAAGTTGTCATTGCTATGCCTATTAACACTTCTCAAGAATTAGAGCGAGCATTGTTTCGCATTCGAGTTGAGAAAAAT
Source organism: Ilex paraguariensis (assembly GCA_963454935.2). Classification (NCBI taxonomy): domain Eukaryota; kingdom Viridiplantae; phylum Streptophyta; class Magnoliopsida; order Aquifoliales; family Aquifoliaceae; genus Ilex; species Ilex paraguariensis. The sequence goes on from CAUOFW020009835.1 coordinate 1,056,301, forward strand.
CAAATGGCAATCTGTCACAATCGGTACAACCTACATCGTATTGCAAGCGACCGTGTTGCAGAAAGAAGGATGCAAGAAGANGTGCAATGTTCAATGTACAAAATTCATCTCTAACCTTGAATTTTAGTCCAAGAACCCTGTTTGAAACTCTGGGTTATTATTGAGCTTTAGAGGATGAGTTCTTTTACCCAACGAATCCTCTTTTACGTTATTCACTAACAGCTAGAAGCATAATGATGACAGAATGACAATATCGCTTGACGGAAAGAGAAAATCTAAGCTTAGATTTACGTTCTTGCAACATAAGAAGACCTTGAAAAGTTGTCATTGTTATGCCTATTAACACTTCTCAATAATTAGAGCGAGCATTAGTTCGTATTCGAGTTGAGAACAATCGAATGACAATCCATTGCAATCGGTACAACCTGCGTCGTATTGCAAGAGACCATGCTACAAAAGGGAGGATGCAAGAAGAAATTTTAAGCTTCCAATTGAGTTTTGAAGATGAATGTATTTCTGATCATGACATACTCACATAAATAATTTCCCTACAAGTTTGAACTCTTATGCAATGTTCAATGTACATAATTCATCTCTAATCATGAATTTTAGTTTGAGAACCCTGTTTGAAACTCTAGGCTATCATTGGGCTTTAGAGGATGAGTTCTTTTACCCAATGAATCCTCGCTTATGTTATTCACTAATAGCTAGAAACACAATGATGGCAAAATGACAATATTGCTTGACGAAAAGAGAAAATCTAAGCTTAAATTTACATTCTTACAACATAATTAGACCTCGACAAGTTGTCATTGCTATGCCTATTAACACTTCTCAAGAATTAGAGCGAGCATTGTTTCGCATTCGAGTTGAGAAAAATCAAATGGCAATCTGTCACAATCGGTACAACCTACATCGTATTGCAAGCGACCGTGTTGCAGAAAGAAGGATGCAAGAAGACATGTTAAGCTTCCAATTGAGTGGTAAAGATGGATATATTTCTGATCATTACCTGTCTGACGAAGATGAAGACCCATAAAAAAGTGTTATGCAACTCCTTTGTTATAACAATTAAACTTCGGGCGTCGTACTTGTGTTTGCAGTATGATTATGTATTATGATTTTGTATTTTGTTTCCATGAAATATGGTGTACTAGTCTAGTTAGTATTGTCCATCTAAATTTCAATAATTTATGTTATGTTATTCAAGAAATGTTGGTTAGAGTATTGGATAACTAATCTGAAAGGCAGTAATGAAATAACATTATATGAAACTATGAACCCAAAGAATTTTTATATACAACAATAATAGACACAAATTTTATACAACAAATACAAAAAAAATGGACTACGGCCCACAAGGTGGTGGTCTCCTTTGTCACTTGGGCTGTTGTCCATTTGACAGAGCCAATATATCTTGAGTGACTCCTCCATCTACTGGATCATGTGTATGGTGGCTAGGATGACCGACTCCATGCCCATCTCTGCGCTGACTTCTGTGTGACAGTAATGGCTCCTATGCAACTCCTGCAACTCCTTCAACTAGAACCTTAGTATCATCAGAACAATCCTCATATGAAATAGGAGAAGTAGGTCGTGTGAATATTGATGGAACAATAAGTGGAATACATGCCCCTGCCTCTTAAAGTGATGTATTTGTCTGGTCTAGTGCAAGTGACATATTTGTTATACCAACTGGATTTGGTGAAGGTGTGAATGGAGTTGTCGATGCATCAACACTTGGTGCAGTTAGTGGTGGCCTACATGATGTAACTGTAGGATGATCAAGCAGTGATGTAGCAGCATGGTGAACGACCGGTGTAGGAATGTAGTAATCAGTAGCTGAGATATGTGGGGTAGATGGACAATGTACAGCAATCTTGAGAACATATGCAGTAAATGGCCCAACCTATGATGTCACAGTAGTATCCACGACCAATTGTGATGTCTGCCCATGTGCGCGTGTAGGTGGCCATCGTGGAATGCGTACATTACATTGTCGTGCATGCACTAGTGTTGCAACAACTGGCTGCTGAATGTCTGCCGGAAGATGCAGAAGTCTTCGGTGCTTAGAAAGAGCTGACAAACACCTGTAGCTTAGATTCCCATTTGGCTGATGGCTGCCAAACATGTCGCAAATCAGGCTAGCTAGTAACAGTATCACATGCTGTGTCATATACCTGTGTTAGTATCTGTTCTTATAGCACCATAAAATAATGATTTAAAACAAGATTACGTAATTTTTGTACCATGTTTAAATAATTAACAAAGTTAACAATACATACCAACAGCTCGATGATACCGCCGACGGGTTAAGAATCGATGTTAAGGCACGACATCGGTGGTCTGATAAGTAAACAAGTAATGTGTCAATACCACTCCATGTATGGATCAATGGCATCCATCATATCGAGTGTAGGCTCGCCGTGAACAATAGAATCTTGCCACTAATCCCACATGCTGATGTGCAATCGTTCAATCATAATCATGTCTGCCACGCTTATTTGTGGCATGCAGCTCCTGACAGAAATCACATAGCGCTGGTATAGGCTGTCTGCATCCAAACTGTCGTAGAACGCGGTCTGAAAAATGCCACTCCACCACATCAAAACATATGAGCGGAACCCAGGTAGTCCATAATTCCCGACCACGTAAGCAATAATCAGGTAAGTTGGCCAACACATCAACAAAGAAAGACTGTCATATCATCTGCAGTATAAGAATAATAATTTTTGTTAGATGTACAGAAAAAATTAAAAATTTCGGCAGAGTTTCCCCCATATGTATGACCCCATATTTTTTTGTCAAAAACACTGGTTGGATATTATATTGCATACATACACTAACAACAACCTAAATAAATGTCACTACCATCTAACAATCATACAAGCAACTATCAATCATACAACACATCCAACAACCCACCAATGAATAATGATCAATCATTTGTTATGCATCAAACATCAAATCAAAAACAACATCCACAATTAAATTCGACAGTTAACAAACAATAAAAAGACTAGCAATTGTTTGTATATCTGCTCATCGCGCATTTGATCAAGCTGGTCTCTGTAATGTCTGAGTACATGAGTAGGCGTGTGTTGCTCAGAAAATGCAACATCCCAACTGCATAGCACAAAAAAAATATTAGTTGGATATACTGTATAATACTAATGAATAATGAAATGTAAAACACTAATATTGTCTTACCTACACCCATGAGGCCCTATTAACAGGTCATCATGTGTGGGTACATCTAGTGTAGGATCATGTGCCGGTGTAGGTGCAGGTGCTACACCATCTGCTGGGCCAATCTTTGGATGTACATCTACTCCATCCGCCACGACATCAGGTAATGGGTCACGTGGTAGTAATCGTTGTGAATGTATATGTGATAAACGCTCCCATGCTCACAACTATATAAGAAAACAAAACAACTGTAATGTAACACATATATTTGACATTACATTAAAGCTTATAAAAAAAATAGACAATTGGATGAACATAAAACATAAGTTTACATGTACCTGTAATAGAACAAGCAATCCGCTGATGTCCTTAACATCGCATCTACTGGCGATGCACATCTCATGCTAAAGCCATGTCAATGCCGCGTTACCCCAGTTGTACTAACCGACAGTGGTAAAATCGGCAAGCAAAAAAAAGTACATCAACTTGACCTCACTAGAAGACTTGTCTATGAAAAGATATGAACTGATCAGTAGCATGATGTAGGCTCTGGCATAAGACACAATAAAATCATCATCAGCATCTAGGGGGATACCTCCATCCAAATGCCACCAGCAATGCAGAAAGCCTGAGGAAAGACCCGTCGATAGCCCCCTCAGTAGGTGCAAACCCAAGCAACTGCTAGCATATTGCTGGCCATGTCGTGTCAGCCGGACAACTGTCTCTCCCATACACTGTCATACCATTAATCGGTAGGCCTATATGAACAACAACATCCTAAAGAGTGATAGTAGCCTCTCCCACAAGAAGATGAAAAGTATGTGTCTCGACACGCCATCTCTCGACTAGCGCTGTGATGAGGGCATAGTCCAACTGCTTAGACGCAATCTTGTGCGCCCCATAAAATTCAACTACATTTGTGATATGTAACTGTCGTGCGGTGCGATCACTACGCTTGCAGTGCAAAGGAGGAGGATCTATGCCCTGCCAGATGTACTCGAATCGATGGTTAGACTGTAACTTAAGAATAGAGTGGTCCTATAGACCAAGATATACTAACCGCTGTCCATTGGTGTCCATAACGAAGAACTAAATCAATCTGCAAAAACCAAATACAATTAAAAATACGATGAAAACATCCATCATCATTAATTGATAAAGGTAACATTTTCAACATCCAATATCAAATATATCATAATGATATCATTTCAATAAACATGTAAACACAAGCTAGTGTACCAACAAAAGATTATATTATAATCACATCGTAAGGTCCAATACACAAATGATTATAACATACGACAACTTATCAAGCTCACAAAATAACAAAATACAATCTACTGAAGGGATGTTGGAGCCTGCGTATTTATGGATGAACACTTTCGACGATTATGACGATTACGACCCTCTGACGGGAAGTTCATCTTATTCCGTATGCGCATCGTCTATGGCCGACCAACCAAGTCTTGATGTTGGCTACGATTAGGAACTATTTGGGATATGGGAGATCATCCTAATAATGCTCATCCTTTAAAGGAAACATTTAAGGAGCCCAAATTTTCTCCAAAGTGTAGATACTATATATGGGATCTATGTATGATTGAAAATGCAATTAATTATAAGAGCATAGAGCCAATACATAAGAGCAAGAAATTCTGTAAATTGCCCATTTTCCATATGTGCACGAACGATCTTCAAGACACACAACTTGTTTATAACCACTGCTAGTTGTTACTTTAGCAAGGCCACGTTCCCTGTGAAATGGCATCACATCGCGGACACGACTCATTTGTTGTGCATGTTGTAATCGTTCCACAACAGTCTTAGAAAACTCCATCCCATTTTCTTTTTATTTTGTCACTTTGTCTCGATGTTCAAAATGATACTTAGTGACCTGATAAATATCGACTGCACACAAGCAATTATGGGCAAATACCTAGCACCTTAGAGAACACTATTTAAACCCTTTGAAATGTTGGTTGTCATGATGTCATGTCGTCGTCCACCATCATAGGCTAGTGTCTAATTCTCTAATGATATATCAATCAAGTATTTATATGCTTCCTCTTTGATGTTGCGTATCTGGGTTATTAACTCATTGAACTTGCGAACCTATTTTGCCTTGTCAGCCCTCCACATAAGATCATACAAATGTTCATCCAAATGTTCATCCTTATACTGCGTATTAAAATTACTACAAACATGCCAAAGACAAAATCGATGATCAAAATGTGGTGGATGCCATCCAGAATCTCTCATATTCACAGCAAAAAGGATCCTCGCGTGCCTATCAGAAATTAAACATATCTCTTCTCAATGTCTAAACACTATCTGTCGAAGGTAACGTAGAAAAAAAGCCTAACTTGACTGATTCTCCTCTTTCACAATAGCAAACGCAATGTAAAACAACTACTTATTAGAATCAAAACTAGTCGCCACTAACAGCTTTCCCTTGTACTTTCCACGCATAAATGTCCCATTGATACTGACAACAGGTTGACAATATTTAAACCCTTTTAATGTTGTCCTTGAATGCCCAAAATACTCGTAAAAAAATATTATATTCAGGGGATTCATAGTTGTACTGCCACTACACAATTGAGCCAGGGTTATACTTCTTGATAGCACCCAAAAACTTTGACAACGTGTCATATGACGAGACTCAATTATTGAAAATCTTAGCAATGGCTTTGTTCCTTGCAACCCATGCTTTCTTATATGCAATATCATACTTAAACTTCTCCTTTATATCTTCTTAATTTTTGACATTCTTGTTTGTGGTGTATCATCCACGAGTTCTAAAATATTATGACATATGAAGTCAGAGTCTAACTGTCAATGATCACGACTCATTCTATGGTAGAAGCAGGTATGAGGTCCATCATTTCGTTATCTGAACTATTTTTAGTTGTTTTCCTAAAACAAGCACGTAGTCTTCACGTGCAGTTAGGCTGCATGTACATGATGCACTATACAGACCATACCATTGTGTTCGTCTCGACCACGACATAATCTTGATTCAGCTTGACGGAATACAATTTAATAGCCCTAATCAATTAAGCTTTTATTATGAAAAAGTATGTCATTCGCTAACTCCATCGTCACCGGATCCCACAAATTCATTTCAGATGACGGTACTAAGCTATCTACTTCACAATGCTAACCAAATTCAGTGCTTATGAATGAGGTGGAGTAAGGCTTATGCATCCAAACCTCTTGGGCAGCCTCAATGTCTTCACCATTCTCATCTTCGTCATCCGGCTCAACAAACATTGCTTCCTTAAACTCTTCTTTTTCATCATCATCATCAGAGATATCTGTACGATCATTGACACACATTTCTTCATATTCTTGGATTGGGCTTTGTTACGTTATTGGTTGATGGACATTATCTTGTTCATCCAACTCAATTTCCGCCTTAACCATTTGAAAATTTTGACTCAGTGAATTGTTGGTTGAGTACTCACCGTATGTTCTGGAGTCAATTCTTTGTTGGGTGTAAAAGTACTGCTCAGACTCATCAATTACTTGCATCCCCAAGGGAGTTGAACATTCACCCATCACCTTAGAAGTTGGAAATGTCAAGTTACCCATCTCTCACCTTAGCAACTCAGTGTAAGACGTGACAGTGATTGTTATGCACCCTCTGGTCTGACTGCTGCCTATTCTAGCATTAATGTCTTCAGTTTCCATGTACAAAGCAACATTAGCAATGTTAGGGTTGTCAAGTACCACATTAACCATAGAAGTAACTAGTTCATCATTGATAAGTTTCAGACCGACATATATATTCATGTTTGGTCATGTTTCAAGTGTAAAAGGATATCTACAAGTCAATTTCAACTTGTTATGTGCTCTGTCCAACCCTATTACAGTATAAATTTTACTCAATAATTCTGGCAAATTTGTACCACTATTGATAACAGTTCCATCTTTGGGAGGACAACTGTATGGTAAACTCTCCGATCTATATTCCATTGGTCCACCCCAATATAGAAAAACATTAACTTTTTTTCCCGCCATTTTAATTAGTTTTCGTTGTGGAATAAATTCTGAATTCAGAAGAACCTGGAAATAGATAGAAATGATTAATACTTGAGGAATAATAGATCAACAGGATTATTTTGATATTTCTTAGGGATTGAGGTTGCTTCCTCTCCCAAGGGTTATCTTCTTTCTTAATCCAAATATGTCTCAGATGTTATTCATCAAGCTTGCTTATCGAATACTCGAACGGTTGACACATCCTTGGAGCTCAACGTTTGTTATACTTCCTCTGATGGTTCTCTCCTGTCAGATCCTACCTTATATCGTACTATTATTGGGAGTTTGGTATATCTTACTGTTACTTGTCCAGATATTGCTTATGCAGTTCATGTGGTTATTCAGTTTGTTGCTGCTCCTACCACACTTCACTGGTTTGCTGTTCTTCGAATTTTTCGATATTTCCAAGGTATGTTACATCAGAATTTATTATTTTCTGCTTTTTCGTCTCTAAAGCTCCGTGCTTACTCTGATGCAGAATGAGCTGGTGACTCTATGGATTGCAAATCCACTACTGATTTTTATTTTTTTCTTGGTGATTCTCTTATTTCTTGAAAAAGCAAGAAACAAACTGTTGTAGCTCGCTCTTCTGCTGAAGCTGAGTATCGTGCNTTGAAAATGCAATTAATTATAAGAGCATAGAGCCAATACATAAGAGCAAGAAATTTTGTAAATTGCCCATTTTTCATATGTGCACGAACGATCTTCAAGACACACAACTTGTTTATGACCACTGCTAGTTGTTACTTTAGCAAGGCCACGTTCCCTGTGAAATGGCATCACATCNTAGGTGCAGGTGCTACACCATCTGCTGGGCCAATCTTTGGATGTACATCTACTCCATCCGCCACGACATCAGGTAATGGGTCACGTGGTAGTAATCGTTGTGAATGTATATGTGATAAACGCTCCCATGCTCACAACTATATAAGAAAACAAAACAACTGTAATGTAACACATATATTTGACATTACATTAAAGCTTATAAAAAAAATAGACAATTGGATGAACATAAAACATAAGTTTACATGTACCTGTAATAGAACAAGCAATCCGCTGATGTCCTTAACATCGCATCTACTGGCGATGCACATCTCATGCTAAAGCCATGTCAATGCCGCGTTACCCCAGTTGTACTAACCGACAGTGGTAAAATCGGCAAGCAAAAAAAAGTACATCAACTTGACCTCACTAGAAGACTTGTCTATGAAAAGATATGAACTGATCAGTAGCATGATGTAGGCTCTGGCATAAGACGCAATAAAATCATCATCAGCATCTAGGGGGATACCTCCATCCAAATGCCACCAGCAATGCAGAAAGCCTGAGGAAAGACCCGTCGATAGCCCCCTCAGTAGGTGCAAACCCAAGCAACTGCTAGCATATTGCTGGCCATGTCGTGTCAGCCGGACAACTGTCTCTCCCATACACTGTCATACCATTAATCGGTAGGCCTATATGAACAACAACATCCTAAAGAGTGATAGTAGCCTCTCCCACAAGAAGATGAAAAGTATGTGTCTCGACACGCCATCTCTCGACTAGCGCTGTGATGAGGGCATAGTCCAACTGCTTAGACGCAATCTTGTGCGCCCCATAAAATTCAACTACATTTGTGATATGTAACTGTCGTGCGGTGCGATCACTACGCTTGCAGTGCAAAGGAGGAGGATCTATGCCCTGCCAGATGTACTCGAATCGATGGTTAGACTGTAACTTAAGAATAGAGTGGTCCTATAGACCAAGATATACTAACCGCTGTCCATTGGTGTCCATAATGAAGAACTAAATCAATCTGCAAAAACAAAATACAATTAAAAATACGATAAAAACATCCATCATCATTAATTGATAAAGGTAACATTTTTAACATCCAATATCAAATATATCATAATGATATCATTTCAATAAACATGTAAACACAAGCTAGTGTACCAACAAAAGATTATATTATAATCACATCGTAAGGTCCAATACACAAATGATTATAACATACGACAACTTATCAAGCTCACAAAATAACAAAATACAATCTACTGAAGGGATGTTGGAGCCTGCGTATTTATGGATGAACACTTTCGACGATTATGACGATTACGACCCTCTAATGGGAAGTTCATCTTATTCCGTATGCGCATCGTCTATGGCCGACCAACCAAGTCTTGATGTTGGCTACGATTAGGAACTATTTGGGATATGGGAGATCATCCTAATAATGCTCATCCTTTAAAGGAAACATTTAAGGAGCCCAAATTTTCTCCAAAGTGTAGATACTATATATGGGATCTATGTATGATTGAAAATGCAATTAATTATAAGAGCATAGAGCCAATACATAAGAGCAAGAAATTTTGTAAATTGCCCATTTTTCATATGTGCACGAACGATCTTCAAGACACACAACTTGTTTATGACCACTGCTAGTTGTTACTTTAGCAAGGCCACGTTCCCTGTGAAATGGCATCACATCGCGGACACGACTCATTTGTTGTGCATGTTGTAATCGTTCCACAACAGTCTTAGAAAACTCCATCCCATTTTCTTTTTATTTTGTCACTTTGTCTCGATATTCAAAATGATACTTAGTGACCTGATAAATATCGACTGCACACAAGCAATTATGGGCAAATACCTAGCACCTTGGAGAACACTATTTAAACCCTTTGAAATGTTGGTTGTCATGATGTCATGTCGTCGTCCACCATCATAGGCTAGTGTCTAATTCTCTAATGATATATCAATCAAGTATTTATATGCTTCCTCTTTGATGTTGCGTATCTGGGTTATTAACTCATTGAACTTGCGAACCTATTTTGCCTTGTCAGCCCTCCACATAAGATCATACAAATGTTCATCCAAATGTTCATCCTTATACTGCGTATTAAAATTACTACAAACATGCCAAAGACAAAATCGATGATCAAAATGTGGTGGATGCCATCCAGAATCTCTCATATTCACAGCAAAAAGGATCCTCGCGTGCCTATCAGAAATTAAACATATCTCTTCTCAATGTCTAAACACTATCTGTCGAAGGTAACGTAGAAAAAAAGCCTAACTTGACTGATTCTCCTCTTTCACAATAGCAAACGCAATGTAAAACAACTACTTATTAGAATCAAAACTAGTCGCCACTAACAGCTTTCCCTTGTACTTTCCACGCATAAATGTCCCATTGATACTGACAACAGGTTGACAATATTTAAACCCTTTTAATGTTGTCCTTGAATGCCCAAAATACTCGTAAAAAAATATTATATTCAGGGGATTCATAGTTGTACTGCCACTACACAATTGAGCCAGGGTTATACTTCTTGATAGCACCCAAAAACTTTGACAACGTGTCATATGACGAGACTCAATTATTGAAAATCTTAGCAATGGCTTTGTTCCTTGCAACCCATGCTTTCTTATATGCAATATCATACTTAAACTTCTCCTTTATATCTTCTTAATTTTTGACATTCTTGTTTGTGGTGTATCATCCACGAGTTCTAAAATATTATGACATATGAAGTCAGAGTCTAACTGTCAATGATCACGACTCATTCTATGGTAGAAGCAGGTATGGGGTCCATCATTTCGTTATCTGAACTATTTTTAGTTGTTTTCCTAAAACAAGCACGTAGTCTTCACGTGCAGTTAGGCTGCATGTACATGATGCACTATACAGACCATACCATTGTGTTCGTCTCGACCACGACATAATCTTGATTCAGCTTGACGGAATACAATTTAATAGCCCTAATCAATTAAGCTTTTATTCTGAAAAAGTATGTCATTCGCTAACTCCATCCTCACCGGATCCCACAAATTCATTTCAGATGACGGTACTAAGCTATCTACTTCACAATGCTAACCAAATTCAGTGCTTATGAATGAGGTGGAGTAAGGCTTATGCATCCAAACCTCTTGGGTAGCCTCAATGTCTTCACCATTCTCATCTTCGTCATCCGGCTCAACAAATATTGCTTCCTTAAACTCTTCTTTTTCATCATCATCATCAGAGACATCTGTACGATCATTGACACACATTTCTTCATATTCTTGGATTGGGCTTTGTTACGTTATTGGTTGATGGACATTATCTTGTTCATCCAACTCAATTTCCGCCTTAACCATTTGAAAATTTTGACTCAGTGAATTGTTGGTTGAGTACTCACCGTATGTTCCGGAGTCAATTCTTTGTTGGGTGTAAAAGTACTGCTCAGACTCATCAATTACTTGCATCCCCAAGGGAGTTGAACATTCACCCATCACCTTAGAAGTTGGAAATGTCAAGTTACCCATCTCTCACCTTAGCAACTCAATGTAAGACATGACAGTGATTGTTATGCATCCTCTGGTCTGACTGCTGCCTATTCTAGCATTAATGTCTTCAGTTTCCATGTACAAAGCAACATTAGCAATGCTAGGGTTGTCAAGTACCACATTAACCATAGAAGTCACTAGTTCATCATTGATAAGTTTCAGACCGACATATATATTCATGTTTGGTCATGTTTCAAGTGTAAAAGGATATCTACAAGTCAATTTCAACTTGTTATGTGCTCTGTCCAACCCTATTACAGTATAAATTTTACTCAATAATTCTGGCAAATTTGTACCACTATTGATAACAGTTCCATCTTTGGGAGGACAACTGTATGGTAAACTCTCCGATCTATATTCCATTGGTCCACCCCAATATAGAAAAACATTAACTTTTTTTCCCGCCATTTTAATTAGTTTTCGTTGTGGAATAAATTCTGAATTCAGAAGAACCTGGAAATAGATAGAAATGATTAATACTTGAGGAATAATAGATCAACAGGATTATTTTGATATTTCTTAGGGATTGAGGTTGCTTCCTCTCCCAAGGGTTATCTTCTTTCTTAATCCAAATATGTCTCAGATGTTATTCATCAAGCTTGCTTATCGAATACTCGAACGGTTGACACATCCTTGGAGCTCAACGTTTGTTATACTTCCTCTGACGGTTCTCTCCTGTCAGATCCTACCTTATATCGTACTATTATTGGGAGTTTGGTATATCTTACTGTTACTCGTCCAGATATTGCTTATGCAGTTCATGTGGTTATTCAGTTTGTTGCTGCTCCTACCACACGTCACTGGTTTGCTATTCTTCAAATTTTTCGATATTTTCAAGGTATGTTACATCAGAATTTATTATTTTCTGCTTTTTCGTCTCTAAAGCTCCGTGCTTACTCTGATGCAAAATGGGCTGGTGACTCTATGGATTGCAAATCCACTACTAATTTTTATTTTTTTCTTGGTGATTCTCTTATTTCTTGGAAAAGCAAGAAACAAACTGTTGTAGCTCGCTCTTCTGCTGAAGCTGAGTATCGTGCTATAGCATCTACCACAGTAGAGATAGTTTCGTTGTGTTGGTTGCTTGTTGATTTTGGCATTTCCTTGACTACTCTTACTCCTATGTATTGTGATAACACCAGTGCTATCCAGATTGTTCACAACTCGGTGTTTCATTAGCGTACCAATATATAGAGATTGTTTGTCACTTTGTGTGCCATTATCTTAAGTTGGGAACAATCTCTCTCCCATATCTTATTTCTACTATGTAGTTGGCAGATTTCTTCACCAAATCTCACACTATCGCACGCTTTCATTTTCTCCTTGACAAACTCTTGATGTTTGATGCTACCACATCATGAGTTTGAGGTGGGGATGTTAGAGTATTTATATTATGTGTAGTTTAAGTATTTTACATTATTTTATTGCCCTAATATATAAGGACCTACATTGTGTATTTGTGTTAAGGTTGTATTACAGAATGGATTATTCTTCTTCCCTTTATCAATATTAACATAATTATGCTTTGGTTTCATTAAACGACGGATATTATGAAAAAAAAATTGTGTAAAACGACAGATATTTAAGAACGGATGGAGTATGTTTCAATTGTAACTATTGTAGGAAATTGAAGAGTGGCGGATCTTTAAGCACTACTTTAAAGAGTTAGAAGAAGAATCACTTAGAGATAATTTTGTTGTAATGATAAGAGGGTTTGTTTAAAGGATCTATCAACCTCTTCTTTTTTCAAATAAGCAATTTATGATAAAAGTCAATAATTATAAACATTTGGTGTATATCATGTTGACCTTTCATTCCAATGCCAATATGAATTACTTGATGAAATGATGGACTTTGGTTACCCTCAATATGCTAAAGGAAAGATTCCTAGTGAGTTTATCAAGACTGAAGCTTACAAAATGGAAGCTGCACAGAGGCCTCCGATGGCTGTGACATAAGGTGATTGTTACAAGAAGAATGAAGTATTGTTTGTGATATTTGAACTAATTGTTAGAATTTTAATTAAGAGATAATGACTTATTAATGTGTGTATTTGACAATATGTTGAATAATGGGATGTATTGCTATATTTAATGACTTATGTGATTCAAAGATAATTTTGCTTTCAATGTTATTTGCGGAGTTAGTGAATGTGTTGGGATAAGAAATTTTAAATTGTTTTTGTAGCGGGAAACAATCTAAAGCTAATTTTTTATTTTTTTTTATTTTCATAGTTTGTTAAAATAATTTACTAATGAACTTTAGGCGTGTACAAACCTTAGAGGGTCTGTGTGAAATATTTCAAATGTCAGGAGGTGAGAATGATTAAGTGACAAACCTCAAAAGGTTTGAGTGTAATTCTCTCTACAAAATAATAATGTTTATAGTTGAGAGCCCAATCAATTAAATGAGCTTCTAAAATTAATCTAGATTGAACCTAAAATCCATAAGTGCAAATCCAAATTCTAAGCTCAACACGGTTGTATCCAATCACAAGCCCAATTTAATTAAAAAAACTTAAAAAATTTACAATAGATACGTTGTACTTTAACCTAAATTCCATAAGCTCAAATAATATAAATCCATATTTAATTTAACAAAATTCTAATGAAATTGGACTTAAATTCCATAAGCTAAAATTAAACAAACTAAATTCCAAGCCCATATAAACCACCGGTCACTACCCAATCCCATATATGAGACGACATAGAACCAATAGAGGAAGACAACAGAGAAGGATTGGAGTAAGTAGGTACGACGGCGAAGGGTGGAGTTTATGGTGAACCCAAAAAGGAGGACTTCACTGAGTATTGGAGACATGAATGTCAAACATCAAGAAACCTACAGTAAGCATCAAAATATATATCCCAAAGATGAGAGAATTAGAATATCTGTAAGCCCAACGAGTAGAGGGATATCTGCAAGACCAACTAGTCACCCAACAACCACTAGTCACCCCAACAACCACCACCAATTTAACATACAATTAAATTAACAGATAATTTAATTAAACATTATATTAAATTAACCAAAAATTTATATTGACATTAAATTAAATTAAAAATATTATTTAACAGATAATTACAGCAAATAAAATTAACTAACTAACAATATAATGCTAATGGAGGACACTTACCTATTGTCAATGGTGGAAGAGTAGCAGCACTAGTGGAGTTGATTTGGGTGTTGGGTGGTGGGTGGTCGCTAGTGATTCACTTGATGGAGGTGTAGATGGGTTTTAGGTGGTAGTGGGTTTTNCAGCAGCACTGGTGGAGTTGATTTGGGTGTTGGGTGGTGGATGGTCGCTAGTGATTCACTTGATGGAGGTGTAGATGGGTTTTAGGTGGTAGTGGGTTTTGGTGGTGATGAGATAGGGCTTGGGTGCTCGTTGGTAGCAATTTTGGTGGTGGTGGTCACTAGTGTAGATGGGTTGCAGCTTGGATGTAGATGGGTTGTAGTTTGTAGTGGAGAAAGGGGTTGGCGGAGATTTCGGTGGTGGTGGTGGTGGCTACTGGTTCGCCTAAAGGATGTTAGGCCTCAGACAATTTGGGGGAATAAGGAAATAAGGGAGAAGGAAAGAAGAAGGAAAGGAAATGGATTTCGGATTAGCTAACAACGTCATTCCATTTGATGTTTTNCTACTGGTTCGCCTAAAGGATGTTAGGCCTCAGACAATTTGGGGGAATAAGGAAATAAGGGAGAAGGAAAGGAAATGGATTTCGGATTAGCTAACAACGTCATTCCATTTGATGTTTTCCATAAAAACGTCAAATGGACTGACGTTTTTCACTAGTGGAATGACTTACAGGGTTTACAGAAAATGTCAGTTGGTTTGACGTTTTTAGGTTAAACACGTCAGACCACTAACGTCTTTAAAAGTCCCTGAGTTTGGAAAATACTTTCAAACCAACCCTCTTTTGTGAATATTTTTTCAAAATCCCTTGGGTTAGGGTAAAAGCTCATATATGTATATACATACATAATGATATATTTGTGTCTGGGTGGTTGGGTGTGTGTTTGGGTTTTCGTGTGTGTGTTTCTGCATTTATGGNTGGTTTGACGTTTTTAGGTTAAACACGTCAGACCACTGACGTCTTTAAAAGTCCCTGAGTTTGGAAAATACTTTCAAACCAACCCTCTTTTGTGAATATTTTTTCAAAATCCCTTGGGTTGGGGTAAAAGCTCATATATGTATATACATACATAATGATATATTTGTGTCTGGGTGGTTGGGTGTGTGTTTGGGTTTTCGTGTGTGTGTTTCTGCATTTATGGATGTTGTATGTGTATCAGTGTGTATGGTACTTGGTGTATCGGTGTGTGTGGTACTTCGTGTGTNGTTGGGTGTGTGTTTGGGTTTTCGTGTGTGTGTTTCTGCATTTATGGATGTTGTATGTGTATCGGTGTGTATGGTACTTGGTGTATCGGTGTGTGTGGTACTTCGTGTGTGTGTGTGTGTGTATGTGTTTTCTATGTGTGTGTGTGTGTGTGTGTGTATTGTATGGTTGTGTTTATCTGTGCATTTGTGTGTATGTGATAATTGATTACTTATTTGAGAAAGTTGTGTTCAATTGGTTTGTTGTATTGAGATTATGTTGTTTGGATGGTTAAAAGTTTGAATGGTTGAAGTGGTTGTAGGAAATTGGTTTATATATTGAGTTGTGTCCTGTTGGTTTGCTAATTTGTTATTCCCTTTATTTCTAAATATCTGTCGTTTAAAATTTTTACACAGGGATTAAGGAAGCTATTAAATAGCTCTAATATAAGTAAAAAATAATTGTACAAGACTAAAATACTTTTATTCAATACGTATTGGGAAAGAAAGGAATATGAAAGACACTTAGCCTCCACCAAATCTAATGCATTGAAAAGTTAAGGGTAAATTTGGAAGAAAAAATATTAATTTGTTAGAGTATTTATATTTTATGGTTAGTTTAGGTATTTTACATTATTTTGTTGCCCTAATATATAAGGGCCTATATTGTGTATTTGTGTTAAGGTTGTATTACAGAATGAATTATTCTAAACATTTCTCTTGACCTCTCTCTCTCTTTTCTTCCCTTTATCAATATTAACATGGAATTAGAGCATTCTTCGATCCTCGCATACTTAATAATTTTTTGAAGAATACTATATCAGATGCTTCCTTTTTTTTGAACAAGAATTTTCTCTGAAAGAGGGCTGACGTCATTAGACTGCAGTCAAGGAAAGCACTACTATACTTGACTCTTCATGGGCATTCCAATGGTATGATTTGTTTTTGATTTTGAAGTCATCTGGATGGAGTTTTCTATTTTTGAATATTTTAGCAAAAAATAAGGAATTTTTTTCATATATGAAGATTTGGGGTCTTTTCTTGCAGTTGGAGGCTTTGATCCTTCACAGATAGCTCCGACTAGATGAATAGAGGGTTGGTTTGACATACCCAGTCTTCTTGGAGTGTTGTTGATGCGTTTTTGGTGAGTTTTGGCCAATGGGTACTGCACAGTGCACTGACTTTGGACTGTTCTCTCTCGGTTTCTTTTTCTGTTGGATTTTCTGTTCTTGAATCCTCTTATGTTGTGTTGCTTTGTTGATTTTGTGCATTTGCTGAGTTGGGCTAGATGGATTTATGCNGGTTTCTTTTTCTGTTGGATTTTCTGTTCTTGAATCCTCTTATGTTGTGTTGCTTTGTTGATTTTGTGCATTTGCTGAGTTGGGCTAGATGGATTTATGCTGGGTTTGGCTGTTCACAGTGTACCGACTGTCCGTTCACGGTGGTCTCTTCGGTTTTGCTTTTCTTGGCTTCACAGTGCACTGCCTATTTTGTGATTACTGTTCTGTGGTTGAATTAAGGTTTTTTTCTTTTGAGCTTAAGCAACCAAAGTTGGAAATTGTCAATTTTACAACACCAAAAACAAAAGTGTTCACATAAAAAATGTAGTAGGTTGTATTTTTCCCAAATTTTTGAATACCTCTATGGGAAACAACTGATTCTATTTGATGATAGCATGAAAATCCTTAAGTTTTTTTTAAGAGGAGAGAATGCAAAACAAACTGATTATTTGAGCTTCACTCGTCAGAAATTGATTCATACAATAAATTAGTCAAGTTTGAGTGCAGTTTCGAAGTTGATNGTTTGAGCTTCACTCGTCAGAAATTGATTCATACAATAAATTAGTCAAGTTTGAGTGCAGTTTCGAAGTTGATAGTTTTTTAATTGACTCGATATACTAGTTAGCATCTCAAGTTCGACTCTAGATTATCATGAAAGCTTTAGAAGATTATTTTTATTATGTTCAATTTCTTCACCCATATATTATTCTTTAAATTCTCATTCAATTAGATAATATATATTTTTTTTATTCTCATTTTGATTGAGTGATTTTTAGTATATAGTAAGCCTATCGATGATAGGATTAGTTGAAAGAGAAAGGAGCCTAGTATTTATTTTTAAATTAATGAGTAACTAACAATTAATTGAATATGACACTTGTAACAAATAGACTTTAATAATAAAAATATGAAAGAAAAGTCAAATTTTATACGACTATATCGTCAAATGACAGTATTCTCGTCTGGCCCAATCACAAAGCTAATAAGCTTGGGACTTAGATCTCATGTTCAAAGAAAGATCTTAAAATTTTTAGGTATATAATTAGTCCAAATCAAATAAAAAAATTGTAAGATTTTAGAATCCAAAAATAGTACTATCAAATTTCAAACTCAATTAAAAATAAATTTGAATAGTTCGGGCTCATAAACCAAGTTCATAATATTAAAAATACATCAAAATAATTTTTTTAGGGAAAAAAAAGGGCAAAAGCTTAGGGTTAAAAAAAATATTCCAATTGATTAACCAAAATACACCACTCATTTTTAACCATTCACCCCCTTTCCAAAGTACAAAAACTTAAAAAATAGCAAACATCTCCCCCCCCCCC
>CAUOFW020009835.1:1081660-1092728 GCA_963454935.2 Ilex paraguariensis
TGCAAGCCTAGTTTATATGCATCGAAGTGTTATGAAAAATATAAAACCTAGAGATACAATTAAAATTTGAGAAACTATAGTCTGAACATTGAAAATGGTTAAAAATCAAAGGCGAGTTATTTATCTTGTAGGATGTTGTGAGGAAGAGTTGTAAAATTGAAGTATTTTGATCTTAACCTTTCGAAAGAGATGGATATAGAGGAGAGACTAGAAAATTGGTAAACTTCTGAATAAACAACTTTAACTATTCAATATCTAAACAAAAAAATAAAAGCGAGTGAAAATGGAAGACTATTTGACAATTATTGCTCGTGAGATCAAAAGTGACGGTTCTTAATTTTCAACGAGAAAGACAAATGAATGAAGAGAGCTATTTGTAGCCAAAAAAAAAATTTATGCAACCTTTTAATCTGCCAAAATTCACTAGTACACAAATAGTTGTACGAGATAATCACATTTGGATTGAATTTTTGAGTTTTATAACAATAAATATGAATTGGGTTAGCTTTTTTCATCTGCCAAAATTCACTAGTAGACTGATAGTTGTACGAGACAATCACATTTGGATTGAGTTTTTGAGTATTAAAACAATAAATATGAATTGGGTTAACTTAATAATTAAATAATGCGCTTCCCAAACAAATCCAACAACTTCAATTGGTAAATCCGCAATAAGTATAAGGATTCTACGATCCAATAACATCCGGATCACGATTCGTTAAGATGCTACCAATTTGGGATTCTAAAAGATACTCGGATTGATTTGTCTGTTTCGAATCGTAGGATCGTAAGATCTTTGTGATACAGATTGGAATTTTGATAACCATGGCTCCAGGTGATTTTAGAAGATGCAAATTGTTTAACCTCTGCTGGAATTAGGCTAGATATATGGCCATGATTATCTCATATTTTGTAGCTTCTTGTATTAAAATGATAAGAGGTGATGGTTATATAGATGAAAAAATACTGATAATCTGCCTGAGCTACACAAGAAAGATAGATCTTCTCAGAAAAGTAAATGAGCACCATTTTTTTTTTATGATTATGATTGTTTGAAAAACATGGTGCGTCTTCCATGTTTTGCTTTGAGCAGGCTCAAGACTTCAGGACAACGGGAACTAAAATGCGGAGGAAAATGTGGCTGCAAAACATGAAAATCAAGCTGATTGTCTTGGGGATTCTGATTGCGTTGATCCTCATTATAGTTCTCTCTGTTTGTCATGGATTCAACTGTGGAAAGTGAGCAAGTTTCTCTAAGAACTATACATGTGAAGAAGAGGTGCTCTGCTTTCTTCTTGATCTAGAAGTCTTTTGGGATTTTGAAGAAATCTGCCATGATACGTGTATGTAGTAAAGAACTGGTTGTTTTCAAATGTTGGTGCGAACAAAACCTTCCTTTTTGGCTGGTGATAGAAAGCTATAATATGTTTGTTATGTTATGATTTGTCAAACATAGAATTTGTCCATTTTGGCAAACAAACTTAGATTTTGCAAATGGTTTGTATGGTATTCTGGCACTGTCAAAAAGTTTCTGAGCTGTCAAATTCATCATTTGATGTTTTTTTGTAAAATAGTGTTCCCTGTTGGGTTTCCTTGTATATGCGTCCTAGTCATTGCTTATCGACAAAGTATTGCCCTTCTTACTCGCCCCATCTTTCATAAGTGCTGTGGGTGGGGGAGGGGAATCTGTAGGTTTATAATGCAAGGTCTTTACAGAGGCGGCCTGCAAACTGTTTCTGTGTCCTAAAGAGCCACCAAACTCTTGCAAATGTCTGGCTTGCCAAAATAAGCCATACAGCTATTTATTGACGCCTTTTTCTTTGTAAAAAGTTAAGTGGCTCCGTAACTTAAACGTACTTTTTTCGTAAATGTAGCACAGGCTTTCGTTAATGTAGCACATGCTTTCGCCAGGTTTAAGTCTTAAACCCTAAATCTTAAACGGTATCAGTGTGTCGCAATCTATTTGGGAAGCCTCAGTAACGCCAACAGGTGGGCAGAACAAGGTTTCAAGCAAGTGCTTTTTCTGGAATAAGTGCTTGCAATCCATGTTGGTACCAAAAAATAATTTTTTTGGCATGTTATCTCCACTTTTCCTTCGATAGAAGCGTGATGTGTAAAGATTTTTAAGGTAAATTGCAATGATCCCCCTATTTGTTTCTGACATTTTCACTGCACCCCCTCTTGTTTCTCGAATTACATTGCACGCCAAACATGTGATAACTTTAGTAGACTTCCACTTCTATCAAATTTAATGGCTTAACTACCAAATTTACCTTTAACTCGCAAAAACAAATATTTGCCCATTGTATTTTTGCTATTATAGATAAAATTAGACAGTAGATCATAAATATAAATGATGAAATAATTAGTCAAATTTTTGTAGGTGTCTATAAAATTGAGTCATTTGATCTTTTAATATCGATAAAATAAAATCTATAAATATCAAAATTTACCTTTTATTCACTCTACAAATTTTGTCAACAAAATTATGTCCTAAATTTCTCCAAAAATGTTGCAAAAAAAGATATCCTACAAATAAAAATAAAATTTTCAGAAATTTTTTTTGTTAATATTTTTAATCATCTACATTGATAGATCTAACTATAATTTTGTCAACAAGAATAAAAATGGAAATGGTCAAATATTAGTTTTCTTACCTAAGGGTAAAATAGCTAGTTGAAATCATTAAATTTGACAAAAGGTGAATCTGTTATAAGTTATCTTATCCCAAGGGTTTAGTGCGATTTCATAAACAAGAAGGGTAATAGCATCTCCAAAGAAGATGTCAAATGTCAAATGTAAATTTGAAGGTTTTTGCGGCAATCTGGCATTTGACATTTTCACTAATCACTCCAATCAATGTCAAAATATATTATTTAATTCAATATTTATCTTCAAATTAAATTATAAGTCCAGTCTGAGTTTATAGTCCATTTCTAAAAGATTTAGCAAGTCCAACTCAATGTGGTCAATCCGGACAAGCTCATCAAGAACCAAGGAGTAATATCAGCAGGGAGTATGCAAGGTCATCAAACAGTCTCCTCTACCACCTTGGAGTAAAGGTCATTTAAGAGCCTCCTCTAGCACTTTGGAGTAAGTGTCATCCAATAGCCGCCTTTACGCCACCAAAGGAGCATCTAAGGGCCTCTCCCTCGCGGTCTGGAGAGAGTCAATCTTCCCATATCCTTTGACCAAGTCCCTTAAAGAGCACCATAACTTCCTTGCCAGTTAAGGAGAGGAGAGGTCACCAAACTATTTAATTGCCGTTAAAGTCACCCCAATCTGTTATGGCTATTAAACGGCCCCAACCCGTTATAACCGTCAGACTAGTTATTCAATTATTACACTAACCCACTATAAATTGTACACCCCACCAACACTTGGGGGGCATCTCACTCATTTTGAGGATAATTCTCTCCTCACCTCTCAAAGCTTGTAATCCTGTGCTCTCCCTCCATATCGGAGAAAATAAAATTTCAGCGACCATTGTCATTCAAAGTGGACGTAGGTCATATTGACCGAACCACTATAAATGTTGTCTTCTCTCTTCCTCTACTTTACTGTATTTTATATTACTTAATTGACGGGTGGTGTGCAAACTAATTTTGTGCATCATCAGTTTGGCACCGTCTGTGAAAAACTGCAAAATTCTCACCTAACCATTTTATTTGCTCAATCAAAGCCAATCACCACAAGAACCATGAGTCAGCATGAAGACAACCTACGAGAGGAGGAGGTTGCTCCTCCACCTGTCAATCCCGTCCCAAATACACAGCAGATGTTAGTCACAATACAGCAGCTCATAGCGCAAAACCAACAGATTCTACAATTGATGCTCGGGCAACAAAGAAAAGCGCAGCCTGGACCTCAAGCCAGGGGAGCTCCACTCCTTGGTCATCAAGGAGGAGCGTAGCCTGGACATCCTCCTCCAGCCCCTGTTCCCCATGGTGGAGACCCTCATTTCCAAAAGGATGAGGATGAAAATCAAAACATGAAGCATGGGAGCTATGTCCATGATAATTCAAGAGGACCTCCTCCCAATCACTAGGACTGAAAAATTAAGGAGGTGCAAAATCAATTGGGAGACGTCTTCAACGCCATGAAGGCACGAGGATCCAACACAGTGGACTATCTCGTAAGTTGAACTGACACACCTTTCAAACTTGACGTGGTGAACTACCCACTCCCTCAAAAATTTAAGATGTCATCCATCGAATCCTTTGACGGTATGAAGGATTCACTAGACCACTTCGAAACTTTTAAAACCTTGATGCATCTACATAATGTCCTCGACAAAATCATGTGCAGAGCGTTCCTAACCACCTTGAAGGGATTTGCTCGGCAATGGTTTGCCAAGCTCTCCCCAACCTCCATTGGCCTATTTGCTGAGCTGAACAAGTCCTTTGTGTCACACTTCATTGGAGGATGCCGTCACCAGAAGCCTGTCACCCATCTGCTCAACATAAAGCAGGATCGAGACGAGAGGCTAAGGAGCTACCTCATTCGTTTTAACGAGGAGGTCCTTCAAGTCGAGGAGTCCGATGATAAAGTCACCAGGACCGTCTTTATAGGACGCCTTCGCTCATCGAGTTTCCTCTTTTCAGTAATAAAGCGACCACCAAAGAGCATGCCAGAACTATTGGTAAAAGCTAAAAAATATATGAATGTTGAGGACATTAACAAGTCCAAGCGAGGTGAATCATCTCACCAATTGCCACAAGCTTGATCTATCTCTGCTCTGCTCTTAAGCAGACAGCCTATCTCCAACTTAGTCACTCTCTCATAGGTCGCCAAAAGCTTGACCTCTGCACTGCTTTCAAGTAGGCAGCCTATTTTTAGCTGAGTGGCTCTCTCACAGGTCACCAAAAGATTGGCATCTGCACTGTTCTCAAACAGGCAGCCTATCTCCAGCTTAGCGGCTATCTCGTGGGTCGCCAAAAAGCTTAGCCTCTGCACTGTTCTCAAACAGACAACCTATTTTCAATTGAGCGACTCTTCTGCGGGTCGCAAAAACCTTGACCTCTACTCTGCTCTCAAGCAAATAACTTATCTCAAGCTGAGCAGCTCTCTTGCAGGTCGTCAAAAACTTGGCATCTACCCTGTTCTCATGCAAGCATCTTATACCTCACGCTTAAGGACTCTCTCATAGGTCGTCAAAAGCTCGGTCTCAAAAGGTGTAGCTCTCTCATAGGCAATCCTCAAACTTTATCTTTACTCTCACACAAGCAACCTACCTCTCTTTCTAGGTAATTATGTTAGATATTTTAATATTTGTAAAAACATTGTTTTTACCATCTCTAGCTAGGCTATTGAAACTTAGGTCGTCTGCAACCCGAGGGACTACATTAAAATGAATGTCAACAATCGGGCCTTATTTTTTTGTGTCCATTTGGCACCGCCACCTTGTTGTTGTAGCACCCCTAACTTAACACCTAGCGCAAACAAGCTCTGCTTGCGCTTGCCTTCAAATAACACACCTCCATCGCGATTAACAAAATCACCAGCCAACGGCGCCCAGTACCATGGGCTCCTCTCCAGCGGCACCCATCACCATAGGGGCCTCTGCAGCAGTGCCCATCACCATGTGCGCCTCTCCATTAGCACCCAATGCATGGGGCATCCCACCTGGTACCATAGCGCCTTACAGTCAACACCCCACGCTAATGGTGCCCCCATTCCGACGCCCCTCATCTCAGTCTCTGCGGCATGGGTCGTCATCTTGGTCTCGACATCCTCAGCACTCAGCTCTTGCATGAGGGCCCTCAATGAACTCCCATTTAACAAGACTGCCAAGGCACCCAGCCTGTTCGCCCGAGACTGCCAAGGCGCACAGCTTGCTTTTCCAACATGGATCGTCGCCGCAGTAGCCTTGCTCACCTAGCCTGCTCGCCTCTCCACATCGTGTGCCCCAACAAGCCTAGCTTGCACGCTAGCAGCGCCCAAACACCTGGGCACCCAACGCCTCCTTTTCACGCACTCCAGATGTGTGCACAGCAGGCCGTTCCCCCAAATCGCTCCTCTCAACTACCTATTTTTCTTCTGCAACAACGATCTCTTCAAAAATCCAAAAGGAAAGTGAAAGAAGGATTTTATATAGTCAATGGAGTCCTACAAGTAAAAAGAGTCTACTAGAAGGGATAGGGTCGCCGATCAAGAGAAGTTTTCAAAAAAATTGGATTTAAAAAAGGGTGCACTTTATTTTGACCACAACTATTTGATCCGAAACTCCAAACGGAGCTTATTATATATCAAATCGAAGTTCTCGACGAGCCCTACAAACTCACTTCATATGGCAATGATAGATGCTACAAAAAGTCCAAAAAATGCTCAAAAATAGTTGTTTTGACCTCCTGAAGTAAAAATAAATAAATAAATTCAGCTCACCCAGGAGGCTGTTTGCTCACCTAGCACAGTATGTGCTTGCCCATGAGGCTGTCTACTCACCCAAAACCACGCACCCGACCCCTGCACGCTATTTTGATCGTAAATTTTAATCCAAAACTCAAAACATGACTTATTATATACTAAATTGAATCTCTCGACGAGCTGAGAAAAACTTATTAACTATGATAATAAGCTTTTCAAAAAAAGGCCCAGAAAAAGGTGTTTTGGCCTCCCGAAGTTTTAAAAAAAAAAAAATTGCTCGCCCAGAACAATGCCCTGCACACCCAGAAGGCTGCCTGCTCGCCCGAATTGCTCGCCTAGCTCTCTGCTCGAAGTTTTGACCATAACTTTTACTCCGTTATTCCAAATAAGGCTTATAATATATCAAATCGAAGCTTTCGGCGAGTAATACAATATTCATAGACTTTGGCTATGATTGATTTTGTTAAAAGTCCAAAAAAAGCCTATAAACAGATGTTTTGGCCTCTCGAAGTTTTTTCAATTGTGTCGGTCAGCCAAAAATTCAAACTCGAATTGAATGTCCTCCTTTCCAAGTTCCGTTAGACGCAGGGCATTAGGGGGCAAATGATGGGTCAAGCCCAAGGGCCTAGCTCAAATTAAAAGCCCAGTTCGAGTTTATAGCCCATCTCCAAGAGATCCAGCAAGTCCAGCTCAATGCGGTCAACCCATACAAGCTCATCAAGAATCAAGGAGCAATATCAGTAGGGAGTATGAAAGGTCATCAAAGAGTCTCCTCTACCACCATGGAGTAAGGGTCATCCATGAGCCTCCTCTATCACCTTGGAGTAAGTGTCATCCAAGAGTCTCTCCCTTGCGGCCTGGAAAGAGTTAATCTTTCTATATCCTTTGACCAAGTCCCTTGGAGAGCACCATAACTTCCTCGCCAATTGAGGAGAGGAGAGGTTGCCAAGCTATTTAATTGCCATTATAGTCACCTCAATCCGTTATGACTATTAAACAGTCCCAACCCATTATGACTGTCAGACTAGCTATTCAATTACTACACTAAACCACTATAAATTGTACGTCCCACCAACACTTGGAGGGCATCTCACTCATTTTGAGCATAATTCTCTTCTCTTTTTTCAAAGCTTGTAATCTTGTGTTCTTCCTCCATATCGGAGATAATAAAATTTTTGCAANGACTTTGGCTATGATTGATTTTGTTAAAAGTCCAAAAAAAGCCTATAAACAGATGTTTTGGCCTCTCGAAGTTTTTTCAATTGTGTCGGTCAGCCAAAAATTCAAACTCGAATTGAATGTCCTCCTTTCCAAGTTCCGTTAGACGCAGGGCATTAGGGGGCAAATGATGGGTCAAGCCCAAGGGCCTAGCTCAANAACAAGACTGCCAAGGCACCCAGCCTGTTCGCCCGAGACTGCCAAGGCGCACAGCTTGCTTTTCCAACATGGATCGTCGCCGCAGTAGCCTTGCTCACCTAGCCTGCTCGCCTCTCCACATCGTGTGCCCCAACAAGCCTAGCTTGCACGCTAGCAACGCCCAAACACCTGGGCACCCAACGCCTCCTTTTCACGCACTCCAGATGTGTGCACAGCAGGCCGTTCCCCCAAATCGCTCCTCTCAACTACCTATTTTTCTTCTGCAACAACGATCTCTTCAAAAATCCAAAAGGAAAGTGAAAGAAGGATTTTATATAGTCAATGGAGTCCTACAAGTAAAAAGAGTCTACTAGAAGGGATAGGGTCGCCGATCAAGAGAAGTTTTCAAAAAAATTGGATTTAAAAAAGGGTGCACTTTATTTTGACCACAACTATTTGATCCGAAACTCCAAACGGAGCTTATTATATATCAAATCGAAGTTCTCGACGAGCCCTACAAACTCACTTCATATGGCAATGATAGATGCTACAAAAAGTCCAAAAAATGCTCAAAAATAGTTGTTTTGACCTCCTGAAGTAAAAATAAATAAATAAATTCAGCTCACCCAGGAGGCTGTTTGCTCACCTAGCACAGTATGTGCTTGCCCATGAGGCTGTCTACTCACCCAAAACCACGCACCCGACCCCTGCACGCTATTTTGATCGTAAATTTTAATCCAAAACTCAAAACATGACTTATTATATACTAAATTGAATCTCTCGACGAGCTGAGAAAAACTTATTAACTATGATAATAAGCTTTTCAAAAAAAGGCCCAGAAAAAGGTGTTTTGGCCTCCCGAAGTTTTAAAAAAAAAAAAATTGCTCGCCCAGAACAATGCCCTGCACACCCAGAAGGCTGCCTGCTCGCCCGAATTGCTCGCCTAGCTCTCTGCTCGAAGTTTTGACCATAACTTTTACTCCGTTATTCCAAATAAGGCTTATAATATATCAAATCGAAGCTTTCGGCGAGTAATACAATATTCATAGACTTTGGCTATGATTGATTTTGTTAAAAGTCCAAAAAAAGCCTATAAACAGATGTTTTGGCCTCTCGAAGTTTTTTCAATTGTGTCGGTCAGCCAAAAATTCAAACTCGAATTGAATGTCCTCCTTTCCAAGTTCCGTTAGACGCAGGGCATTAGGGGGCAAATGATGGGTCAAGCCCAAGGGCCTAGCTCAAATTAAAAGCCCAGTTCGAGTTTATAGCCCATCTCCAAGAGATCCAGCAAGTCCAGCTCAATGCGGTCAACCCAGACAAGCTCATCAAGAATCAAGGAGCAATATCAGTAGGGAGTATGAACGGTCATCAAAGAGTCTCCTCTACCACCATGGAGTAAGGGTCATCCATGAGCCTCCTCTATCACCTTGGAGTAAGTGTCATCCAAGAGTCTCTCCCTTGCGGCCTGGAAAGAGTCAATCTTTCTATATCCTTTGACCAAGTCCCTTGGAGAGCACCATAACTTCCTCGCCAATTGAGGAGAGGAGAGGTTGCCAAGCTATTTAATTGCCGTTATAGTCACCTCAATCCGTTATGACTATTAAACAGTCCCAACCCATTATGACTGTCAGACTAGCTATTCAATTACTACACTAAACCACTATAAATTGTACGTCCCACCAACACTTGGAGGGCATCTCACTCATTTTGAGCATAATTCTCTTCTCTTTTTTCAAAGCTTGTAATCTTGTGTTCTTCCTCCATATCGGAGATAATAAAATTTTTGCAACTCTTATCATTCATAGTGGACGTAGGTCATATTGACCGAACCACTATAAACGTTGTCTTCTCTCTCCTTCTATTTTATTGCGTTTTATATTACTTAATTGACATATGGTGTGTAAACCAATTTTGTGCATCATCAATTCTCGTAAAAAGTATAATTTTAAAACATAAATTCAAACAAAATTATATGTTACTATTACCCCTGACAATGCCACAAGTGCTTATATCTCGAGAATAGTTGTTCATATGTTTTTTTTTGCTCCCACAATCTATAAAAATATAGACATTGATTAAAGACATGCAATAAGGTAGAATAATTGACAATATTTACGGGAATTTACTAAAATAAATTTACCTTGTCTTGTTCAATCATGTCACTTTGGTTTCGTGCATTAATAGAAGCAAGGCATCCACAAAACTTATTAAATTTTTCACTTTGTATCCTTAATATATCAAAAATGTTGCAATGTAACCCTTCTATTAACTTCCATTATTTTTTTCGTCAAAAGTCAACTCATTGACACTGAGGGAAAAATTAAGGAAAAGTTAATAAATAGGTCACGTTACAATATTTTTGATACATTAAAGATGGAATATAAAAAATTTAATATTTTAAGGTACAAAGTGAAAATCTTAAAATCTTTTAAGGTACAAAATTCATTTCGTCCTAATTTCCCTTATAAGTATGGGGTCACAAGGCTGCATCCAAGTCCCTCAACGGACGAGACTCAAATTCTTTATCAAACAACCCCCCAAAAAAAATTCGTATATAACTTGAATTTAGTTTTTATTGGTTTTTAGTAATCAATCTATTGTTATTCAACAAAAAATATAGCTCTTGATAGTATACAATGAATGAATTGAATTTTGTAATTGATGCTAACAAATTGGGATAAACTTTTAATTTTTTTTTTGATAAAATAACAGTTTTATTGAGTTGAGTTAACCTATTACATTTACATTTTGTTAGCTTTGCTAGTTTATGCGGGATAGAGTACTCTTTGATGCATGCAAACCATTATCCAAACTCAATAAAAAACAAAACTAAAACAAGAAAAAAATAGAATCTTAAAACCCACATAAGATATAATAATTTTTACCCAAAAGCTAACCATGATTTAGTAAAAACTCTTTAAAGAGAACTAGAAACCTTTACATTTTAATGCATTCTTTCTTTGACATCTCCATCTTGTTTGCTAAATCTTTACGTTTGGCTGATTTAGCACGTCATAATTGAACTCAACCCAATGCAACAAAGGTTTATCTGAACTATTTTTGAGTCATTCTCTCTTGCATAATAACTATATTTTTTTTTTTGAGAGGGGAGGGGGAAAGGGGCCTTGAACCCTTAACCTCAAGAAGACAAAACTTTTACAAAGTAAGGAGCACCATTGAACCAATGACCCATTGATAAAAAAAATGGTGATTCTCTTGCATAATAACTAATACATGTCTATTCCTTCCAATTTATATATTGAATTTACAAATTAAGCATGGCTTTTCCAAATGGATTAGAGTCTGAAGTGGCTTTTGAATGTGCACATATTTACTTGAGAAAGAG
>CAUOFW020009835.1:1093834-1111663 GCA_963454935.2 Ilex paraguariensis
GTATATAACTTGAATTTAGTTTTTATTGGTTTTTAGTAATCAATCTATTGTTATTCAACAAAAAATATAGCTCTTGATAGTATACAATGAATGAATTGAATTTTGTAATTGATGCTAACAAATTGGGATAAACTTTTAATTTTTTTTTTGATAAAATAACAGTTTTATTGAGTTGAGTTAACCTATTACATTTACATTTTGTTAGCTTTGCTAGTTTATGCGGGATAGAGTACTCTTTGATGCATGCAAACCATTATCCAAACTCAATAAAAAACAAAACTAAAACAAGAAAAAAATAGAATCTTAAAACCCACATAAGATATAATAATTTTTACCCAAAAGCTAACCATGATTTAGTAGAAACTCTTTAAAGAGAACTAGAAACCTTTACATTTTAATGCATTCTTTCTTTGACATCTCCATCTTGTTTGCTAAATCTTTACGTTTGGCTGATTTAGCACGTCATAATTGAACTCAACCCAATGCAATAAAGTTTTATCTGAACTATTTTTGAGTCATTCTCTCTTGCATAATAACTATATTTTTTTTTTTGAGAGGGGAGGGGGGAAGGGGCCTTGAACCCTTAACCTCAAGAAGACAAAACTTTTACAAAGTAAGGAGCACCATTGAACCAATGACCCATTGATAAAAAAAATGGTGATTCTCTTGCATAATAACTAATACATGTCTATTCCTTCCAATTTATATATTGAATTTACAAATTAAGCATGGCTTTTCCAAATGGATTAGAGTCTGAAGTGACTTTTGAATGTGCACATATTTACTTGAGAAAGAGGTCCTAGTCTTATGCTTGATTAACGTTAGAAAACTTTGGGAACAATCACTTGTCATATTTTGTTTTTCTTAATGAGGACTTATTGTAATCTCTTATGAGTTGTTTAGATCTTTTGATTATGTCAAGTCATTATTTGATTTGAGATGAGTGGCATTTATAATTTTGTTTGTTATTACTCTTAAATGGATGGTGCACAGATTTCGATAAAAGAATGTGTTGAAAAAACCTTCCCTTTGTTGTCTTATCCTTGATTGGCAGATGGAAGTATCAAAGTGCGTCTGATGAATGTAAGATCACGATTACATTTAAGAGTGATCTTTTCCTTTTCTTAAAGACTGTAGTGATCTCACTTTCAAAATAGAGTCTCAATGAGACAGTATACATCACTAAGGCAAAGATGGGTTGTCAAGAACATAGAGGGGATAGGATGGATAGTTGGTCAGATTTAGTATGGATCGTATAGGGATGGTAGTTGGAGTCGACAACTTTCCTAGGGTTCCCTCATTTGGGATCCCTGGGGAAGAGGATCAAGTTGGCCCTTGCGAACAACTTGATGCACTCTATCCCTTTAACCCTTTTGAGTGAAATGCGGAAAAAGGAAAGAAAATCTATGGACTGGCCCCATTATCTCTACCTCGTAGGAATTACGAGATCACCCCAATGACGCCTTCGGAATCTAGGGTTCACGAACTCCTGAGTGATCGATAGCGAATTAATTTATTCTTTTGTCGCTCCGATGGAGACTAGATCAACACGTTATTATAATTAAACAAAAATGAGGAGCAAAACCGCTTTATCGAATTAACGAGGTGCACTAATTGTTGAGGGGGAGATTATATGGATCTTCCCTCACGATGATGTTAGAATTTTTTCATATTGGACTTCTACTAATTGATAGTTAATTTTGGGTTTGTGAAAAACGGGCTAAATTTATGGTCCAATGAGATGAGCCTAATATTATTAAGTGATCTATTTTGATGGGCTTATATATATCCTTTTAATTGATAAGGTTGAGGCAATAAAGTGTAGATCTTAATTTAATTGCGGCTCGTATTGGGAAAGCACATTAGATTCATTGAAGAAAGAGAGGACGACATTATCATTCTACTTCCATGAAAGAAATTTGGAGATCGAATAACATGGCTTACACAAGTATAATCTAACCTTATAATTTAGGTGTTCTAAACTTTATATACAAATCGTTAAAATCTTACATATAGTATGAGAGCCATCATATATGAATTGAGAACCCAATTTAATTTATTTTTTATATTTTTATTCATAATATTTGGGAATTTAAAAAAATTTTGTCACACGAATTTCATACAGACTTTGAATCACCCATAATATATGGCTGAAACTTCAAAACCCATCATGTTGAATCACCCCATGTACAGAGCCTACGTGGTTTGATACCTAGATCACATAGAGCGTGTGCAAGAGTGAGAATGGGAGTGAAAAATTTTAAAAACAGTTGAGAGTGGGAACATCATTAAGGGTGTTAAATTTATAAGTATGACTTTGTGATACACGCTAGAAAATAGGATGTCAAATTGCTAAAAATGAGAAAGAAAATTATCAGTGATAAAAAGAATATGAAAAAGACACTTTTAGAACAAAAAAACTCATCCCATATCAGTAGAATTTCTCCAAGTCTCATCCGATCAAACTAGAGTACAACTACTCACTCATAATAAAATTGAAAACAAAAGTAAGTAAAGAAAGTATGATTATAGTTGAAAGTAGATATAACTTGAAACTGAAATTGCATATAAAAAAAATTACCTTGAATTAAATTGCAAAGAACATAAATCGTTCATAGTAAAGAATTGAAAGTAATTTGGCTGTTAAAAATATCGTAGCTCTATCCCACATCGGTACCTTATCAAGAATGGTAAAGGCTTTACAACGTGCATAGTTGTTAGCACATGTGGGAGCTAGGGCTGTCAATTTTTGACACGACACGTTAACACGATATGAACCAAACACAAAATTAATTGGTCGAACATGAAATTAAACGAGTTAATGGGTTAAAACGGGTCAACACGAAAAAAATTATGTCAGGTTCATGTCAAAATTAAGTCAACCATATTTTGATCTGATTAACCCATATTTTTTAAACAGGTTGACATGATTCGGACATGAACCAAACCTAACACATTATAGACCCGTTTAACCTTTTTATGACAGTATAGTTTATCTATTATGTATGACTGATGTAATCTTAACATTATTACTTATTAGTTCCTACTTCTATAATGATAATTGACAAAATAGTTCTTAACATCATTATGACAGTATACTAGTATAGTTCTTATTTTAATTTTTGGATTGAGATGTGATACGTTATTTGTAAAAATATTATTTGAAATTTTTGATGAATGATTGAATGATATATTAAATGGTAATGAACTGGTGTGGAAACAAATTATGTGTGTTAAAAAAGTTTATGTTATGTGTGTTAAACAAGTTAAACAGATAATGTTATGTGTGTGAACCCGAAAATGACATGTTTATTAAACGTGTCAAACAGGTCGGGTTCGGATAACCCGTGTAATGATCAGGTCTGGTTAGTATTTACACATCTCAATACGATTATTAAACATGATAGGTTTGAGTTTTGGGATTTTCGACACAAACTTGAAATCAACTTGATACGAAATAACCCAATTTAACACGTTTGACACCCTAGTGGGAGCAACACAGCGTTTGGGCCTTCATTTAAGGCCTAATAAGCTTTCATATGGGCCCAAACTTTGGGGCACCTAGAAAGCTCAAATATTTTTTATTTTTGTTGAGGTCTTCTTCAAATAGTCAATTCACAAATTATGATTATAAAAAAGCGGATTTGAATTTGCAGATTCACCACGAATCTGTTCTTAATTCGCAGATTTGCTCTTAGAATGCAAATTCGTTGAGTTAGACACACGAATTGTGTGATCAAGGTTGATACTTNTGGATTTGAATTTGCAAATTCACCACGAATCTGTTCTTAATTCGCAGATTTGCTCTTAGAATGCAAATTCGTTGAGTTAGACACACGAATTGTGTGATCTAGGTTGATACTTTAATAGCCTAAAAAGGAAATCTCCTTGATTGCAACAACCAGCAACAATACATCCAGATTCAAGGCAATCAAGATTTTTTATTTTTATTTTTTTAAAATAAATTCTTTCTTTTTTTTTTATGTTTGCGGCACTCTTTTTTTTCCCTCAACACATAGCCTATATCTGATTGATGTTCAATTAAAATATTAAAGAATTAGATTTATTTCAAGCAAAAGGCTTGTTTGCCTCTTTTTTTTTTTGATAGATTATTTATTATTCTGTCTTTAAGCAGTACCAAACATGACCTTAGTACAATAAAAAGGGCCTTCACCAACAATTGTGAATATGGGAAGATTTTTTCCTTTATTCTTTTTGTGCATATGCAAACAAGCCCAACATAGAAACAAAGGCTTGTTTGACATTTGCGAAGTTTTTGTTGAGACCTTTATGATTATTTACACCCTATTTGATGTTGTTTTTAATATATGGTTTTTATCTCACCTAATTCTTTAGCTTTAATTTTTTTATAATATAATTGAGACGTGAATGCATCGATTAATGCTAAGTTATGTATAGAGGTACATGTCAGTTTGTATCTCATGTTTATTAATCACATAATATTTAATTATGGGCATTGCGTTATAATTTCTCGATTTGAAAAATTCTATGAAATAAGATAAATGGTTACCACCAAAATGGTTCATTCATTGAAATTTGTAGATTGTTCTCATGCTTTTATTACGAGATGGTCTCTAAATTATAGTACACAATTACCCACCCAAAAGGGGTTATTGCGTGTTATAATTTGAAGATATCATGAAATATTGTATTAGAGGTGCAATAGTCTAAAGGGTCTATCTGCCCAAAGGGGATAGATTTCTTGAAACTTCAGTATTCTCATCAACTAATTTCATGAAAAAGAGGACTGACAACATATTGTATTCTTTGCCCAAAAGGGGGTTTGTAGTGATGTAAACTCTCTTAATAAAATATGACTTATTATGTTTAAAGTATGTTTTTTTTATTTATTGTCCAATTTTACTAATTGTTTGCATTTTTGTTGCCTTAAACAATGTCTTTTGTTGTGAGTAATAATAATGCCAACACTGAGGTCTTGACTAGTTTTAATTATAAGAGATGGAAATAGGATATTGAGTTTGCCCTGGAAATTACTGATATAGACTTAGCCTTGCAAGAGGTTGAACATTCTAAACCTACCAGTGAGAGCTTCCTTGAAGTAAAAGAACATTATGCAAAGTGAGAAAAATCTAATCAGTTGAGTATGATTGTTATGGAAATGTCTATCTCCGAACACCTTATAAGTGGTTTGCCTATAATTAAGAATGTCAAGGAGTTTTTTACCGCTGAAGAAGAAAGATATAAGGTATCCAATAAGAATGAAGTTGGGACCTTAAAATAGTCCATGTTCAAACCAAACTCAAAGCCTTTAAAATTGTTATTTCTATTGATTTCGTTGTTCATCACACCCTTAATTCTTTGCCTTTTGAGTTTAGTCAAATCAAAACTACCTATAATAGTACCCAAAATAAGCCTTGGACATTAAATGAATTTAGTTCAAAATGTGATTTTGAAAAAGAAAAGAATGAAACTGTCTTATTTTTTTCCCAACCTAAATCTAATTTCAAAGGTGGATATCAGGGAAGTAATAGAAAACCTAATCATAATGCTCCAAAGAATCGTCGAAATTTCAAAAGGTATGATACTAATCAGAATGTTGGAGATCCTAAAGTTGTCATTCAAAAAGATATCAAGTATTACTTTTACAAGAAACGAGGTCATAAGAAAAGTGAATACACTATATTCAAGTTTTAGTTAGAAAAGAAGAATAAAGAAGAAATGGTTCACAAGCAAACAGAGACCAATGACTCCCAAAGTTCTTTCGCAGATTTGATAGCACTATACATATTGTATAATGCATTTTTTAGTTCGTTCATAGAATTTACAAGAAATCTGAATGTTTACAAGCATCCACAACATCCAACTTCTCCTTGTTAGTTTCATTTATAAGTGCAAGGACATTCTCACTTAGAAATTTTGCAAGGTTCAGTGTAGTGGATAAAAAAACATCTTTTGTTGCCAACGTTTGAAATTCGAGCTATTAAATTACTCGAGTTTCTCTCCATGAAACACACTCACGGTAGTATGAACAACGGTTGTAGAAGCAGAATTATTTGTAACCATTTTTATTACATAAACAAAAGCAAATAACATTTTGGTTTTAACAAAGTATTTTAGTAATATAACAGAATACAAAAATCTGATTTAGATTATAATAGTAACTAATCTTATTATACAATAAACGAAATTTGTCTTAAGATTGTTATCCAAAATATATAATCAGAATTAAATACTGTTGTAGCAAATCTAGAATTGTTAAGTATATTGCTATATGCAAACTAATAAATAAAATAGAATGTTTAACAAAACAGAAATGCACTTACAGTGATGCAGAACCACAGTAATAATAACATAAAAATCCAAAAATAATATGAGCCCTGTGTAATTACAGTTTCTTTAAAATAGATTTACGCTCTCTCGATGCTTAAGGTTAATAAGCAATTCTCTCCCAAGATATAACATATTTCGTTCTTGAAGATGCAACACTTCAATCTTCAAGAGTCCAACAAACACTACTTTGTGTTTTGTACTTGAACTGTACAAAAATGCAATGCAGAAAGAGAGAGAGAGGATGCAACAATATACAAGATTACTGCCTGTTTTTTGCAATTGAAATGGCTTGAAGGCAGTCTTTTTATAAACCCTTAGTGTCTATTCAAATTGCCTGAAGAAGCGCATGATGCCACTGTTCGTTGAACCTAATCGGATTGAACTTAGTTCATTCCATCCATTCAAGTGGACCATTTTGAGGTATAATTTCTCATTCAATACTTAATTGTTTTGAACAAAAAAAATATCACATTAATCTCCTTGCGGAAGAGAACGCGTTTAAGCTTGGTCCGACTAATTTCAAAGTGTGGGTTCTATTTTTATTTAATCCCCAAATTGCTCAAAACTACTTCTTCAAAAACTATGGGCCTGTTTGGTTTGCATCTCAAAAAATAGTATATAAAAACTATTTTTGGAAATAGTTTTAAGAAAGTGTTTTTAAAAAATTTTAGATTGCAAAACCTGTTTGGTTATATATTTTTTAAAGTAGTTTTAAAAAAATAAAAATTATAAAATTTGTTTAAACAATAATCCACAATTTCCACTTCTCGCTTCAACTCTCTATCTCTTTCACTGTGCATCAAGATCCACAAAACACCGAGCACCACCGAAACCCACAACCACCACCAAAACCCACAACCACGACTGAAGACAACCCACAACCACCAAAAAGACAACCCAGTCGAAACCCACAACCACCATAGAAAACACCACCGAAACCCATAATCACCACCGAAGACAACCCACAACCACCACCAAAGTGGTGGTTATCTAGATTTGCCGAAGTGGAGAGAGAAACTCTGGAAACAAAGCAGCAATTCCCCTGGCTTCGGTCTTCGTTGCACAGTCGCTATAGAGAGACGAAGAGATAGAGAGAGGATATGGATAAATAAGGCCCTAAGTGAAGGACAATTTTACTTTAACAAAAAAAAAATGTATTTTGCTACTAAGGAAGTTTGATGGGTGGACCTCATTAAAAAGGAGGAGTTGTTTCCCTTGTTTTCTATTTTAGCCTCAAAACTCAGAAAACAAGGCTGACTTGTTTTCTAGTTCTTTACTCCAAATCTCATTTTTTTTTTCCAAAAATTTGAGAACAAAAATACTAAACAAACAGGTTTTTGGTATTTTTAAAATTTTGAGAATAAAAAACTGTTTTCGAAAATTAAACCAAACATGCCCCATAATTGCCAACAGTCTAAAACACTAAAATTTAAGAGAGAATTACACCAAGACCTCTTAAGGTTTGTCACTTAATCACTTAGGTCCCTTGACATTTAAAATATTACATACAGATCCCTGAAATTTGTACGTACATAACACTTAAACCCCTGTTGTAAATATATCCGTTAATAAATTAAACTTAAACTCTGCTAAAGTTTGTGAATATATAATACTTAAACTCTTTAAGTTTAAAATATTATACTTAGATCAAAAATATTCCAATCAAATATCAAATATCAAATATTTTAAATTTTAAAACCAAAATTCATGTTCTATTGTATCATTTATTGAAATAAAATCAAAATTTAAAATTTAATTTTTTTCTTAAAAACTTGTAATTAGTATACAATTATATTGTCTATTAGAATAAAAAAAAAAAAAATCAAACAATGGGTCTAAGTCATTCATAATAGAACATGAATTTTATATCCAAAATTCATTTCAATAAATTTTTAAGAAAAAAATAAATTCATTTCTAAGTCATTCTTAAATTTACGATTTTTTTAAGAAAAAAATAAATTTTTAATTTTAATTTTATTTCAATAAATGATACAATAGAATATGAATTTTGGTTGTAAAATTTAAAATACTTGATATTTTATATTTGATTGGAGTATTTTTTGTCTAAATATAATATTTTAAACTTAAAAGGTCTAAGTATTATATACCCACAAACTTTAGAGGAGTCTAAGTATAATTTATTAACGAATATATTTACTACAGTGGTCTAAGTGTTACACTCGTACAAACTTTAGTGGGTCTGTGTGTAATATTTTTAATATTAGAGGGTCTGAGTGATTAAGTGACAAATTTTAAGGGATTTGAGTGTAATTCTCCCTAAATTTAATTAATGAACATGCTTGTTATTGCTCTTATTTTTTGAAAGGACTACTCGCTTAGTAGGTTGATCACGAATCTCTCTCCTCTAAGGTGAGATGGTTGTAGTTGATTCCAACCGCAATTTTTTTTTTCTATTTTTCTATTACTATTTAGTTAAATCATCTCCTTTTAATTTTATCACTATAATTTTTTAAACAACTAATTTGTATCATGTTGATCTTGTCAAAATATATTAATTGACAAATGTAACCAATTCCGTATCTCATGTGACCATACTTCAAGGTCTCACGATGACTTACATTGATTAGTGAAATTACTCATGTGACCACATTTGAAATTTTATTTTAATCTTAATTTTATTTTATCACATATTCTCATTTGAGTTCCTCAAGTAATCGTGTTTGCTTCTACCTTCACATAAAATCCCTTCATTTTTTTGATACCACTTTTATGTTAATTAGTTGTTGCACACGTGTGTTACACATGAACACTATTTTGACATTATGAAGATCACACATTAGTGAAATTATAATTTCAAATCTTTACGAGAACCTATGTTAAAATTAAAAAACACCAATGGTGAAATAGATGGATAATAGTCATTATCTTTGGTTCATCATCCATAACTAATATCAAGGCAAGACAAGACAATTCATTACTATATTCTATTTTATACCTTTTGAGAAATGAGAATATTTTACTCATAAGATACCCAACAAAAAAAAAACTTAAATTGCAAGCCTTTAAAAATCTCGAACACGAAAAAAATGCAAAATGAATATGAATCCATCATAAATTGATTCTCAAGACTAATAACATATAAGACTTTAATATAGAGGGAAGAAAGAAAAGGTTTAGTCATTAGGATAATTAATTATTGAACCAACAAAGAATATGAAGAGAAAATAAAAAAGAGTTTCAATCATCAACATATTTAATAATTAAATATATAAATAGGCAAAAACATTAAGACAATTACGGTAAGTATTAAATAAAAAGAAAATCAAAAGTTTTGAACTATAAATATAAACATTTGAGTCAATATTGGAGACACCCTTACACTAGTAAAAGTAGAGATATTGATATAAATATAGATGTGGAAATAGAAGTATATGAAAGATTATGTACATATTTAATTAATGTTGAATAAGGGCATAATAGTTTATTAAAAGTTTTTGTAACACCCTGAATTTTCTTTTATATATGTATATAGATATATAGTAAA
The DNA here is from genome assembly GCA_963454935.2 of Ilex paraguariensis. Taxonomy (NCBI): domain Eukaryota; kingdom Viridiplantae; phylum Streptophyta; class Magnoliopsida; order Aquifoliales; family Aquifoliaceae; genus Ilex; species Ilex paraguariensis. Next base: position 1,103,652 of record CAUOFW020009835.1, read on the forward strand.
TAATTGTAGTAAAAATTTGGATATGTGTAGTAATATGTGTTTGAATTTGATAGATTAGAAAAGTAAAGATTTAAAATGATAGTAAAAATAATAGTTAAAATTTGGTTTTAATAAGTGAAAATATGAAATTTAGGTCCTAGAACTCGTATTAAATAGGTTTGGTGTAGAAATATGTGTTGGAGAGGTTTGGGATGGATTTGGTTGGCTTAGGAATAGATTGGAAATGGAAACGGGATGAAACATTGCACGTGAACAGTGCACTGACTGCAACTTCAAGCGCGATTTCGACCTTGATGCAGTCAATATCTCTCAAAACTCAAAACATGAAAGTTGTATAGATCTTCCTTAGTATTCCATATCATCTTGAATCATCTCAATTGGAGCTCGGATGAGAGAGTTATGCCCAGATAACGAAGTAATGTCAAAACAGCCCAATTGGCTTGAACAGTGCACTGGCTGTAACGTCAAGTCCGATTTAGACCTTGATGCAGTCAATATCCCTCAAAACTCAAAACATGAAAGTTTTAGATCTCTTTCTTATCATTCCATAGATTCTTGAATCATCTCAATCGGAGCTCGGATGAGAGAGTTATTCCCAGATAACGAAGCGATGTCAAAACAGTCCAATGAGCTTCGTTTTGCATTTAACGTCTCCATTTGCATCCTAAATCAAAATAGAAGAATAATGAGTACATTTAGGCTTCAAAAAAGTATCAAAGGCTTTAAGAAGTGCCCTTTTATCACCTTTTATTTGCAAACAACACAAAACTTCATTAATAGCCGGTTCGGATGAGTAAAATAAAAATTTTAGTGTTTTCGGGTGTACGTTGACTTTAGTTTTGAGATAAATCAGTTTTTAGATTAAAATAACATTAAAAATGAATCCGAAACGTAGAAAAACCTTAAGGTAGTCATATGGATCGAATTGGAGATTCTTAGTGGCAAGATCGTAATTTTTGAGAAAACCAAAACAGGCTGTGAATAATGAATTTCGGGGCTAAGGTGTTTTAAACCCCATTTTCATCCCATTTGCCCTCATTTCTTTCACTCCAATCTCACCCCACAATTCTTGGAACCCTAGAGAGCATTAGAGAGAAAGAAAGGAAGGAAAAAACAAGAGATTTAATGGTAGATTCAAGATCAAAACTCAAGTTCTTCCTATAAACTAAGGATTCAAAGTAGGAGTTTTCTCTCATTCACTTACATTGAGGTTAGAGTATTTATATATGTATGTTTTGGCTATCAATGATATATATATGTTATGGAATCATCCTCTCTTAGACTTTTTGCAAGGATTACATATTTTGAATAAAGTAAGATTTAATACCCATTAAATCTCTTTTCTAATTTTAAAACCCCAATTTATGGAGAGTGATGTATTTTCTTTCTAAATTCTTTCTTTATTATGGATTTCGAAACCTTAGTGTTTTGTGTTGGGTAAAAAAATGATGTTATTGTGATCTCATGTATTGTCTTAGTTGGTTATGGAATTGTTACATGATATATTTTGAGAATTTTGGATAGATGCTTGTAAATTGAGATAAATGTTGAAATTATATGCTTGGTTGAGTTGTTTGTGATGTACATGAGTGAGAGGTTCCTTGTAAGGATGCTCACCCCTTCTCAAAAGATTCCCGGTACGGATGCTTGGGAAACAATGTAATGATTGGTGAGAGATTTCATGTAAAGATGCTCATCCATTCTCAAGAAGTTCCCGACAAGGATGCTTGAGAATCAAAGGTGACCTAAAGGGGGTGAAGGTTACCACAAAGTATGCCACCTACCGAAAGAATTGTTGGGAATTAATTATGACAATTAATGGTTATTATTTGTATGTGGTGCTCGTTTATTCATTTAAGTAATATTTTTAAATAAATTTGAGATCCTTTTTAAATGTCACTGCTTTATTTCAAATTATGTATCTATGTTATGTTAAAATTGAGACCGACCATTTTAAATGCTTTTCTAAACCTTGTATGGGTTTGGGATAATTTTTCTACAAAGCTTCGTGCTCACCCCCTATCTCTAACATTTTTCAGATTACCCGCTTGAGGAGGAGTCCGTAAGGGTCGAGGAGCCTACTACTTGGGAGACTTACTGGACGGGAGTGTGGATCCCGAGGTGGACGCATAGAGCAACCTCCTTTCCTTTTGTACTAGACTAGAACATTCTTTTGGAACATTATGTAGTCTAACTTTTTTTGTTTATTCCGCTGCGCTTCTTTAATTAATTTTTGAAATGTAATAGTCATGACTTGAGCTTATTCTTTTGGATAATGTTGTAAATATTTGTGAATGACAAATGAAGTCTTGTTTCTTAAGGGATTATATTAGTGCTTTCATGATATGAATTGTTTTAGAATGTAATGTCGTCCAGGTGTGTTTTGGGGTGTTACAGTTTTCACTTATATGCATTTTATTAGTAATATAGATAGTCAAGTTTAAGTATATATATATATATATATATATATATATATACATGTGTGTGTGTGTGTGTGTTGTAAATAATTAGAATGGATGACCACCCAACTAAAAAGGATGTCATTTAACTCATAGCCTCCCTCATCCACCGCAGACTGCAATACTCTGCCGATAAAAAACACCAAATGTTTAGCTAAAAAGCACACACCGAGTAAATAAAAAGATCAGAAAGAAAGAAATAGTATGATCCTCAAGATCCACACTTTGATAAATTAAGTTCGTGAATGACTTATTTTCTACATATTTTGTGTATTGCAAATGGAAGCAAAAAATCTATTAATAAATTAAAGTGTGCAATAAATATGTGACTCATCCAAGTCAAGATCTTATTATGCATAGTATCTTGTTGCTCTCTTTATACTTTGTTAATATTTTGTCGATTTCATAACATGTTGTCAGCACGAGTCTCTAATCAGTCAAGGAAAAACTCAATTTTTTGAAGTAAGTTAAAGAACTATAAGTCTTTAATATTATTTATTGTTCTTGAATTTTTTTTATAACTTAATATTTGTATTTGATCCGTAAGTTTATTTGGAAAAAAAATCATAGAAGTCTTGAAGACTTCAGAAGTCCTAAAAATTTCGGGTTAGTTTTATAATTTACACAAATCCTACAAATTTCAAAAGCCCCAATAAGTTTGGATTAATATTTACAATTCATAAGAGTCCTGAAGACTTTGTCATAAAGTTCTATTAACTTTAATTTTACGAATTGAATTATTATTGTTATTAAGTTACTACATAAATTAAAATCACTTTTACTACAAGTTATATATTTATATTTTAAATTTATGAGTTAGTTGCTATTGATTAAATATTGTCATAAGAAACTCATGAATTTAATTGATTCTCATAATTCATGAATATTTGAGCATGTTTCATGAGTAGTTTTCATACAATTTATTGTCATACTTATTAATTCATTATTTATTGAATTATAAATGTGTTATTATATTTTGTCATTTATAGTAATGTCGAACCTTGCGAAACTCGAATTTGTTGCCCTCAGCCTTTCGGGTAATAATTATTTGTCATGGATACTTGATGTTGAAACCCACCTAACTGATATGAAACTGAAAAATACAATTAAGACCAATAATACCACATTCACACAGGATTGTGCAAAGGTATTGATTTCCCTCTGCCATCATATAGATGAAAGTTTGAAAAATGAATACCTCTTGGTAAATAATCCACTAGATGTTTAGAATTTGAAAGAAATGTATAACTATCATAAAACTATTATTTTGTCATATACTCGCAATGAATGGGTGTATTTGATGTTGTAAGATTATAAAAGTGTGAACGAGTATAACTCAGCATTATTCAAAATTAGTTTACAACTGAAACTATGTGGACAAAATGATACTGATGATGAAATGTTATAGAAGACATTCACCACATTCCACGCCTCTAATGTGCTCCTATAGCAGTAATATAAAGAGCGAAGATCTTGTTGGAATGAAAATTCCAAAAATCATTAATAGTGCGTATGTATCTCGAATACAAAAAAAAATTGTTTAAAACCCAACAAGACAGAATTAAAGTTTACCTTCAAGATCACTCTGGTTTGATCTCGTCTCAGCACGAATGTAAAAACTAACAGCGTGGAAGACAACTCGATGAACCTTACGGCCTTCTGTCATATATCTCCCAACGTCAAAATCCAGATGTAGTGTATGCTACAAGAACCTTCGAACTTCCACTCTCTCTCTCTCAACCTCTCTAAAAAATGTGAGCAATGAATTGATGTTGATTTAGAGAGCCTAGAAGTCTATATATAGGCTACAAAAGAAGCCCTAAGGAGAAATAAGGACCGGATTTCTAATGAGCCTATGATTCCTATGTTTAATCTAGAACAAACATCCTACAGCCCATTAATTATAAGTTAGTTCACTAAAAATTTATTATTAACCTCCTGAGTCTTATCTCAAAATTATATTCGAGCTTTTTATTGTTATATTATTAATAATCTCCACATATTTAAGATTACAGATATTCATCAATTAAATAAATTACTGACAATTATATTTAATTGACTTCTTTTATTTTTTGAGATTTTACCATTCAACTTATTTGTCATGTCGAATAATTAAATCCACCTGCAAGGTTTGACATGAACAAAACTTATGAGTTTTCTCAAGAGAACATCATCAACCCATTTAAATACTAGGACGTAGTTTTCTTTAATAATTAATTTTCATCATACAAATAATATTGTCTCCCAATTCACCGAGCTTATTGACTCAATATGAATCTCACTCTTTGATGAATTAGAGTGACGAACATTATATGCACGTGGCAATTAAATATCTCGGGATTAAGAGCATAAGAAATCATAATAATTATGAGGTATTTATTATCTTATTGAATCAGTAAAAAGATAATAACTTCAACATGGATCTGTTCAATGCACAAGCAATAATTCGAGACATCAAACAGTCTCCTATAGTCAAGACAGACTATACCAAAATATTATACTATAATTATACTGATGGTTTGTCAAATTCCATGTAGGATTGTGAACTTTTACTCATATTATATAAGGATCCAATAATCTGGTCTTCTATACATAAACTGAACTCTACATACCAGATTATCTACAATGTAAAATATAAGACACACATACATACCATATATTAAATACGATACAAATATTTTATCCACATAGATCCTCAATAAAATGGAAAGAATAAACATATATTAATTAATAAAACAAGTTTCACTAAAAAAAGTAAGCTTTTAGTTTATAACTCAATCAATATACACAATATTTGTATCTAATTGCATGTCTTCTTTTGGCTGAGAAAAACAATGAGCTTTTGATAAAAAAAAAACCATAATGCTCGCCCGACTGGATTAAAAGCATTCCTTGAAGTGAATGTCACATCGCATCGTGGTTGTGATTGGGGTCGAGGTCAGGGTTGAGGTCATGGTTATAGGCAAAATACTTGGCATAGAGATGGCCAAACAGACTTACTTTACCACCAAAAGTGAGAAAACAAAGATGTAAAGCCAAACAAAGGGAAGAGTTTGTAGAATAAAACTTCCAAAGCTCGTGAAAAAAGTTTGTTATAGATGTGGGATGAAAAAACATTAGTTACATACCTATCGTATGACTAAACATCTAGTGAATCTTTACCAGACATCAATAAATAAGAAGGGCAAGAGGATAGAAACCAACTTTATTGATTATCAAAATTAACTTGCAATATAAAACATTTTAATATTTTAGATTTACTTGTTGATAAGGATGAAGCTAAAGGATTTCCATGTGTCAAGATCTAAAGAAAAGACGAGACACAATTAGCCACGACTTTGGTTTGAAAAAAAGAATAACTACCTAGGAGTTACAAAGCCAATCAACCGTCGAAGGAAATGTGTAAAACCCGGGTAAATTTAAACTTTTTTCGACAAAGGGTAAAATAGTAATTTGCCACCATTATGCAGGTTTAAAATGCATATTTCTAAGAGCTCGGATGGAGCAACGGACTTCACTGTTGAATTCGTATCTTAAAATTGAGTTACCACGTTAATTTTCATCAAATTCTGAGATAGTCAATTTTACACATTTTTCGAGATAATTGAGTGACGAATGAGCTTTTAAAGATCCTTAAAAATAGAAAGTATAAAATTTCCTTATAATTGAATAAAATTTCAAATAAAATTTATTTGAACTAAAATTGAAATTTAATTAAGTTGTTTCGGGTTAAAAATGAACCCGAAAGTAGTAAACGTGCGGGGCAATGTGGATCGCACAATTAAAAAGTATAAATAGGGCTAAATATCTAAAAAAAATCAGATATTTCACCCCATTTGGCTGGCTGAATCAGACATTGAAGAGAGAAAAGAGAGAGAAGAGAGAAATTTAATTTTTCAAGGCTTTCTCCTCCGATCCAAGAAGTTCTGTTGGTTGGAAGTACTTGGACCAAGAGTTAAAGTTCGTCTACGCGACGAGGGCTACGCANAAAATTTCGGGTTAGTTTTATAATTTACACAAATCCTACAAATTTCAAAAGCCCCGATAAGTTTGGATTAATATTTACAATTCATAAGAGTCCTGAAGACTTTGTCATAAAGTTCTATTAACTTTAATTTTACGCATTGAATTATTATTGTTATTAAGTTACTACATAAATTAAAATCACTTTTACTACAAGTTATATATTTATATTTTAAATTTATGAGTTAGTTGCTATTGATTAAATATTGTCATAAGAAACTCATGAATTTAATTGATTCTCATAATTCATGAATATTTGAGCATGTTTCATGAGTAGTTTTCATACAATTTATTGTCATACTTATTAATTCATTATTTATTGAATTATAAATGTGTTATTATATTTTGTCATTTATAGTAATGTCGAACCTTGCGAAACTCGAATTTGTTGCCCTCAGCCTTTCGGGTAATAATTATTTGTCATGGATACTTGATGTTGAAACCCACCTAACTGATATGAAACTGAAAAATACAATTAAGACCAATAATACCACATTCACACAGGATTGTGCAAAGGTATTGATTTCCCTCTGCCATCATATAGATGAAAGTTTGAAAAATGAATACCTCTTGGTAAATAATCCACTAGATGTTTAGAATTTGAAAGAAATGTATAACTATCATAAAACTATTATTTTGTCATATACTCGCAATGAATGGGTGTATTTGATGTTGTAAGATTATAAAAGTGTGAACGAGTATAACTCAGCATTATTCAAAATTAGTTTACAACTGAAACTATGTGGACAAAATGATACTGATGATGAAATGTTATAGAAGACATTCACCACATTCCACGCCTCTAATGTGCTCCTATAGCAGTAATATAAAGAGCGAAGATCTTGTTGGAATGAAAATTCCAAAAATCATTAATAGTGCGTATGTATCTCGAATACAAAAAAAAATTGTTTAAAACCCAACAAGACAGAATTAGGGTTTACCTTCAAGATCACTCTGGTTTGATCTCGTCTCAGCACGAATGTAAAAACTAACAGCGTGGAAGACAACTCGATGAACCTTACGGCCTTCTGTCATATATCTCCCAACGTCAAAATCAGATGTAGTGTATGCTACAAGAACCTTCGAACTTCCACTCTCTCTCTCTCAACCTCTCTAAAAAATGTGAGCAATGAATTGATGTTGATTTAGAGAGCCTAGAAGTCTATATATAGGCTACAAAAGAAGCCCTAAGGAGAAATAAGGACCGGATTTCTAATGAGCCTATGATTCCTATGTTTAATCTAGAATTAGTTCACTAAAAATTTATTATTAATCTCCTGAGTCTTATCTCAAAATTATATTCGAGCTTTTTATTGTTATATTATTAATAATCTCCACATATTTAAGATTACAGATATTCATCAATTAAATAAATTACTGACAATTATATTTAATTGACTTCTTTTATTTTTTGAGATCTTACCATTCAACTTATTTGTCATGTCGAATAATTAAATCCACCCGCAGGGTTTGACATGAACAAAACTTATGAGTTTTCTCAAGAGAACATCATCAACCCATTTAAATACC
>CAUOFW020009835.1:1112340-1127140 GCA_963454935.2 Ilex paraguariensis
GTTAAAAATGAACCCGAAAGTAGTAAACGTGCGGGGCAATGTGGACTGCACAATTAAAAAGTATAAATAGGGCTAAATATCTAAAAAAATCAGATATTTCACCCCATTTGGCTAGCTGAATCAGACGTTGAAGAGAGAAAAGAGAGAGAAGAGAGAAATTTAATTTTTCAAGGCTTTCTCCTCCGATCCAAGAAGTTCTGTCGGTTGGAAGTACTTGGACCAAGAGTTAAAGTTCGTCTACGCGACGAGGGCTACGCACACGTACCAAAAACTAAGAATTTCACCAAAGATCCAAGGAGGAAAATTTGGAGAAATCAAGGTTTGGTGCTAGGGAGGTGCCTAGAAGCTTTCTACCTTTCTATTTCAAGCTCCAAGAGGTAGGGTTTCTCCTACCTTGGTTCACTTTCTTACTTGGGTGTAATATGAGTGAGGTAAGGGTATAGAATAACCTAGGCCACTTGATTAAAGTTATGAAAATGAGGAAATGGGTGCGGAATTTGGCCTAGACCAATTCCTAGTTATGTTGGCATAGGAAATTATTTGTATGATTTTCTTGGAACTTGATGTTTTGGGCATGCTATATGTTTTATATTATGCCTTATGACTGATGTGGAAATTCTTGTGTGAGAGCATGGATTATGTATAACAAGCTTGTGAAATTTGTTGAGAATGAATGAATTGCTATATGTTGTCAATATATTAGCATCATGTTGATTTATGGTAATCATATGCAATTGATATAGATTGTCATGACATATGCGGACATATGTGGATAAATTGCTCAATTGACATTCTTTACATGTAGAGCATAATATGGATATAACAATGGTGCACTACATTGTANATATTAGCATCATGTTGATTTATGGTAATCATATGCAATTGATATAGATTGTCATGACATATGCGGAGATATGTGGATAAATTGCTCAATTGGCATTCTTTACATGTAGAGCATAATATGGATATAACAATGGTGCACTACATTGTATATGCACGGGACAAACACATCCATAAGCATGAGTGTGGGTGTGTGGGTGCATGGTTGCGTCAAACACCATCCTTGGTGCACGTGAGCTCGGTACCGTTGGACCAAGGTTCAACAAAGTCATACGGTTGCATGAAAAAAAAATTGGGTCGGGATAGCAGGAAGGGCTAGACTATCCCTTACGTGAGAGGTCCAGTGATTGGATACGCACTCCATTGGTATAAGAGCCTATGAAGTGTGTCANTGGGTCGGGATAGCAGGAAGGGCTAGACTATCCCTTACGTGAGAGGTCCAGTGATTGGATACACACTCCATTGGTATAAGAGCCCATGAAGTGTGTTAGTGTACGCAGAACCATTGGTGAAAGTCCATGAATTTCGTGTCGGTTAGGTGCCGTTGGTGTAAGTCCATAAATACCCACCCCAAATAAAGACTCGAATATTTTAAAAAACCATTTAGAGGATAATATAAATTGCGGGAGCTGGAAGGGCTCGGTTTTATATGCATTGACATTTGCATGCGTTGAGGAGCCGTGAAAGGCTCGGGGTTAAAATGCGAGAGTGAATCTCATTTCATTCATGGCATGACATGGTAAATTCCAACATGGAATACATATATTCTTGATTGGAATGATTACATGATTATATAATTGTGGATTGTTGCATGTATACATTCATTTGCACTTAGGTGGGGAGTAGCCCTTGTAGGAAATATTCTATTGGACGTTGGCTCACCCTATACGGAAAACATTTCAGGTGCGGGATTTGTACCGGTGGAGGACTCTCATTCGGAGCCTCAAAGGTGAAGAAAAGTCGGGTTATGGCTTTTGAATCAAGTTTTTGTAAAACTTATATATAAATTCCATTTTGGGAATGAAATCGTGTAAAGGGATTGAAAAAGAACTTGTAGATATCAAGTTTTATGTGATAAACATCATTATATATGTTTTATATGGTGTTGATGTGGTTTTGAATGGATTGGAAATCGAGAATAGGTGCAACAGGGAAAGATGGACCCAGCGTACCGGTACGACGAGGTCCAAAGAGTTCAGCGTACCGGTACAGTGAGGTCCAGTGAGCCATGCGTACCAGTACACTTTGGCAGATTTTGAAAAAAAATATATTATTTGTTTTTTTTCTTCCAGGGTTTTGGGCTATGCATCTTTTAGTTCCAATGATACAAATAGACTTTAAATGAGATATATTGGGGTACATAGAACATCAATAGGATTAAATGACTAATGAACACGGGTTTTATGTGTGAGTTTGAAATTTCAGTAATGGGATAACATTAGCGTAATGTCGAATCCAACGGCATTCACGGGCATTTCTACGGGTTGATGGATGGTCAACGGGACCCCCGGTTTTAGGGGCATCACAAAATGGCTATAAAAAGAAGAAAAGAAGGAAGTTAAGAGACAACTCAAACCCTTCACAAGACTCACGATCAGGAAATTTAGGAGTAGTGCTAAGTTAATTTTAGGAAGTAGTTAGTGTTGTAATTAAAGGCTATTAAATCAATCACTTTGTCACTGAAACTCTTTCAATTGAATTAATAAAAGAATATGCTTTTATTGATTAATTACTATGTTTATTCATCACTTTAATAATTTATCCAAGGAAGTCCTGAAACAAGGCATTTGAACCCATCGACAAACAATTGCCCGAGGCATTTTTATTGATCGCAACAGATTTTGGAGCAGAAATCTTTTGTCATGCCCGGTAGGACATCATTACTAACATGAATCAAGGAAGATGGTGCGAACAAGAAAGCAAGAAAAGATCATGTTTAGGACTAATGAAACTATGAAAAGGAAGCCAATTGATGGCAATCATGAAGCAGATTCGAGTACCCATCCTGTGGAGTCTGCTGATCTAGTGAATAGCCAATCTCATGGCCAAGAAAGTGTGCAAATGCACGATTTTGTGCAGAATTTGAAACAAGTATTACACAAACCCAGTTCTAGCATTAGGCAAGATTTATTCAGTGTCATGCATGAAATATTGAATGTCCCAACACCATTGTCAAGGCCATTCAATTAGAAATCAAACAATGTCACTAGAAATCAAGTGATGGATGAAAGAAATACCAGTCCTATGGTATTCTCCATAGAAAATCAACGACCATCACCGATGGTTACTAGTGAAAGACCAAGTATCCCACACCATAGCCACTTTAAAATAGATGTTCATTGGAGAACCTACAAAAGTCTTGCCCAACTTTTTCCTAGGAAGAAATCCTAGGGGGAGAAATGGACCAAGGATGGTCCCTGAAATCCTAGGAGAGGTCGTGAGAGGTTTTTCATGACTCCATTAGAACCCATAGAAGAATTTAACCCAATAATAGGGGTAACTCTTTGATCAGGATGAATACATCAATGGAAACTAGAATATTGTTTTAAAAGAAACCAATTTGTGGAGATGATTCAAGACTTATATGGCCTTGGCCTAAGGAAAACTGAGAGGCTTGTGTTCAAAAAATCATACCCTCCATAGGTTGATTATGAAGAATTCGCAAGGGATTATAAAATCCCAGAATTTTATCTCTTTTTGGGGAAGATAATCAATCCACAGCAGAACACGTAGAAAAATTCACTTTTCAATGTGGAGAAGCTGGACATTATGGGAAGTTAAAAATTAAATTGTTCCCACAATCACTTACGAAAACATATTTTGCTTGGTTCATTAACTTGCTCACTAATTCAATTGAAACATGACTAGAGATAGAATAGCAGTTTCATGCTCAATTTTNGTGAGGTCCAGTGAGCCATGCGTACCAGTACACTTTGGCAGATTTTGAAAAAAAAATCTTCCAGGGTCTTGGGCTATGCATCTTTTAGTTCCAATGATACAAATAGACTTTAAATGAGATATATTGGGGTACATAGAACATCAATAGGATTAAATGACTAATGAAACACGGGTTTTATGTGTGAGTTTGAAATTTCAGTAATGGGATAACATTAGCGTAATGTCGAATCCAACAGCATTCACGGGCATTTCTGCGGGTTGATGGATGGTCAACGGGACCCCCGGTTTTAGGGGCGTCACAAAATGGCTATAAAAAGAAGAAAAGAAGGAAGTTAAGAGACAACTCAAACCCTTCACAAGACTCACGATCAGGAAATTTAGGAGTAGTGCTAAGTTAATTTTAGGAAGTAGTTAGTGTTGTAATTAAAGGATATTAAATCAATCACTTTGTCACTGAAACTCTTTCAATTGAATTAATAAAAGAATATGCTTTTATTGATTAATTACTATGTTTATTCATCACTTTAATAATTTATCCAAGGAAGTCCTGAAACATGGCATTTGAACCCATCGACAAACAATTGCCCGAGGCATTTTTATTGATCGCAACAGATTTTGGAGCAAAAATCTTTTGTCATGCCCGGTAGGACATCATTACTAACATGAATCAAGGAAGATGGTGCGAACAAGAAAGCAAGAAAAGATCATGTTTAGGACTAATGAAACTATGAAAAGGAAGCCAATTGATGGCAATCATGAAGCAGATTCGAGTACCCATCCTGTGGAGTCTGCTGATCTAGTGAATAGCCAATCTCATGGCCAAGAAAGTGTGCAAATGCACGATTTTGTGCAGAATTTGAAACAAGTATTACACAAACCCAGTTCTAGCATTAGGCAAGATTTATTCAGTGTCATGCATGAAATATTGAATGTCCCAACACCATTGTCAAGGCCATTCAATTAGAAATCAAACAATGTCACTAGAAATCAAGTGATGGATGAAAGAAATACCGGTCCTATGGTATTCTCCATAGAAAATCAACGACCATCACCGATGGTTACTAGTGAAAGACCAAGTATCCCACACCATAGCCACTTTAAAATAGATGTTCATTGGAGAACCTACAAAAGTCTTGCCCAACTTTTTCCTAGGAAGAAATTCTAGGGGGAGAAATGGACCAAGGATGGTCCCTGAAATCCTAGGAGAGGTCGTGAGAGGTTTTTCATGACTCCATTAGAACCCATAGAAGAATTTAACCCAATAATAGGGGTAACTCTTTGATCAGGATGAATACATCAATGGAAACTAGAATATTGTTTTAAAAGAAACCAATTTGTGGAGATGATTCAAGACTTATATGGCCTTGGCCTAAGGAAAACTGAGAGGCTTGTGTTCAAAAAATCATACCCTCCATAGGTTGATTACGAAGAATTCGCAAGGGATTATAAAATCCCAGAATTTTATCTCTTTTTGGGGAAGATAATCAATCCACAGCAGAACACGTAGAAAAATTCACTTTTCAATGTGGAGAAGCTGGACATTATGGGAAGTTAAAAATTAAATTGTTCCCACAATCACTTACGAAAACATATTTTGCTTGGTTCATTAACTTGCTCACTAATTCAATTGAAACATGACTAGAGATAGAATAGCAGTTTCATGCTCAATTTTTTGGAAATGAACTAGACGTCTCGATGGCAGATTTATCAAATGAATCTACAGAACAATACATCGACAGGTTTAAAAAGGCTAGAAATAAATGCCATGTTTACGTGCTTGAAGTTGAACTGGTAAAATTGGCCCAAAATGACTTAGACTTCGAATTAAGAAAGAAATTTGAAGGAATGAAGTTCAGGGACCTATTTGAACTCTCATCCATGGCTACTAGATATGAAATGTTGCTTAGAGAAGAGCAGTAGAGGAAAAATAGCTCATTTATAACTTATTTCCAAGACTTTGATGAAGAGGTTAATATAGATGTGGCACAGATTATTGAGAAATCACCAATCATGTGTGATACCCTAAAAAAGATTGAAGATCCTATCGACATGTCATCTAGTCATCCCATTAAAAAAGATGCACCTCAGACCTCTAGACAGTATTTATTTGACCTATCGATTGCTGATGCTCTCTTTGAGAAGACAATCAACCAGAAGTTCACAGTTTTATCTTAGGGACATAGTATCCCACAAGAAAAGGACAGGAAAGGAAAATAATATTGTAAATGCCATAACTCCTTTAGGCACTCAACTAATAATTTCATCACCTTTAGAAATCGAGTGCAAGACCTAATCCAAAAAAGTAATGCTTAAATATACCACAAAAGAGGAAGAAACTATGAAAGTAGGCAAGGATTCTTTTCCTAAGGAAATAAATGTTAATGTGGTTTCTATTAATATGCAAGAAAATAAAACGGCTACCAATTCTGTGGCTGACAAGGAAATGATTGTTCCCAAGATAAGGATTCCAATACATAGCAGGCTTGGCCCCAAAAAGGAAAAGCTAGTGGTTAAGTGCTTCAAATGTACTAAGAAGATAGAATGGTTATGTGCTTCAGATCTGCTGAGGAGATATCCAAATCAGATGCAATTCCTCTGAATGATATAGTAAGGGAGTTCACTGATAAAGAACTTCAGTTTAACACTAGAGGTGAAGGGGATGTGCAAATCTACAATGGCTATGAGAAAATATTCGATGGTGCACACCCAAGCATCCTCACTGAATGAGATTTGTTTAAAATAGGCTTCATGGAAATAACACCTTGGAAATTAATGTTCGATGGGTTTAAGAATGAAAGACGGGTAGGAGCTGAAATTGTGTCAGTATCACCAAAAGGTAGAATATTCCAAATTTCTTATCAATTGGATGAGACATGGGTTTTGTCGAACAAATAGGCTGAAAAACATGCTTTAATTATAGGCCTAGAAATAACCTACGACATGAAGATCAAGAATTTGTTGGTTATATGAGATTCACAGTTGGTGATTAAACAAGTGCAAGGTTGGTATAAATGTAATCACCTTGCACTAGAAAAATATACTGTAAGAGTGCAGTCTCATACAGGACTTTGAGGATGTCCAGTTATATCATGAGACTTTATAATGGAAAGGCCAATGAGATGGCCCAAGTAGCTTTTGGGTTAAGAATTCAAGAAGGGATGAATGAAAGGATTATTAAAATTTAGAAAAGGCAATTGCCAACAATAATGGCATGGCCAATTGACATCCTGGCTATTGAGATAAAAAAAATAAATTAGAGGTATTCTATTATCAAGTATCTGCAAGATCCATCTCAGAAAGCATAGAAAGATTACTAGAAATCAAGCTATAAATTTTGCCCTTTTGGAAGAGCAATTGTTTAGAAGAACACCAAAAAAGACTAATGATGTTGTGTGTCAGCAAGCTGGATGCTATGAAAATTATTACAGAAATTCATTATGGGATTTGTGGTTCTCATCAGTCAAGTGAAAAGATGTGATGACTAATTCATAGGTATGGACAATATTGGCCAACTATCAGAAATGATTGCATCACTTATACAAAGGGATGTCAGACTTGCCAGAAACATGGACCAATTCAGAGGATCCCTATATTGAATTACATTCGATTGTGAAGTCATGACCATTCAGAGGTTGGGCAATAGATTTGATTGGTCAAATTCATCCTGACTCATCAAAACAGCATTCTTACATATTAGTGGCCACTAATTATTTTACAAATGGGTTGAGGCAGTACCTATAAAATTAGTGGATCAACATAAAGTAATTGACTTTAATAATTATTGACGATTAAGGAACTATGTTCACAGTGGGTAGGAATAACAAAGTTTGCATCTAAACATGGGATACATGTGTTGAATTCATCACCATATTATGCTTAGGCCAATGAGCAAGCATAATCAACTAACAAAAAATTGAAGTCAATCCTAAAAAAAACTATAGAAGATAACCCAAGGCAGTGGCCTGAATTATTGCCAAATGTTTTGTGGGCATATAGAATTTCAAAGAAGTCTAGCATAGGAACAACGCCATTTGAATTGGTGTATGGGCATGATGCTATGACACCTATGGAGATAATAGTAAAATCAAGAAGGGTGTTAGAGCACCAGGGTATGTCGATGGAAACATAGTCTCAAGCCATGTTCCTTGAATTGGAGGACATGGAAGAGAGTCAACTGAAACGTTAAACCACATCCAAATATAGAAAAAGAAGATAGTAAGGACTTATAATAAAAAAGTTAAGTCCAAAAGTTTTTTAGAAGGAGATTTGGTGTAGAAAGCCATATTTCCTTTGGGCAATAAGGATAAGGAATACGACAAGTGGTCTCTTACTTGGGAGGGACCTTTCAAAGTAAGAAAAATACTAAGAGGTGGAGCCTACCACTTACATTCTTTAGAGGGAGAATGCCATAGCAAACCCAAGAATGGAAGATATTTAAAAAGATATTATCCAACCATGTGGGATTCTTATAACACTAATTATTAAAAAAAAAAAAATTCTAAAGAAATAAAAGGGAATTGAAAAGCATATATACCTGAGAAGTTGGTTACAAAGTAAAAGGCCACAAGGTTTGGGCATTCTATAAAATAATTACAAGAAGTAGCAAACAAATAAAACAGTCTACTAAGAAAAGTTCTGTCGGTATCTTTTTGAGCTTTGCCTTTCTTTAAGATGGGCCAAAATAAGTCTCTACATCAGAAGAAGGTTCAGTAGTGGTAGGAACTCTGGTGGCAAAAGTCTCTTGGAGAGTTGGGGAGGAGGTTGAGTCAATCTCAAATGCTATCACCTCACCAGTTATCTGTAGGGGTGGCATGGAAGAGGAGCTCCCTAGTTCTTTTGATTGATTATTTTTCTTTCGAGATGGACTTTCCACAATGGCAAGATCAATTAAATGGTCATTCACAAGGAGACCTTCAACTGTAAAAGAGAAACCAAAAAGGAAAAGCTTAGAAGTTGTTGCTTTGAGTTCATCTAACAGGTGTGTAGGCAAGAAAGATATATATATACATATATATATATATATATATATGACCATCTAAATTGTCATTAAATATCAACGTAGAAGTGTGTTGCCACCAATTAACAAAAAGATGAGAGACAGATGATTCCCATACAGGCGCACGAAGCGAAAAGTTTTTAAAGCCTTATAGTTGGATGAGGAGATAAGGTGTACAACATAATGTCCCTCAGCTCAACCCTGTTTTTAGCATGTTCATCAATAAGAGGATGTATAAAAGGCACATGGATATTTTGGTTAAAGCCAAGTTATTTGGCAATGTGTTTAGCGGAGTAAGATTCATAGATACAGTGAGTGTACTTTGAATCATAAACAACAACACCTACATGAAGGTAACGAGAAAGAAGAATACTTCCCCAAAAGTTATTAAAGAAAGTGGCTTGCTCATCAAAAGGATTGATGAAGCCATCAAAATATGTTCTCATGCGGAGAGAGGAATAAAGGCATTCAGAGAAAGGTGAGAAAACGGGAGGATACCTAGCAAACTCCAAATCATGGAATGCTTTAAAATAGAAGTTGAAGTCATTGTGCAATGACAAAGGTACTAACACAAGGAAGTAATGGGCATAATTGAGAGGACATAACTTCGGAAAGAGAAGATCCTCGATCCCAAGTTTCAAGAAAATAGGCATATAGCCATGATTGGAATAGCCAGAAAGGACCTCCACAAAGGTCATCAATGCCTCTTTATCAGCCATATCAAAAAGGCCTTTATAAAGAGCTCTTGAAACAAAGGGGGCTAAGGCTAGAATGTGAAAATCAGCAAGGAAAATAGCAACTTTATGGTATTCAGTCGTGACTTGAAGATTAGGGACACATAGGACAAAGTGAAAGAGCCAATGTAGAAGGAAAGCGACATGTTTCTCATAAAAAGGGGGTAGAGTTTGGCTTACAGAAGAAAGAGACATGGTTGGAATAGCTAAAATTGGTAGGGATATCTACCACGATGCGATTTAGTTTTAAGGTTATAGTCACCTCAATATTAGTCGATTGAAGCCCTATTAGGTGCACGACGTCAAGGATGGAAGGAGACATCATGTCGGGAGGAAGGAGCATGTCGTTACAAGATTTTGACCAGAAACAAAGTGCTAGGCCTATGAGCCAGCTATTCATGTAAAAAGGGCAAGTAGAGAGCTTGATATGTTCATACATCCTTTGTTCTTTCCATTAGTTAGAGAAATGCACTTCCATTCGTGCCACGTAGTCAGACCATTGTTGGTATGGGTCGACCCAAGTTTTCAAGGGTGTAAGCCCTTGATCCTAGTGCCTCATTGGAGGTGGGAACGATGAAATGTTAAGATTTCTCCATGAAAAATAGGGTAGCATTAGACAATGCTAGGAGCATGGTGGATTTGAAGGCTGGACCTAAAGCAAAGTTAGCCCCAGGATCTTTAGAAGGGATAAGGATTAGATCAGATCCTGAATAGTGTATCTAAGGTTCACAGAGAATCGAAGAGCAAGAGGCATGCTTGGAGGAGAACTAGCAGGAGTAAAGCAACTTACTTTCCATTTGGATGCAATCAAAGATCAAAGAGAGGCCTAAAATTGAGAACAAGTCAAGACAGACTATCAGAAGTGAGGCAGAGAAGAATAGTATGGATAAGGACTTCTACAATGGTTGGACTCTTTAAATAGGTGTATTGAGGGTTTTTTAGCGATTACCGACTGTTCATTTGCTTATTTGAAATGAACAGATTAATTGTTGAAAGATGTCTTAAATAGACAATGAAAAAGACAACAGACGTGATGGTTCATTTACTTGGCTTGATTAAGGAACAAACTCAATTAAATGAGGGGGCATTATTTGGACATAAAATACAAAATTATGAAAGTATTTGATGCATGTGTTGTTGGCAAGGCTAAAATCATTAAAGGATTGTCATGTGTCAAGATCTGAATAAAAGTCGAGAAACTATCAGCCATAACTTTGGTTTGAAAGAAGGAATGATTGTCTGGGAGTTACAAAGTCAATTAACCGTTGATAAAGGAAAACCGTCGAAGGAAATGACTATAAAAATTGGAAAAGAATGAAGTTGGGAGATAACTCAAACCCTCCACAAGACCCACGATCAGGGCATTTAGGAGTTGTGCTAAAGTACATTTTAGGAAGTAGTTAGTGCTGTAATCAAAGACTGTTAAATCAATCACTCTGTAACTGAAACCCATTGATTCATTGCTTTGTGTAATCATCACTTTAAGAATTCATCCAAGGAAGTCCTGAAACAATGCATTTGAATCCATCCACAAACAATTGCCTGAGAACTGTCTATCGATTGAGACAGTTCTTTTGATCACAACAGATTTTGGAGCAACAATACTCTACTTTTTCCCTCTTAACTAATCACAATGAAATAATACCTTTGCATTTATCATATCATATTTGAAAAGTGAAGTCCGTTCAATATAAAAGGGACAAAAAACAATATATATTGTGTATTTATATAAAAATGACTAAATATCATCATTGTAAAAATGTGAGNCTGAAACAATGCATTTGAATCCATCCACAAACAATTGCCTGAGAACTATCTATCGATTGAGACAGTTCTTTTTATCACAACAGATTTTGGAGCAACAATACTCTACTTTTTCCCTCTTAACTTATCACAATGAAATAATACCTTTGCATTTATCATATCATATTTGAAAAGTGAAGTCCGTTCAATATAAAAGGGACAAAAAACTATATATATTGTGTATTTATATAAAAATGACTAAATATCATCATTGTAAAAATGTGAGCTTAATTGCTATTGTGTAATTAAAAAGCTATCAGTTATCCACCAACCATTCATTACTTTTATTTGAAACTATCTTCCAAACATTATCATTGAGAGATTAAAATAGTAAAGCCACTAAACTAAAAACTAAGAAGTAAGCATAGTAAAAAATTTAAAATTCAATTGACACATTATAAATACTACAATCAATTGTTTAACAAAAATAGAGACGACTTCTCACAGAAAAATAAAAGTCAATTACAAACACTTTTACTTTCAAATTAACAAAATAAAATTAAAAATTTATAAATATGAATATTAAGTTCACTTGTAGAAAGTCTTAATACAATNCAATTGACACATTATAAATACTACAATCAATTGTTTAACAAAAATAGAGACGACTTCTCACAGAAAAATAAAAGTCAATTGAAGGTCAATTACAAACACTTTTACTTTCAAATTAACAAAATAAAATTAAAAATTTATAAATATGAATATTAAGTTCACTTGTAGAAAGTCTTAATACAATAAAAACATCTAAAAAAATTGAAGTAAGAAAGTTATAGGTTGCGTACAAATAAAATTATTTGTATAATTCTTATAATATATAAATATAAACATACATATAACTTTCTAAAAAACATTTGAGGGTGGGCCAGTGCTCACCCTTGCCCCTATGTAGCTCCGCCAATGCTTGTTGATCTTGGTAGTAGCATTGATCATTTCATTGGTGATGAGAATGTCCATCTTGATTAATTCTATATTGCTTGTCCTATTATTGTTGATCGAAGTATGTTTATATATTTTTGTTGGTTGAATCTGTGTAGACCTATGGGTCTAACCAAGATGGTTAACCCCACCTCGAGGGACTGGAGGTCACCGATTCGAATATCTTATCTAGCTACTATACTAATATTAATAAAGAAAAAAAATTGAATGAGGATACTAGTAAATTTCCAAAAACAAAAATCAATTGAAAATTACAAGCAGTTCNGCATTGATCATTTCATTGGTGATGAGAATGTCCATCTTGATTAATTCTATATTGCTTGTTCTATTATTGTTGATCGAAGTATGTTTATATATTTTTGTTGGTTGAATCTGTGTAGACCTGTGGGTCTAACCAAGATGGTTAACCCCACCTTGAGGGACTGGAGGTCACCGATTCGAATATCTTATCTAGCTACTGTACTAATATTAATAAAGAAAAAAAATTGCATGAGGATACTAGTAAATTTCCAAAAACAAAAATCAATTGAAAATTACAAGCAGTTCTTTGATAAATTTTACTTCAAATGATTTTGTAGGAATCATGACCGCTGTGATAAACAATATATAAAGGAAAAGGAAAATTATTATTACATAGATAACGATAATAGAAAAGAGATAGCAAAGACGAGTTTGCGAGATATTCATTTGAGGAGCAATAAAAAATTTAGAAGAAATAATCTTACTTTCTATGGTTTGTATTCTATAACATATANTGATAATAGAAAAGAGATAGCAAAGACGAGTTTGCGAGATATTCATTTGAGGAGCCATAAAAAATTTAGAAGAAATAATCTTACTTTCTATGGTTTGTATTCTATAACATATAAATATACCTGATAAAAGAGACAAATATCCTTAAGTTATCTAATATTTGCAAGTGCAATTAAATAAATGTATTAACAATTTAGTTCACGTGTNTAAATATACCTGATAAAAGAGACAAATATCCTTAAGTTATCTAATATTTGCAAGTGCAATTAAATAAATGTATTAACAATTTAGTTCACGTGTAGTTAGCAGCTAATAATGACCATGAATCTTAAAATGAGTGGTGAGGATACATGTTTGGTAGATAATGGTACAATGCATATAATCCTTCAAGATAAAATATTTTTCTCAAAATTTACGTTAGCTGAAGCTAATGTAAATACAATATTTGGTTCTGCAAATCTGATTGAAGGCTCCGAAAGAGTAATAATTACGTTACCAAATGGAACAATACTCAAAATCAACTACACTTTATATTCAGTTAGATCCAGAATAACCATATTACACCATAACGTGAAGAGGTATATTGCAAAATATATGTTTTAGCTTTTGTCATTAAAGTTATCCCTACTGAAACCTAAGAAAATAAGAGGCGTATAGCTAAATAAATTTTTACAAACTGTATTTTTGAATGAAGTTCAGAAAGATGGGCAATCGTAATGTGCTACTAGAGAGGTAATATTGTATACAATGAAGAAGGTGTATCATACAATGGCCAGCCTTAACAGTATATTAAGTTAAAACATAGAACAAAATATGAGGAATTGTTGAAAATTGTGTCTACCATCATGCAGCTAGATAGTTCAACATCACAAGTAAAGATGATTTGTTGATTTCCATCATTTTTGGGGGATCACATGCAAAAGTACTTGGAAATCAAAATAAAAAATGATGATGGGGTGGCAACAATGTTGAATGTTGTATTTGAGAGCTAAACACTTAGTGGTATTGACTTATATATAAAGATAAAGGAAATCATGGATCTACCTTAGGCAATGGTGAATGAGTATGAGCCATACATCCAGTTGCTTACTTAGGATAACATGAATCCATCGCGACGTATGGAAGACGCGAGCACGACTTATCTGCTTCACAATGGTGGAATGGCATGTACCTGATTGTGTCATATGACAATTTGGATTGCGGCAAGTTATACCAGAGGCATGCAACACTGGGGGTGCACTTCATGCTATAGATCCATGTGGTAGTGCATGTTATAATTGGAGAGGTGTGAATTAGTCGTTCGTACATATATGGGAGTAGCGCTGGGAGCATATTGTTATAAGAGAGGCACATATAGGATTGATGGACTTTAGTGACCTGTACATGGTTTGGTATGGGCGTATCAATAGATGACTTATCAGACCTCCATTAGATAGGCCTCCAAATGTCAGATTCCAGCGTATGGGTAGCATCATCGAAAGATTGGTAAATGTAGGTATGTGTTCATTGATCAGTAATATCCGTATAATACAAATACTTCCAAAGACTTACGTGAATAAATTATTTACGTCAATATCCATATAATAAAAACACTAATGTGAATAAATTATTTTGATTGTTATAGGAGCGTTCTCTCGTTAGGCTGGTACAAACATTGTAAATCCTCACATGTCTATACTATCAACAATCATCCTATTAACTTCGTTCTATTTTTAACGTCTTTATTTACATCCTAAATCAAACTATAAGAATAATAAGTATAAAGGGCTAAATAATGAAAGAGAAAAAAAAATATGACATTTGCATTCTCATCAACGAGCTAGCTTAGAGGAATTGAAGA
>CAUOFW020009835.1:1130703-1145899 GCA_963454935.2 Ilex paraguariensis
GAATAATCACCTCTTACTAAAGATTGGATGAGAAACTACTCACTCTTCATGGCTTTGTTAAAGCTAGAAAAGTGAGTGATGCTCATCCCTCCAAGTAGAGGAGTTACAAGGTAAAACACTTTACACAAGGAGCCGATCTTCGACAAAGAATGAGTGAATCACGTTTCACCCTTTACGACTTTGATAAAGCTCTAGAAAAGTGGAAGAGTTTCACTTCTCTAAGGGAAGAAAGAAGCTCAAGCAATGGAAATAAAAGAAAACAATAACACAATAAAAGAAAGCAATACTTAAAGTAAAAGAAAGCAATAATACAATAAAAGAAAGAAATACTTAAATAAAGCAATAAGCAATAATACTTTTGGAGAGTTTTCCACTACCAAAAGATGAATGTTTTACAAGTCNTAAAGCAATAAGCAATAATACTTTTGGGGAGTTTTCCACTACCAAAAGATGAATGCTTTACAAGTCCTAACGGATGGTATTTATAGGCAACAAGGGAGGGTGAAAGTCTTGTTAGGTGGCTTTGAATTTTGTTAGGTGGCCTTGAAAAGTCTTGTTTGGTGGCATGAAAGTATTGTTAGGTGACCTTGAATCTTGTTAGATGACATGAAAGTCTTGTTAGGTGGTCTTGAATTCTTTGATCCCCCTTTGTTTTGAGCTTTGATTATTGGCACCCTAGTAGTTTGTAGCTTTAATGCAATTGGCTCCCCAGTAGTTTGTAGCTTTGACGTAAAAAACTCTGAAAAGAACAACAATTAATGCATTATCCTTTATTCACACACTAACTCTAATTTGATTTATTTTGACTAGTTTACTTTATTCAACTAACACAATTTACCTATTAAATTATGCCTTAATTAGGGTTAATCAGTCCCCACACGATCAGTGAAGTTCATCATGATGCCGACATATCACTAGCCCTAATTGTAGTTGAGCAGACACTAGAGTCAGGTATACCATCACACACATCAGCCCTTATTATACCTTGTGAGTCGTCATCTATTATCTGACCTTAGCATACACCACCCCCTGAGTGTACTGTGTCAGACACCATCCACTAGAAGTCCACCACATACACCAGATGTAGGTGATCCCTATCAGACACATGGTTCTCCCAGCTAGCCTATANCCCACACGATCAGTGAAGTTCATCATGATGCCGACATATCACTAGCCTTAATTGTAGTTGAGCAGACACTGGAGTCAGGTATACCATCACACACATCAGCCCTTACTATACCTTGTGAGTCGTCATCTATTATCTAACCTTAGCATACACCACCCCCTGGGTGTACTGTGTCAGACACCATCCACTAGGAGTCCACCGCATACACCAGATGTAGGTGATCCCTATCAGACACATGGTTCTCCCAGCTAGCCTATATTGGATGATGAGGATGCGTGCCGACATTGCCTATGCATGATATAGAGATGTCACTACCAACAGCAAAGGATGTATGCCCGACCTCAACTATACATGATGTAGAGATTTCACTAGCATCAAAGGATGCATGTCTACCATCGCCTTCACATGATGTAGAGTTGTCAAGACTAGCAAAGGATGTCACATATGAGCGTGATACAAATATCGATACGACTCCACTTGCCCAACTTATTTCCCATCTTCGAGGTCGAGGTGGTAGAGGTAGAGGTCGGCAAGTCGAGGCATAGTCCGAGATAGGACTACAGTGTCTGGTGTCGGAGAGGATGTGTCACAGGTCATTCTTTTTTTTTTTTTTTGTGTCACAGGTCATTCAAGGGGAGCCGTTAGAGGTAGAAGCCCGTCGTCCGAAACGATTGCGGAAGAAGCCGACTTGTGAAACATAGTTTTATGTTTTCTCATTTTTTTGAATATGTTCATTTGTTTGTAATTGAGTAGTTTTATCATTTTCTATGTAACTATAGTAGTACATATGCATATTGATTGTATTCGTAGTGGTGGTGGTGGTTGTGCTTTTCCTTGTGGTGTGAGGTTGTTTAGGTTTGGTTATGAGTGTTGTTTTATGGTTGTTTTTATGGTTTGCATGTGAATGTAGTTATAGTAGTATATGACATGGTAGTGGTGATATTGTATATACAGGTTAGAATTTTGGTGGGGTTTAGTTTTAAGGGAAAACTCTTCCCAAATTTTTTGAAATGTACATGTACACTCATTATGTACAATGTGTATACCTCTTTTTCATACTACATTTTTGTCCTAATGAGACTACTTGTCAACATGTAATTTAAACAAAACCACCAACTATGAGCATAAGCACACGCGTTACAACATTTGAAAATGAAAATACATACAAACTTTCATAGCTATAGACACACATTAATGCAAACATATAAAAACCCACAGACTATGACTATAAACACACAAGTTCCAACTTTTGAAAATACAAGTACAGATAGATTACTACAGCTATAGACGCACATTAGTACAAACATAAAAACCCACCAAATAAGAGCATAAACCCACAACTTACAACATAATTGTATGGGGAACCTTCTTCGTTTGACATTTCCATATTAGAAACATATCCTGCTTCCCCACTCAACTGGAAGCATAAATGTGTTTTGTCCAGCAAACCTTCTTCAGCACGGTCAATTTAAACTTATTTTCATATGATTTTTTTCAACTCTTATATGAAATAATGCATGTTCCAATTATTGAGGAGTGCCAATAGGCATATTAACGGTAGTTTGTTGAGGCATGCGTATATTGCAAGTGTGCAAATCTTCACTTAGAACTTCCTTTTGATTCAAGTGATATTTTCATTCCTCTATCATTCTATTTATGGACCTCTATGAGTAACGTAAATGTAGATTTAAAGGATATAAGAACTCATCCTCTAAAGCCCAATGATGACCAATACTTTCAAGCAAGGTGCATAGAAATAATTCATGGTTGAAATTGTTAAGTATACAATGAGTGCTTTTACACACGATGAATTTATAATGAAATTTTTATGCACTAGTGGTTTGCAATGGTTATCAAAGCCTAAACTACACCATCGACTTTAAACCTTTCAGGCTTACAACGGAAGATTATAAACTCACTTTCCACAAGGTCCATGTAGGACCTAATGTTAAAGCTCTGATACCAAACTGTGACGCTCCAAAATATTGGGATTCTTTCTCAACCCATTGATCACCCATCGACCCGCGAAAATATGATGTGGTGTAGGGTTATATGATACTCACAGGTATTTTTGCAAGTTGATGGATGATTAACAGCTTGAGAAAGGACCCCCCAAATTTTGGAGTATCACATGGTCATTGTTTGACTAGCTTATTGTACACGCAATGAGATAGGTTATTGTGGACATCAATTCAGTTTCTACAACCTTGAGTTATTCCCATCAAATGAACACTAAAAATATGAATGTGTGAAAATAAATGGTGAATGGACTAAACACTGAACCCTGTAACCAATCTTATACACGTTGAACAATGGTGAGTACTGAATTATGAGTTGACAACACATTGTGTGACTACTCCTTGTAAAACCCAAACAATTTAATAAATTAATTAAATGGGTAATACGATAATTAGTCCATTTAAGTAAAGTTAAAAATATGAAATTTTGTATAACTCAGATGACAAAATGTACCTCGTCATTGGACTCGTCTCATGAAAACGAGTTGGGCATACAAATTTTGTTAAATTTCAAGACAGCCAGAATTTGTAGGTATTACGAGGTGAAATAAAATTCTAGTAACTTAGCTTTTATTCACAGGATCAAAAACATAATTAAAATAGCCACTCAACTAACATTATCCAAACTTGACACTTGTCAATTTGTGATTGATTTTGGAAGATTTTCAACCAATCAAAGGGGGACGCTTGACACATTACGCACCTACTATATAAAGGGCCAAAAAGCGGAAGATAAGTCTTCCACTCCCCACTTGTCCTTGCAAATTTCGATAGAGAGAGAGAGAGAGAGAGAGCTTGGAAGAACTATTCCACTTCCCCACCTTTTACAAATATCTTTCAATCCAACTATTGGATCTTCATTAACCAAGAATTAAAGTCGCTCTACACGATGAGGGCTACCTACCAACACCAAGATCGACTATTTTCCACTATTTTGGGGTCAAGGGTTTTTGGCTAGATCTTGTAGAAGGCTTAGGTTGGCTTTTTCAAGGAACTTCTGCACCACCACTTGCTTCTAAAAGGTGTGGGTTCTCTTCTATCTAGTACCAAATTCCAATTTAGTAGGTGTATGTGATATGGGTATAATCTACATGTATGTTAATTGTGAGATTAGCATATAGCTAGTGGTGTTCACTTGTTGATTTGATAAACATGTTGTGATCTTAATAATTGCATTATTGAGTACATTAATTTGTTGTTATGTGAATTATGATAAGCATTCTAGGTGTATAAATTCTATGCACTTTAAATGTTTGATAAAATGTTGTACTGTGGACAAGTATGCTATGTGGGTTAATTGATGCATATCACATGTTTGATGAAATGCTAGAATGAGAAATATATGTTTTCTTGCTATATTTGAGATTGTAAGTCCATTTAAATTGCAATTGGGCATACATGACATGTGCGCAACTTTAACACAACATCTTGATGCATTGGCATGGTAGTGTGTGTTTTGGGTATGTGTAGATCAGTTACCACATAGGTGAGTGGGCGGGGCTTGGGAATTGGACTAAGATCTGATTAAATCTCATGGGATTATGCATGATAATGTGTCGGGGTATAGCAAAAAAAGGCTACATTCTAACTTAGGTGCAAGACTCGATTTTATCCGTCACACACTATCTGGTGGCGTAATGCGTTCATGAAAGTGTGTCAGCGTAGGCGGAACTGGAGGTGGAATGTCCTCAACATCTGTGTCAATTTGGTAGCCCGTTGGTGAAAGTCCATAAATTATCTACCCCATAAAAACAAGATATTAAATGAAAGGTCATTGGGTGAGCATAAGTCAATGATTTGGGTGTGAAGTGTTCGGTTCATGAGCATGGCATCACATGTGTCGTGGGAATTCGGAGGTGGGTTTGGGATTGGTTTTGCATGCATGAAACATCACTTCATGTCATGGCATCACTGTTAGCATTTATTTATCTCACATGTTACATATATGAATGTTTGAGATGTTTTAATGTGGACCACATCATATGCACCATTGTGTTGGGAGGCGTTCTTCATAGAAGATACCCTATTGGGCATTAGCTCACTCCGTTGTGGGAAAATAATTTCAGGTACATTGCACACTTTTGCTGATGACTCGCACCTAGGCCTAGCTTGATGATAGAACAGGAGTCCAAGCTCCTATTTTCATGTCATAGATACCTTTGGTCCCAATTGTAATTACTNTTTTCAGGTACATTGCACACTTTTGCTGATGACTCGCACCTAGGCCTAGCTTGATGATAGAACCGGAGTCCAAGCTCCTATTTTCATGTCATAGATACCTTTGGTCCCAATTGTAATTACTTAGGTAGCCTTGTATTTTATTTTATTTTTTTGAATTAGACAACACATGTACATTCTTTTGTAAATGCATGTAATTTGGGGCATTTGTATCTATTCTTTTGACAAATGAATGATTTGTATATTTGGAGTTATTGGTTGATGTTTAAGGCATGCGAATTGCTTAAATGTTTACATTGGACTCAAAAGATCATTGTAACTGTCTGTTTTGGGTGGAGCTCTCTATACAAAGGAGACTCCTCCAAAATTTTGTTAGAATTGGTCCACCGAGAGCTAGGCCTTAAGTAATTTAATAAGGCTTAACGAGTAATAAGGACCTCTGGCAATTGGGGCATCACAACCCTTCTCCTAGATGTGACTGTATTTGTGGCACTCTGATAAATTGAATCACCATAACTACACACTATGTGCATGACAACACATTCTCAATGTGTGAGTACCACCTATTGAATAGACTCTCAATGTGAGTATTGTCTATTGAACAGACTACACCTCTGAGTCTTTAATCATATTCTACTATGTCCTTATTGCCTATTGGATTGACAACATTTATCAATTCATTGTGTAGTCATCAGTCTGTAGTCAATGCCAGTGTTTAGTCATCTTGTGTTTTTAGTACAATACGTGACTATCCATCTCAGTGTTTCTAACGATTATTGAACATTAGTAATCAATGTTGTGTCTATTCATTACTTATGTGTATATAGAACATTTTTTTCACAATATAAATCCTACAGTGAAATGCCTGGAAGGTCATCATTCGGGTCTTCGGGCTGAACGATTGATGGTTCATCCTTGAGCAATGATTGCCAACATCATGTTGCACAGTGCACACCACGACCTGTAACATTTGTTCTGCCTCTAACTATTACCACCTACAGGGATCAAGGTGGTTGAAATATTATTTTAAATATTGTGAGCTTGGAGTATACTCTTGTTGATATGGATTACGAGTTCTACAAACACGTTCAGCTGAAATCTACGTGGAATGGTGTACAGACAACTATGATGATATGAAATTGATCAGATGCAATGACATCTAGATCGATTCCACTCTATCAACAAGGCAAAGATACTTTGACGAATCAACTGATGATGAGTATGAAAAATTTATCCCAACTAGTCTGTGCGCACGTGGTAAACCACTATGTTATCTAGAATATAGTCTTTATTAGAAAATATATATTGTTGTATTTGTCTTGCATTTTGTATAAACATGATCATTTGTATTCCTATTTCAGATAAATAAATTAACTACTATGTTAGTTTTACGTTTGTAGATTGAGTTGATTGTGAAAAATTTTATCAAAAACAAAAAAATAAAAAAAAAAGGATTTGATAATAACCAAAGGACATTTGTCATCCATAAAGAATTATTATTTTTTGTGTAATCTTTTAAAAAACACCAAAGGACATTTGATGATAAAATACAGTTTCTTCCAAAAAATGGAATTGTCAAATTCGCTTTTATCGTAAAAGTAGATTCAATAAGAGCAATGCTATATGGACTTAAAAAATAGATTTAAAAATTAGATTTGATAATCTCAGTCATTGATTTCATTGTGGGTCCCAAAATTTATTGGGACCTACTACCTATTCAATGATTGAGATTATCAAGTCTAATTTTTAAATTTAATTTTTAANCTTGATAATCTCAATCATTGATTTCATTGTGGGTCCCAAAATTTATTGGGACCTACTACTACCTATTCAATGATTGAGATTATCAAGTCTAATTTTTAAATTTAATTTTTAAATACATCTAGCATTACTCATTCAATAAATTAATTTTATAGTCAACATTAATTTATTACAACAGTCTCATTCTCGTAAAACCGTGGATGAAGACTCTGCATTTAATGAAAAAGCAAATTCAATAATTACGCTTCCACTGAAAAATGTATTTACTTCAATCCGCTTTTTTATTAAAGCGGAGTCTATATCTACGCTTTCTTTTATTTTTTACACGTGAAAGCATAATTACTGAATCCATTTTTAAAAGAGTAATACTAGATGCACTTAAAAATTAGATATAATAATATAAATCATTGAATAGGTAATAAGTTTCAATAAATGCTGGGACCTACAGTAAAATTAATGATTATAATTATAAGTTTAATTTTTAAATTTATTTTTTAAGTCCATATAATATTACTTTTTTTAAAAACATAGTTTAATAGATAAGTTTAAAACTGTTGTAGGCCTTGAGGTAAAAATGTTTAAGTGGAAACTCAGTTTGGTAATAAACCCTTCTGTGGTTTGCCTTTTGAGACTGCACTCACAGCTTCAAAACCCATGGCAACTTTAAGCTCCTTCTCTCTATTACGGTAAAACTCTCTTTCTCTCCCTCTCTCCCTCTCTGTTCATTATATCTCCCCTGAATTAAATTGGTTTGTTCTGTAAACAGTGGTCCAGTAACTATAGGAGCTTTGGCGACTCTCAAAGCCTCAAAAGGAGCGAATTCCATACGCCAAACCCCTCCCCTATTTAATTTTCGCAGGTTCATTTACGTATATATTACAACCCACTTGAGCTAGGAGTGCATTGTACTCTGCTGTATGAACATTGTAGAGTAACTGTTATTTTCTTTTTGAAATTAGATATTTATTTTACCGATACAGTGTTAAGAGATAGTATAATCCTAGGTTTACAATACTAGCGCCTTGTGCAGAAATGGGTATGCTTGGGTTTTGCCAAATTATGTTCAGAGGAAGAGGAAAAGCATGTGTTGTCAATGGTGCCAGAACTTGCAATTCAATTCAAGGNGAAATGATCTTAGGCCCTTTTTTCATTATCTTTCAGCCTTGACCATTTCTTTTACAAAATTATATCCTTAGTCAACCATAGTTGAGCCTGAAAGATATATTCTTTTCATTAAAACCTNTTCAATGAACTGATAAGATTCAGATCAATTGCCACAACTCCTAAATTTAGACAAGTAGACACATATCTGAATATTATCCTTTACACGCCCCCATCAGGCAAGTGAAAACTACTGTAAGCATGACCTGAAGAAGATTAAAGCATTGAGACGAGAAAACTTTGTTCCTATATACACCAACTGTGGAGACAGAGAGAACCACGAGCTTTTCATGAAAGATTTTTCCTAGTTAAATGTGTTAGGTTCGTGCCTGGAGCAAGGATTTATAATCTATCAGTTTCAAAGAATGGATTCCATTGGAGCAGATCCTTTATTCAACAAAATCAACAGATGATTCAGTGTCTGAATTTCAAAAAAAAAATAAAAATTGCCTACATTATCCTTTACTGGCAAGATGATAATGAGATTTGACCATAAATTTAAAACAAGATGAATGTCGTGTTCGTTGAACACATATTAAACTTGAACATAACCTTCTAAACGATGTCTAGAGGCACCTTTCTGAACATACAAGCCATTAAGGAAAAAGAGTTTATGTGTAAAGAACATTGTTTACATAAGACTTTTGAAATGTGTGATTGATAACATGGGATAGTACAATAGGAGAGGTTATTGTTTATGTGGAAAAATAGAAATGGATAATATAAATGTGTTTAGAAGGTTTGTCATTACAGCCTAGATTTACATGTACACCTCAATAATTATTGAAACTATCCACGCTAAAGTCGCTATAAGGACCAGAGGAAGGTCAAACAATTGATGAAGTTCCATGTTTTTACATGGCACTAACTTTTTCTAAAGTTAGACCTCCCATTTTCTAGGATGGGCCTTCTGCTTATGAGGATGCATAGGGAACAGCTTCAATGTTCTGCTTTTGAGGGGTGGAGAGTTCTGATGGAAATCTTGACTAAGGATGATGATCATTGAACAGCTGAAGGGCTTGTGATGAGAATTTTCTGGTATTTATGGAAGGAATGTGATAACAACCAGCTTAATGGTAACATTTATCTTTTTATGGACAAAATTCAACTATCTATGATTTCAGTCTTTGAGATTTTGAATGATATAGGGAAGGAGCAGCTAGTAAATTGGAGAGACTATTCTCCTACTAGTATTGTATATGGGTCCCTCCTGCTAGTCTTGAGACAAGTTTCAACACAAATTGGACCATAAATTACTAAAGTAATTATAGATGGGTAGGCATTGTAGGTAAAAATCACTGTGGCAAGCTACTTGGATCAGTAGCCAATAGATTTAAAGAATCTTAGATCAAACTTTGATGAAAGCTTTGACCAATGGTGATGCAGTGATGCTGGTGACTGCTGAGGAATTGTGAATCATTCTGGAAATAGCATGGCTTATGAAATAGCCAGAGAAACCCCAAGGTAAGCGACTGGTGGTTGAGGTTGCCATTAACATTGAAGTACAAAGTCAGAAATCAGCAAGATGTTTGATAGTTAGCCGGCAACTCTAGGCAAGGATCACCATTTTGGGTTTTAGTGTGTTGCTTTGATTGGGTGAGAAATGGAAATTTGTAAGAAGCACAACAATCATTGAACAATTTGGAAATTGATTCAGATGTTAGCCATTTATACACTTACGGACATTGATAGTTGAACATGCATGAAATCCATGTTTCAAACTTCAGTATTATAGAATTTAAAGTATATGTTCACAACGATCTTATAACATTAAAGAATTCATAAATTTTAAATACTAATTTTATGTGATTCTTGAGGTCAGTGAAATCCCAACCGTGTAAGATCTACAAAATTTGAAGTTAAAAATTTATAACACTACTTAGTAAAAAAGTTGCTTAAAGGGGTCTTTGGGTTTTTCTATTGCAAGGTGGCTCATTTAATAACCAAAGGTTTGTAAAATTAAGATTTAAACGGAAACCAAAATTTAAGCCAATGAGAAAAGCAATAAAAAATGGTTTGCATAGTTGTGTGGAGGAAATATTCATTTTTCAGTTGGTTATCTNAGTGTATAAACGGAAACCAAAATTTAAGCCAATGACAAAAGCAATAAAAAATGGTTTGCATAGTTGTGTGGAGGAAATATTCATTTTTCAGTTNCGGAAACCAAAATTTAAGCCAATGAGAAAAGCAATAAAAAATGGTTTGCATAGTTGTGTGGAGGAAATATTCATTTTTCAGTTGGTTATCTATGTTGTTGAAACTTAGAGTGTTCTAATACATTACTTCATCATGTATCGCTTGTGAGATTGGTATTTAAACAAAAATATGACTTTTTGTTGCATTGACAAGCTATCTTTGTGTAGAAGCTTATGGCGTTTATACTTCTAAAGCATGGCCTCCAAATTTTGTTATTAGCAAAAGAATCTTGTTATATTTTTGTTGACATTGGGCTAGCCAAATTTGTCTAGGGTAATGTAGCGGATGATATTACCTGGTATGCGATCTGTTATGCTTTATAGTACTAGGTGTTGGGCAACTAAGAAGTAACATGTTCAAAAATTGAGTGCGGTGAAAATGAGAATGTTAAGATGTCTATTTGGTAAAACTAGGAAGGATAGAATTAAAAATGAATATATTTATGAAAAAATAGATGTAATAAATATAGGAGATAAATTAAGGGAGTTCGCACCCCAACCAAAAGCTGCCTTTGCTAACCTTGCCTTATAGGAACTAATGCACTCAAAAGAGAAGGTCCTTTCCTGTCCAGTATTTTCAATCCAACCCGAAATAGAAAAAGCCGCAAGCAACACTAGGCCCGGTCGTCGGTTTAACGTCAGTAGGTTCCGATATTCGATCGTTTAGATGGTTTGGATATACTTATAGACGTCCTATTATGACACTAGTGAAAAAGAGTGATATGATAGCTATTGACTGTAAGCATAGGGGTAGAGAAAGACAAAATTAACTTTAAATGAAATAGGAAAAAAAGAAATGATAAGTGAAGGTTTAATAGAAAATATGACTATTAATAAAGCGCAATGGAGAAATATGATTCATGTAGCTGACTCCAAAGATATTGAAACAATATTTTGTTGAGTTATTGAGTTGTTGAGAGTAGTGTAGTGGATGATTCACGTGTCAAATGTTTTGAATATCTCTCTTTGTGAGAGTTCCTTCCTTTATATAGAAACTATAGGGCTAATTACAAGGCAAGTAACTAACCAAAATAAAGTCCTATCAATTACACGTATGTCTACTGCTAATGTACAATATACTTTCTATACATAGCTAGACTAAATAAGGTAGAATCAAGGATTGAAATTTCGTTTCGAAGTACCGTTTCGGTCAGCTAAAAAACGGAAACGTTTCGGAAACGTAGTGGAAATGCGGAAAAAATATGGAAACGCGTGGAAACACAAATACAATCCATTAATCTATAAAGATAAGCTAAATAATTGATTAATTTAACATATTTATTGGGTTAACATCTATTTATACAAGAATAAATTTAAATTGGAGGGAAAAAATGCTTGACATGAGGCGAAAATCACTTAAATTAGTTTCAAACACTTAATTTTTATCAAATAAATACATTTTTACATAATATTAAGTTCTCATAATACACATGAAATGTTAATGAATGAGTACATACTTACATGGCTATATCCATCCCCTTGTGGAGTGTCGAGCAGACTCATACATCGATGTAGGCCCTGGGTAGCTACTTAGAGAAACTCCATATGTGACATAAATATGATGACAATAGTTACTCCAACTCATATTGTTACGATAATATGAATTATATTCTCTCCCAAACCTCTAATAGTCTGCAACACTATATCCAATCTGTTGGGGAACGAATGCACCAGTCTTTGGCCAACCTTCATCTTGTCTATATGAGGAGAATGACTGGGAGTCATAGCCAGATCCATAACCATATGTTGAGGATCCATATTTGTATCCTCGTGTGTCATATCATGATCCATAACCATATGAAGACGACGAACCATAATTATGGTATTCACTTTTACTTCCACTTCCACTTCCACTTATACTCATAGTAGAAAAACCATCATTAATCATATCAGCTCTTTGCCTAAGAGCACCTATACCATGTGGAGTGATTGGATTTTGAGTGCGTTCACATTGACGATCTCGAGTTGATTTTGAGCGTCGTTCATATTGAAGCATTCGTCGAGAGCCATGATCTTCATCTTTTGTAGCATGTTTAAATCCTTCCTCTATAGTGAATACAATTCCATGTGGACTTTGGCTTCTTGTATTTCCATCACCACCACCTCCATCGCTTCTATGTCCATGACTATCACCACCTCCGCTATCACTATCTCCACTACCACCACCACCACTATCTTCATCATCATCTTCACCACCATCATCATTACTACCATCACTATTATGATCATCCTCAGTACTACTAGTGACAGTGATGGGTTGCTTACGTCTTGGTGGATATCTCATTAGTCTGTCAAACTCTTCATCTTCCATTGCTTTACTTGATCCTCCTTTGCTTATTTTGGATCTTGATTTTCGTGGTGGCACAACACCTTTACTTAGGCCTATTCCTCCATCGTCATAAAAAAAACGATTTGTCCACGTCGCTAGGAAAGTGTTTGGTCTTGTTGATTGCCCATCATCATCAAGTTCATCTAAAAGTGCATCACCAGGATCATTTAGCCACTCTGAAATACCTTCATCTTCCTCAAAAACAATGGTTAAGTCTATAGGTCTGAATTCATACCCTTTTCTGTTCTTCATAAGGTGCTTTAACTTCAACCTCATGTTATATTGTGTAAACACCAGCCTTTCTAACTTTTGATAATTGAGTCTATTCCCCACTTTAGTATGTATGAGAGCAAATGTACTCTAGTTTCTCTCACAACCACTAGATGAAGCTGTTTGCGACAATATTCTTATAACAATCTTTCTCAAATTTCGAGCATCAGTGCCATACATAAACCACTATTCAGCTGCATAATAATAAAGAATATATTAAAATCTTAAAAGAAAAATATAAATAGAAAATCATGAGAACAAAATATAAGTGCGTAAATAATCTACTTAATTACCTGGATCACTTTTTGTTCTTCCTCTAATTGCAGCTTGGTCAGCAAAACAATACATGGCCTCTCGAAATATTTTTACCTAAATATCATGGATATGTTGATGTTATACATTAATTTAGGACATTTGTAAACTGAGATTGAAATACGAAAGTATTACTTCTGTAAGTGCTTCAGCAGCCTTGTTTGGATTTGTCTCTAGTCTAGACACAACGATCCGAAGCGAACCCAAGAAATCTTCTAACACACCAACATCTTCTTCATAATAGTATGTGGGGTTCAAGTAATAAGCTACACAATATAAATAATAATAACACTAATAAATGATAACATCCAAAATAATAACAGTTATCAATAATAAAAATATAAATTAGTAAACAATAAGTTTACATGCCCTATGAATATGTTGAATGATTTATTTTTTTCATCGAGCATCAATGATGTCAAGATATTTTTTGTACGATTTAGGAGCTGCGTCTTTGACAGCTTGTCTTGATCGTTTCATTGCTTCATATACATATAGCATTGTTGCTTTTCTTTTCTCATCCACCATTCTTAGAACTTTTGTAATAGGTGTATGCATATTCAACACATTTTTGGCGGTCTCCCAAAATTTAGGATTCAGAATTGTCCCTTGAATTCGCTTTCCAATTGAATCCTTTGCTACCGTAGTTTTAG
Source organism: Ilex paraguariensis (assembly GCA_963454935.2). Taxonomy (NCBI): domain Eukaryota; kingdom Viridiplantae; phylum Streptophyta; class Magnoliopsida; order Aquifoliales; family Aquifoliaceae; genus Ilex; species Ilex paraguariensis. The sequence continues at coordinate 1,144,707 of CAUOFW020009835.1, forward strand.
ACCAATCTTCTGAAGTAAACATCCTTTGCAAACCATTTCTCTGCTCCAAAATACTTTGTAGGGCAATATAATTAGTGGCAAATCTTGTTTGCGCTGACCGAATCAATTCTCCCGAACAAAATGTTCTCATTATATCCAAAACTCTATTATGATTATAGATATAATTGGTCACTCTTTTAGCTTGCTCTAGCACATTTTGAACCGTTTCAATCTTGGAAAATTCATGCAAAATCAAATCCAGAAAGTGGGCAGCACAAGGAGTCCAATATAAGTGTGGTCTTCTTTCCATTAATATTTCACTCGCTTTTTTGTACGCATTGTCATTATCTGTAATAATCTGAACCACATATTTTTCTCCAATCTCCTTAACAACAGCATCCGTCAACCCCAAAATATAGTTAACATCCTTATCATAGCCAGAACTATCAATTGACTTATGGAAAATAACTTTTCCATCACAATATATCCAAAAATTAATGATAGATAATCTTGTGGTGGATGTCTATCCATCACACATAATTGTCACTCCATAAATCTCCCACTTCTTTTTGAACTGGTCAATGTACTCTTTAAGCTCATGTATCTCATTATCTAGCAATGGCCCGCCAATCTTATATGTGGTTGGGCCTTTCACACCCACTCCAGCTAAAACAATTTCATCAATCATCAATTGGTAAAAATGACCTTGAACTTTGCTTGGTGGAATATTCTTATAAATGAAATATTTTGCAATCGCATGTTTTGCCGACTTTGTCCATTTTTTGGGATTCCACATGAGTTAGCTTGGCTTGCTTCACTTCCCTATTCCGATACATTGAAGGATCCATCTCTTTTATCGTGAGATCCTTTTCTTTGCTCATCAACTTTTGTGATTTTCTTGAGAATTTATCCCAAAATTCCTTCACACTATGTGAGCGCATCAAACCCTAGATGTATAACCTTTTTAGGAGATGGTCTAGAACTTCCTCCTCTAAAGCCCTGCTCGGCCATATGTATATCACGAATAGATTGTTGTTTTGCATACTCAATATCAGCTCTATATTCTATATCCATATCATCATCTGAATTCTCATCGGAAGAATAAATTTCGATACCACTCCTCTGTCTCGATTCACCAATTAAATTTTGTCTCATTTTTCTCCGTTCACCAGTCACTTCTGCATTTTCAGTCTTGTTGCGATTCAAGTAATCCC
>CAUOFW020009835.1:1148330-1182198 GCA_963454935.2 Ilex paraguariensis
GATGATATGGATATAGAATATAGAGCTGATATTGAGTATGCAAAACAACAATCTATTCGTGATATACATATGGCCGAGCAGGGCTTTAGAGGAGGAAGTTCTAGACCATCTACCTAAAAAGGTGGTATATCTAGGGGTTTGATACGCTCACATAGTGTGAGGGCATCTTGAGATAAATTCTTAAGAAAATCACAAAAGTTGATGGGCAAAGAAAAGGATCTCACGATAGAAGAGATGGATCCTTCAATGTATCGGAATAGGGAAGTGAAGCAAGCCAAGCTAACTCATGTGGAATCCCAAAAAGTGGGCAAAGTCGGCAAAACATGCGCTTGCAAAGCATTTCATTTATGAGAATATTCTACCAAGCAAAGCTCAAGATCATTTTTACCAATTGATGATTAATGAAATTGCTTTAGCTGGAGTGAGTGTGAAAGGCCCAACCCCATATGAGATTGGCGAGCCATTGCTAGATAGATGAGCTTAAAAAGTACATTGACCAGTTCAAAAAGAAGTGGGAGATATATGGAGTGATAATTATGTGTGATGGATGGACATCCACCACAAGATTATCTATCATTAATTTTTTGATATATTGTGATGAAAAAGTTGTCTTCCACAAGTCAATTGATAGTTGTGGCCATGACAAGGATGCTAACTATATTTTGGGGTTGATGGATACTGTTGTTGAGGAGATTGAAGAAAAATATGTAGTTTAGATTATTACAGACAATGACAGTGCGTACAAAAAAGCGGGTGAAATGTTAATGGAAAGAAGACCACACTTATATTGGACTCTTTGTGCAGCCCAATCTCTGGATTTGATTTTGCAAGATTGAAACGGTTCAAAATGTGCTAAAACAAGCTAAAAGAGTGATCAATTTTATCTATAATCATAATAGAGTCTTGGATATAATGAGAATATTTTGTTCGGGAGAATTGATTCGTCCAGGGCAAACAAGATTTGCCACTAATTATATTGCCCTACAAAGTATTTTGGAGTAGAGAAATGGTTTGCAAAGGATGTTTATTTTAGAAGATTGGTTTAGGACTGCAACAACAAAGGATCCAGTTGGAAAGCGAATTTAAGGGACAATTCTAAATCCTAAATTTTGGGAGACTGCCAAAAATGTGTTGAATATGCATACACCTATTGCAAAAGTTCTAAGAATGGTGGATGAGGAAAGAAAAACAACAATGTCATATGTATATGAAACAATGAAACTAGTAAGACAAACTGTCAAAGACGCAGCTNTTAATGATATTTATTGAAGATATGACATCAAAGGGAAAGAATATGGTTACTGAATCATCGCAGAAGAAGAAAAAAGAACGTGATATTGGATGGAATTACGGCGAACGAATTGGGGATAATCGATAACATGTGATGTGTAATTTTTGCCATAAAAAAATGATGGGTGACGGTGTGTCATNACAATGAAACTAGTAAGACAAACTGTCAAAGACGCAGCTCCTAAATCGTGCAAAAAATATCTTGACATCATTGATGCTCAATAGAAAAAATAAATCATTCAACATATTCATAGGGCTGATAAACTTATTGTTTACCAATTTATATTTTTATTATTGATAACTGTTATTATTTTAGATGTTATCATTTATTAGTGTTATTATTATTTATAGTGTACCTTATTACTTGAATCCCATATACCATTATGAAGAAGATGTTGGTGTGTTAGAAGATTTCTTGTTCAGATCGTTGTGTCTAGACTAGAAACAAATCCAAATAAGGCTGCTGAAGCACTTGCAGAGGTAATACTTTAGTATTTCAATCTCAGTTTACAANGAGAGCTATGAGAGATTACTTGAATCGCAACAGGACTGGAAGTGCAAAAGTGACTAATGAATGGAGAAAAATGAGACAGAATTTAATTGGTGGATCGAGACAGAAGAGTGGTATCGAAATTTATTCTTCCGATGAGAATTTAGATGATATGGATATAGAATATAGAGCTGATATTGAGTATGCAAAACAACAATCTATTNGTGCTAAATTAATACATAACATCAACATATCCATGATATTTAGGTAAAAATATTTCAGGAGGCCATGTATTGTTTTGCTGACCAAGCTGCAATTAGAGGAAGAACAAAAAGTGATTAAGGTAATTAAGTAGATTATTTACACACTTATATTTTATTCTCATGATTTTCTATTTATATTTTTTTTAAGATTTTAATATGTTTCTTATTATTATGCAGCTGAATGGTGATTTATGTATGACACTGATGCTCCAAATTTGAGAAAGATTGTTATGAGAATATTGTCGTAAACAACCTCATCTAGTAGTTGTGAGAGAAACTAGAGCACATTTGCTTTCATTCATACTAAAGTGCGGAATCGACTCAATTATCAAAAGTTAGAAAGGCTAGTGTTTGCACAATATAACATGAGGTTGACGTTACAGCACCTTATGAAGGAAAAAAAAAAGGTATGAATTCAGACCTATAGACTTAACCACTGTTTTTAAGGAAGATGAAGATATTTCAGAGTGGTTAGATGATGCACTTTTAGATGAACTTGATGATGATGGGCAATCAACAAGACCAAACACTTTCCTAGCAATGTGGGCAAATCGTTTTTTTGATGACGATGGAGGAGTAGGCCTAAGTGAACGTGTTGTGCCACCACGAAAATCAAGATCCAAAATAAGTAGAGCAGGGTCAAGTAAATCAAAGGATGATGAAGAGTTTGACAGACTAATGAGAGGTCCACCAAGACGTAAGCAACTTATCACTGTCACTAGTAGTACTGAGGATGATCATAATGGTGATGGTCGTAATGATGATGGTGGTGAAGATAATGATGAAGATAGTGGTGGTAGTGGAGATGGTGACAGCGGAGGTGGTGATAGCTATGGATATGGAGGTGGTGGTGATGGAGATACGGGAAGCCAAAGTCCACATAGAATTGTATTCACTGTAGAGGAAGGATTACACATGCTACACAAGATGAAGATCATGGCTCTCGACGAATGCTTCAATATGAACGACGCTCAAAATCAACTCGAGATCGTCAACGTGAGCGCACTCAAAATCCAATCACTTCACATGGTATGGGTGCTCTTAGGCATGGGGCTGATATGATTAATGATGATTTTTCTACTATGAGTATAAGTGGAAGTGGAAATGAACACCATAATTATGGTTTGTCTTCTTCATATGGTTATGGTTCTGGACATGACATTCTCTCATATGATTTTGGATCGGGGTATGACACACGAGGATACAAATATGGATCCTCAACATATGGTTATGGATCTGGTTATGACTCCCAAACATCCTCCTCATATAGACAAGATGAAGGTTGGCCAGGGACTGGTGCATTCATTCCCCAACAGATTGGATGTAGTGTTGCAGACTATCAGAGGTTTGGGAGAGAATACAATTCATATTATTGTAATAATATGAGCTGGAGTAACTATTGTCATCATATTTATGTAATATATGGAGTTTCTCTAAGTAGCTACCCAGAGCCTACACTATTGTATGAGCCTACTCGACACTCCACAGGGGGATGGATGTAGTCATGTAAGTATGCATTCATTAACATTTCATGTGTATTATGAGACTTTAATATTATGTAAAAATGTGTTTATTTGATAAAAATTAAGTGTTTGAAACTAATTTAAGTGATTTTCGCCAAATGTCAAGCCTTTTTTTCTCTCCAATATAAATTTATTCTTGTATAAATGGATGTTAACCCAATAAATATGTTGAATTAATCAATTATTTAGCTTATCTTTATAGATTAATGAATTGTATTTGTGTTTCCATATTTTTTCCACGTTTCCATTGCGTTTTCGAAACGTTTCTGTTTTTTAACTTAGTGAAACGGTACTTCGAAACGAAATTTCGATCCTCGAATACAGGTAGAAAATTGTGTTTCCACGTAAGTAATGAAAGTTTGTAAGATAGAAAACACGTCTGCGTTAGAACGAAGAAAATAGACCCAAGTGAAACGACTATAATCATCAATAAATGTCACAAAGTACCTGTATTAAGCATGAGAAAGAACAGGACTCACACCCCAACCATCAGTATGAATTATCTCAAAACAAGTAGAAGCACAACTACCCTGCAACAGAAAAGGTAAAGTTTTCCTTTACCAAGTTTACAAGCTGCACAATCGAAAGATAGATTAGAGGGAGAAAACTCGGGTCTGACTTAAATAACCCTGTTTCATAAGATGTTTTAAGATAACAGAATTGGGATGTCCCAATTTCTTGTGCCAAACATGGCTAGTATTAGTAACAACAGAAAAACCTAAAGAAATAGAATGAGGAATAGAAAACGATTGGAGAGGAAAAAGATATCCCACTTTTGGCCCCTTCACTATCACCTGCCCCGACGCTTGATCCTGCACACAACAACAATCATGATCAAAATGAAGGGGACAATTATCTTCAACCAATTGGCCGATGTATCAGGAGACACAAAAACATCGGAGAAGCAAGGCCCCAAATTTCCAACAGCAGTGATAGGAAAATACTACCATCGGCTATCTGTATATACTGCTCACCGTCATAATTACGAACACTATGTAGAGCGTTCATCCTGCCAGTCATGTGATTGGAAGCTATAGAGTTAAACAACCAAGGAGAGTGTAGTAGGGTTTTCTTACCTTGGAGACCAAGAGCAGAGAGGGCGGAAACAATCATCTATTTGACCTACTTTGGTGTAAGCGTGGAAGAAATCTGGACAGCGAACTGATCCGAGAGGATGTCACAAAGTTGGACTGAACAACAATATGAAAAGCAGGAGCCGATCGATTCTGAGGTCACACACGACAGTCTTTAATAATATGCCCTTCCCTTTTGCAATAATTGCAGAACTTCTTGAGGCAGTTTTGGCAATGTGCCCATACTCCTTGCAACTGTAGCACTGTGGCGAGGAGTTGGATCGTCCTTTGCCCTAGGCAATGTAGGCCACATTGACCATCTCAGTACTCCTAGTGTCTTGATCGATTCCAAGCTATGAGGCGAGACGCTGTTCTTCACTCAAGAGTTCCCCCAAACAGACATCCAAGGATGGTACAGGTTTGCAGTTGATCAACCCAGCTCGCTCGCTTTCAAACTCGGGTTGGAGCTTCATAAAAAATTGATCCCGCTGGCTCTCAAAATGAACCGCTTGGAGTGCACTAAAGCATCTTTAGAGAATGGACCAACCCAGTATAATCACTCCATAAATTAAGAAAACCTGAATAAAATTGTTCAATCGAGAGGTTCCCCAGACGATAGTTGGCAATGTCTAACTCCAATTGAAACTTTTGGGCAGAATTATCTTGATAATAAATTTGCTGAAGGTAATCCCACATCTCCTTAGCAGTAGTGAACCCACGGAGATTGTTAACCATATGGGGTTCAACAGAACTTAGTAGCTAGGAAGCAATTTTGGCGTCCTTGCCTTCCCATGAATTAAGTTCCTTGGGATCAATTGGAGCCGTAGAAGACCCATCCATATGACCCCATAATTCCTTCCCTTTCACAAACATCCTGAACTGGAATTCCCAACCTACGTAATTCTTGCCATTAAAGCAAACAATTGAATTTTTGCCTGACATGATTACGACTGGAAAAATTATGTTAAAAATCAATTTATGTGAACAATTGACTATTCAGAGAAGTGGCTGAAAAACACAACCCAACGCAACAAAGCAAAAGGCCCACCTCAACGTTTGAACACAACCAAAAGGAAGAGAGAGCTGCACGGAAAATTGATAGATTTCCGATAGCCCAACAATTTTGATACCAAAAACTTTCAACAGAAACTGCCGACAGCCCACAAAGAGACCAAACAACCAAGTATGAGCCTTCAAAATTCACACAAAAACTACTGACAAAACCTATAGAGTGGTTTCCAATAGCCTTGATACTTTGAGGAAGAAACCCAACCACGAAACTAAGAACCCAGGCAACCGAGAGGAAAAAAAAAATTTAAACAAGGGGCTTTGATACCATGTTATATGGTTTGAATATCTCTCTTTGTGAGAGTTCCTTCCTTTATATAGAGACTGTTGGGCTAATTACTAGGCTGAAAATCAGCCATTACATCTGTATATGCAAGGTAAGTAACTGACCAAATTAAGCTCCTATTAATTATAGACATATCTACTGCTCATATACAATATACTTTCTATACATAGCTAGACTAAATAAGGTAGAATATATGCTACCTTAATAGGCTAGGCCAGCACATATCTGCTAACATCACGGTGGGATAAGATCAACTACAACCTACTCTTTGTAGGGCATATTTGTCATGCAACTCCTAACAATATGAATCAGGAGATTCAATGTAGTGCCTTGCCTTGCCAATATGTTGGCTTAATATTTTTTTTTTTAAAATCCATTTCGGACAATTTTTTTGTTAGAACTTGAGGATTATTCTCAATATCATTTGACAGAATTAAGTCTGAAGGAACAATTAAGACACAATCAACTTAGGTGATCTAAAAATGTTCAAAGAGATCTATAATTGCACTAGTGAGAAAAAGTGATATGATACATAATAATGGTAATGCTAGGGATACAAGTAGACCAAAATTAATGTTGGCTAAGATTGCAAAGAAGGTATGATAGTTTGTTGTGTAACAGAAGATATAACCATAGTGTTAAGATTGCATTTGTATTTATATTTGTTTAGCATTAGGGGTATTCTAGTCTTTCTATTGTAATAGAGTTTTATATATAGTGTCTTTTGTGTCTAGTTTTTGATTATGATGGAATACTAGAGAAACAAACTTCTTTTGCGCTCTTTTACTTATATCTTTTCTTGTTTGTTAATTTGCTATAAGTTTTCACATAGACGAGGACAATGACAGAGCAAGATTATGACTCTAAATAGTTAGGACAAGGCTTTGCTAGTTTGAGATGGGTATGAAGGATCAATTACTGTTGAGAACTAGGGTATCTATAATTCTCCAAGGACATTTGATGAAGAAATAGAAGTATAATTTTTGGGGTAAAATAGGGGGAAGCAAAGAAAACAATTGGGAAGAAGAAGAAAAAAAAAGAGAAAGATACATGTGAGGGATTTGATATTAAACATGACTAAGAGTTGAACGCCAGAAGTAGGATTCTTATTCCAAAGCCATAATTTGAGACTAAGGCGTTAGTGTAGCAAACAGTGCTGGAAATTTGTCTCAAATCTGCACAATATTCATCTTAAACAAAGAGAACAATGGGGAAAGCTAACTATTAGAAGGAGATGCTTGTTGCTACTTTATTTGTAAGTGAACTTGTTCTACATCTCCTCAATAAAGGCAAACGGAAAAAGAGATAAATCGAAATGCCCCAAATTGATGAAACAAATTTCAAAGTTTTGTTTCTTATCAAAAACTTCTTGGGCTGTTGAAAAAAATTTATGGCCACCCAATTCTGTTATACTCAGTATCGAGTGTCGGTGGTATTATCGAGTATAAAAGTCACATCTCTCAAGGGATGGGATACTCCATGTTTTTGGGTTCACATTTCCATTTGGGGGTTGGTCTCTTCATTTGCACAATCCATCTTTGTGAAAAATTATAAATGAAAAATGTTGAAAAGTCTAATTTTAGGATCTTTTTGTTAATAAGTCTAGACAAGGAATTTTTAAATCATTTAGTCCAGCTCAGCTCATTCTTTTGTCCGTCCAAACTAATCTTTCTCCTTTTTTTATATTACAATATTACCCCTACTTTGTAAACTTCACAAACTTTCACATACCAAACAATCGATTCAAAAAGTGGAAAACACAGACGCACACAAATGTGTATATATATAACAAAACACATATTTGTAGAAAGATAGTGGTTGAGAGTGTTTTTAGTTTATTATTTTTAGATCACTATCTTGAATTCACAAAACCAAACCAATAAGATCATCCAAAATTTGCAGGGCAATATCACTTCGCATTCTCAAAAGATTTAAGATTTTTCATTTTGTACTCTCAAATATTAGATTTCCCACATTACATCATAAATGTATTAAAAGTATTGCAATGTGAATCTTCCGTTAACTTCCGTTGCTTATTCCATAAAAAATCATCCTATTAAAAGTTAACAGCATAAGCAATGAAAACTAACGGAAGGACCGCATTACAATACTTTTAATGCATTTAGGGCACAATGTGAGAAATCTAATCTTTGAAAGAATTCTTAAATCTTTTAAGGTAGAAAGTGCAATTCGCTCAAAATTCGTAAGTCTAAATAAATATCTTTCGCATGTTGGGGTGAAAGATAGTTGAGAGAGAAATAAATTTAAGAATGAGAAAAATGAATTTAACTAATGTCCTTAATTAAGGGTATTTTTGTCAAGTTCTGATTTTGTGGACTTTTGACCTTAAAAGTGTGCAGGCTGGACCTAAAGCCCAAAAAATCCCCAAATGTAGACTTTTGACCTTTTCCCAATTATAACTATAATAATGATGGCCATGTTTGCTAACTGGCACTTGTGACTATTTGATAAATGAATTTAACATTTGAGTCTGAATAAATCAATAACTAATGCTGTTTTCTTAACTTGGTGTTACAAATAAAATATAATCCAATTTAGAATATTTTGGATTACAGGTTCAAAGGAAGGGGTTGAAGATATGAGAATGTTCTAAATCTATATCTGTTTGATTAACTTTGCAAATTGCTGTTATGCTCACCTACTCCTATTACAATTCTTAGTATTATATCAAGTTTTTAGTTAGAACTGCTATTATTTTCTATTCCACTCATGATCTAGTGTGGAAAACTTGATCATGGTATTCGTCTCATCAATGCTATCAAAGTTTAATGAAAACTTTTGTTAGGGTTTCATCTGCTGTTGTTAGAGTTGGCCTTTTTTGCAATTCTCAAGTTTCCACCGTTACTATGAAGGGTGTAGGGTCTTGTGGCTCTTCTTGTCTTGTTAATCTTTCTTGTTGCAGCATAGGTATCTTAGCTTTTATTGCCAGTGTCAATAAGTGCACTATTTCCATGATTGTAACGTGTGCACCAAAATGTTGAGTTTATGGAATACAGGTAAGTGTTTGATCCATAAATTCATTTGCTCTTTATCAAATTGTCTCCGTGAATGTGAAGGTAGGACTGCGTACATTTAACTCTCGTCATGCTTCATAATGGCAGAATCCTCATGTATTGAGCTTCCATCAGATTGGAAATTTCTATTAGTAGTTAAGCCAGCCATGAATCTCCATTGAACATGATTTTTTGGGAGCTTGGGTAGCTAGGGAAAAGAACTACCCCAACTGCTGGATTACACAAGATTATCAACAAAACATCTTTGCGAACTGTATTTGGATCTTGCCGTCGTTAAGTGTGTATTAAAGTAATTGATTAATACTGATTCAAGGTCCCTCAAATGAGGTTTTATGCCTCACATACATGCTTCCCTTTCTTCTTGTCTTTCAAAAGAACCATCTTCTTTGATACAAAATTTTCCCTTCCTTCTCCTTTTTTTTGAAGTGAAATTTTTTAAGTACTTTCGTAAGGATTATATGATAAAAAAGTATAAGATAAGATGGTACTTTTAGGAATAAGATGACAGCTATATTATGGCTCAAGATGCAGATGAAATGATTGGCAGTGCACTACTAACATTAACATAGACACCCGGTAGTCAGCAGATGAAACTTACATATTTTTACAAAAGATATTGCCTGTCCTGTACCATAGCTGGATTTTTTCAATTTGATGCTAAAAAACTTGTTACCTAATTATTCATTGATTTTGATACAGTTAGAAAAGAACTAAAATGAGGGTCAGGTGGGCATCCATAACCAATTATTCCTCTGGCAAATCTTGCAGATGGCTGATTTATTGGCAGCTTACCATGTAGATAGCAATGGCATAATTATACTAGCATGTAATAATGATTCATATCATGGCTTTCGAATCTTAATCTTAATCAAGGATCAAAATATCGTTTCGAAACATCCGAAACGTTTCCGTTTTCAAGGAGACCGAAACGAATCAGTGATAGAATCGAAATTCTGATATTAAGAGGTATTCCATAATGTTTTTAAATGTATTAAAATATTATAATTATTTTAAAATGTTTTGAGGTATTTCAAGATATTTTGATATATTTTTATTAATGTTTTAGAAAAATAATTTTAAAATTTTTTATTTTTTTCATTATGTTTCTGAAACGGATCGAAACGTTTTTGAAACACGTCGAAACGTTTTCATTTTCTAGGTGACCGAAACAATACACCGAAATGATATTTTGATCCTTGATCTTAATCTTAATCTTTTATGGTTGAATAATAGTTTAGCTTAATAGCCCGATGTGTTGTATAGAATAATTTTGATATTCTTGCATGTGTGCTCTAGAGTTCTCTCTCTTTTCAAATTCATTGAGCGTGTCACATCATGTCAATTATATTTTCAGTTGTTTCATATTTCATCTTCTGCCTATTTGTGTTAAGGAACTTTATTTTACATCACTCCCCTAGAAAGAAATAAAGTGCAAGGATGTGCAGAAATTTAATCTATTATGTTCTTTCCAGGCGCATGTCTAGTATTAGTGCTTCCAATGATGAAGAGGCTTCTGCCAAAGCAGCGGCAGCCATTGCTGACAGTGGAGCTCCTACCATGTATCATACTTCTATTCTGCTGATGATGATACTGTTACTTTTTTTGGACATTCATGATATCATTTTTTGTCTATGTTATTTCGTGTTATTCAATTCGAAAAAGTTAAAGGCAACATTATTGCATTCCAACTCTCCAGTTCAGAAAAATTTCAACAAAGTTGAGAGTATATCTATAAATAATTGGAATGACTGGAAAAACATAAGTTAATCGTTGTCAAATTTTAGATTTTGAGATGGTTTAATGCACGACAATACATTCCTTTACAAAAAGACAAGCTCGGCTTTCTCCTCACTATTGGTTGTGATAAATTGAGATATGGAATGGCACAGTGGAATATACTTCCCTCTGTGCCTTTTGCTTCCTGGTTTAACACACCGATATGAAGTGTTTTTGTATTTAGAATGTTGTGCTTGTGTATTTGTATGATTATATTGTTTATCTTTGTCTGTTCTCATGTGTGTGTGTGAATTAAGTGCAGCGAGAGAGAGAGAGAGAGAGATCTGTGTTTTGAGACCGTAACTGCATAGCCATTGAGGGGAGAACAATTTGGAAGGATAAAACCGGAGTTATATTCCGACAAGAAAATTTTGAGATGATTCGAACTGAAAGCTTTGATCAAACTAAGAAGAAAAGGCATTGAAGAAGGAAAGAGAAAAGAAGTTTGCTACTATAATATTTCATCATAATAAAAAACTAGATACAAGAGACACAATATAGTAAACCCTACTACAAGAGAAAGACTATAATACCCCTAATGAGAAATAAACATAAATATAAATACAATTTTAATGCCCCCCTTAAACTCATGATGTGACAATAAGAAGTATTGAGAGTTTGTCAAAAAGAAAACGAAAACGCAACGTATTGTGCAACTTTGTGAAAAAGTCGGCCAATTGCATAGTAGAAAAAACAAATGGTACGAAAATAGTTCCAAACTGAAGATGGTGATACACAAAATGACAATCAATCTCAATATGTTTGGACCTCTCATGGAAAACAGAATTATGTGCAATCTGAATAACACTCTTGTTTGTCACAACATATTGCAGTACAAGCAGAAAAAGAAACTCCTAGATCGAAAGGTGACCATCTTAGCCATAGTATCTCTGACGTAGTAGTAACCATAACGCGATATTGAGCTTCAACAATGGAAGAGCAACAAAGGGTTTGTTTCTTGCGTCCCTAGGAAATTAAGGAATCACCCAAAAAGATACATAGATTTACGGTCCATGGCATATGCCCAGTCAATATCAGAAAAGACACGAAACTCCAAAGAAGAAGTGGAAGAGAACAACAAACATTGAGCTTTGATTAAACTAAGAAGCAAAGACATAGAAGAAGGAAAGATAAAAGACGTCTGCTACTCTAATATTCCATCATAATAAAAACTAAATACAAGAAACAATATATTGAAAATCCTATTACAAGAGAACAACTAGAATACCCCTACCCGAACATCTCTCTTAAGGATTAAATACTCAAGTTTTCTTGGTTTTATTAGCTTAAACTTCTAGAGTGGTTGGTTGTTAACATAGTATCAAAGCAAGAGATTCTTATGATTATAATACATGCATGTGTTTGGTATTTGGTGCAATCATGATAGGGAGTTAGGACTACATATGAGGGGCTGTGTCGAGTATATAAAATACATTTATTATACTCTCTCTAGAGCTTAAGCTTCTTAGTAGTTGGTTATTAAACCTTTTCAATCAATCTTAGGTAAAGACATGCATTTTATGATGTTGTAACTGTTAATAATTACATATGCTTTACTCAGTAAGTAGTTTAGTTTTTTCTTTGTTTATTGGATTTTATATTCTCTCATGTACATATTCTTCATTATGACCAAATATTAGCCAACAACCACAGATTTCTTTTCTTTCTCCTTTGCATGTCTTTTCCTTCTCTGTAAGTTTGATCAAAGTTTACAGTAATATACTATTATTTCTCAAAGTTTTGCAAGTTAATTTGAAGTTAAGTTCAAGAGTCTATAGACCTAGAGTTAGGTGTTGACTGGGAAAAAGCATAAGTTGTTCAGCGGCACACTGTGGCCCGGTCAATGTGCCAACTAAGAAGCACAATTTCGTTGTTCAGGGATGTGTCCTGATGAGAAGAGCTAGAGCTTCAATGGGGTTATATGAAGTAAGAGGTATTAGTGAAGTGGAATAAGCTTAGTCTAGTGGATCTCTGACTTGACTTCTGATTAACCTCGACTTTTGTTGTGCTTGGTAACCTGTAGTTGGATCAGGAAAAGAAGAAATAAATGCATATTCAGTATGACTCATGTAATTATGTTGTTTTGTTTAAGACTTCAAACCTTCCAGGTTGCTTGTTTTCTACAATTTTTTCTCTGAAAGTCAATGCTGTTCTAATTATTTATGCTTTGCTTCCGCATCAGATTTGACAAGATAATTGCGAAGGAGATCCCTTCCACCATAGTATATGAGGATGAAAAGGTCTTGGCGTTTCGAGACATCAATCCACAGGCTCCTGTTCATGTGTTAGTCATTCCAAAGTTGAGGGATGGACTAACATCACTTGGCAAGGTTTTCTTTCTGTTTTCTTCTCTTGTCTGTCTGTTGAGCCAATAATCTTCTATTGAATGCTATATTCTCTTCATTTAGGACAAAGAGATATTTGCTGTGTGGAATAAAGGACTCCATAATTTACTTAATCCGAGCTCAGTTATCCGATTGTCTTGTGGTTTTGTGTAAATAGAGATGGAAAAAAGTCCAACACCATAATTAAACCCCCCCAACCTAATTGATTGATTTGGAAAACAAAGATGGAGGATTTTCTCTTTTGTACCAGCACATTGAGGGTATTGCACATAAGCTGAAAAGGTAGATGATAATGCTTGGCATAAGCTAAGTAGGAAGACTATTGGACAATAATTGATGTAAGTTTTCCTCATTATATTATTCTTCATAGTGAGAATATAGAGGAGGCAATCACAAAGAGAGAAAGTAATGGAGGCAATCACCAAGAGAGAAAGTAATGGTTAAGGTTTTTAGCTTATTCATCTTCTACCTAGGTGTCCCCGTTTGAGTGTTGTGGTTTTCTTCAACCGGTTGGTTCTTCTTGGACTTGTCGTTTGCAGGTGTGCTTGTGGTCAGAAAAGCTTTGTAGTCATTTTGAGGTAACCTTGGACTTACTCCATGCCTTCAGAACTTCGATAGATGACTTATATTACACACTGACGCCTTTTGGTTTAAAGAGTGCTGATGCTACTTATCAACATGCTATGACTGCGATTTTTCATGATGTGATGCATGAAGAATTGGAGGATTACGTTAATGACATAGTAGTGAAATCCAAGCAAAGGAAAGAGCGGGTGGAAGTGCGAGTCTAATCTTTAAAAATCATAGATCTTCCAGAGAAGACTAAAGCGAATGAGTTCACTCGATCCGCATCTGATCCTCCATTCTTTCTCCTAGATCGATGCAGAAAAGAAGTCACTTAAGGAAACATCCGGTGAATTTGCGACACTCCAGTACCAATGGACGTACTGAAGCCAATCCTTCATCCATTTCCTGATAAGGAACCTTGTAATTTGTTGATTATTGAGGATTACTTTTCAAACAGTAATCTTCAATAATCAACAAATTACAAGGTTCCTTGCCTAAAGATTAGATTCAAATCTTGAAATCAATACAACTTCAATGGAGTAAGCCCAAGGTTACCTCAAAAAGACTTTGAAGCTTTTCTCACTCGCTTTCTTTGTTCGAATGGTGCTAATCCAGTATGTTGCATTTGATATCCATTAGATGCTTGAATTGGATGCTGTTTCAGTTTTGCACAACATTAGTATTGAATATCATCTTCTGCGCTGAATACCCATTTTTTAAAAAACTAGGTGACGTTTGTGAAATAATTCTTATTTCTTTGATTGATTTCTTTTGAGTATATGATGTTCCTGTATATAGTCCAACAATTAGAGCTATTCGTGCATCTTGCAAATCGTTCCAGTAATGTTTTAAAATCCCACAATGGCCCAAGTTTTCTTGTCTTTAGCCTGAATTTTCACTTTTCTGCCTACTCCCAAACCTGACTTATTTCATCTTTACCATTTGGTTTGCACTTTTTCCTTTTCTGTTGCCTTAAATTTTACAACCCATGATATTCCATTTGGAGATGCCTACCATTTTTGAGAGAGCAAGGATATCAGATTGACTAAAGAAGTAATCTCAAAAAAGAGTGCATCTTTCTTGTCCCACTTTTTATGCATGCTTATGGATTTCAGTGCTATTATAGCATCCCTGGTCCACTCCTTCAACATATTATTTACTTAAATACCTAATCCGTGGTTGATAGTACCGAACGCTACATGTATTGTACAATATGTTTTGATACATGAAGAAAACAATATATATCACCCAACTATATTGGTTTTGCACCGTATCGTGTGATAAATGATACGTAATTGTCTGATACACTCAACTGCTTAAAAAAAATTATTCGGCTTTCTAATAGTGAAACAACTTCGTTTCAGAGTTAATTTTTTTAAAGCCTAGACAATGAAACAACGTCATTCCACAATAGGTCATTTCATTGTCTAGGGTATATAAAATGAAGTCCTTGCCCTACTATGTTCGGTTGATCGCAGAGACACATCTCTTGTCTTGGACCTTATAGTCTATTTATTTGTGTGGAATTTATGTTAAAATGAATTTTTTTTATGATATTCATATTATTTTAGACACTATATTTTTATATATTTATTGGTATATATTTTATTCGTATACCTTTTAAAATTAAGTTTATCATCCGGTACACGAGACGTTACGATACATGATACACTATTCTTGAAAAATGATACATTTTGTAATACGCGTTTTGACTACCTTGACCTAATCTATTACCTGAGAATCTGAGGTCATTCCAGGTCCCATATGGTTACCACTATAGCTCACTAATACTTCTATTCTAAAATTGTGTGACATTTGATTTAGTTAATTTTGTTTTAGCCAAAGCCCATGCCTTCTTCCCCTTGGAGCATACTTATGATAAAAGAGTCTATGGTATCAATGAACACTGAATTTGACTACTTGAGCTCTGAAACTAAGGCATAGTGGTCAAAGCAATAGCATTAGCCATTTCTACTGATGTGTCCAAACCAAATAGAACAATCTCAAATATTTCGAGGCTTTTGCCAAGTAGATTAAACAAAACTTGAAATATATGTGTTTAACTGTACTCATCTCCTAAATGATTTTACAAAACATTGTGCGACATTCTTTTTGGGGAATACTGCATGGCTATGTAAGCTCTCTTGACCAACTGCAATAAAACAGTGATAAACTTCACTTTTAATTGCCATGATAATTGGATCTTGTATTGAATTGGGTTTTCAATATTTGATTGTATCTTATCACTTGTTAGGCTGAATCCAGGCATGGAGAGATATTGGGTAATCTTCTCTATGCAGCCAAATTAGTGGCAGAGAAAGAAGGTATCCTTGATGGATTTCGTGTTGTTATCAACAATGGTCCGACTGCATGTAAGTTACGATCACATTATCTTCAATTTCTCTCATTCCCCCCCCCCCCTCTCTCTCTCTCTCATGCATGCAGACACTCAAACACACACAGCGCCCTGTTTGATTATCTAGGATTGGGGGAGAAGTCTTATTATACATCAATTCAACCAGTCAAAGATTCAATTTTTTGCTGTATTTTTGGCTATCATAGACTTCAATGGACTGACCAATACATAACTGTATTTGCTCTCTCTCTCTAGGTCAATCTGTGTACCATCTCCACTTGCATGTTCTTGGTGGGAGGGAGATGAAATGGCCGCCTGGTTAAAGATCAGGTACATATGCAGGACATTTTTTTCTTTCTTTTCCCTTTTTCATGTTTCTTCATATTCCCATCTGTCCATTTTTATCTCGGGATCTTTTGTTCCAATGATTGAACTACCGTTGCTACCATAGAAAGATCGATGAATTTTCTGGGCATGTACTTGCAAATGAGGACTGTTTTGTTCAAATTTAAACTCTAGTTTATAATGTTGGCTGATTTGTACTCATCTATAAGATTTGTTTCCTAGAAGCATGCTAAACCAAATGTATTAAAACCGCATACATTAAAGATATAGTGTTCATAGGAGTCAGATTCTCCGATATATTTTTTCTTCATTTTCCTTCTTGGTAGATCAGCCGCCAAGTTAATATTGAGGGACTCACATATGTACAATGGGTCCCAGTCGGATTCATGTACTAGTTTACTGTGCCAGGCTTTTTGCAGTTGTGTTTTCTGACATAAAATGCTTGCTGCAGCAAATTGTTTCCTTAAACTGCCCAGGGACAAAAGGGCACACATTTTGCTCTTATTTATCCAGTAATAGATCCGATGACTGAAATGGAGATTCTTTGCCAAGGTATGGTGACCTTTAGGATACACTGTGCCCTTGAAGTTTCTATCAGTCTTCACAAAATTCAACTCAAGATAGCCTTATCCCAGTGATTTGGGGTTGGCTAAAATTCGGAAGCTATCATATTTTTTTTTTTACTATCTAATTAGAAGTTTATTTTGGTATTGTATATGTTTTAAAAGAGCTGTATTTTGGTAAATAATTTTGAGTCTTTCCACACAGTGAGATGCCTAGGTCTAGACTAAGCTATGAAGGTTAAAGAAGACAAGGAAAACTATTCATAGATAAGTGAGGCAGAATATCTTCTCTCAAAAAGAGAGGGAGTTGATTACGGTACCAAAAAAAATTTCAATATTATATTTTTATTTATCACATTTGTGGTTGTTTTTATTATATTTATGAGTGTTTTTATCACTGTTGTGGTACCCAACAAAATAGTAAAAATAGTTTTCAAAATAGTCATCTTTCCCTGTCGCCACCAATGAGGATAGTCTCCAACTCATTTTGTAGTATAATAGGTATCGCCTTAACCATCGACTTCTTGTCCCTTCTTTTATTTATGGAGTTTTTCATTGCAAATTTTGTAGTTAATACGATTTACCGAAGAACCATTTCTTTCTCTTTTCCTCTCACAATGGGTTTAGCTATGCTATTGGCGTCTTGCTCGGCACAAAGACGTAGAGTAGTGTTACTCATATTTAAAAAATTAGTCTAATTTGTTGACATAATGATATATCAAGTGATCAAGTCTCAATGAAAAAGTTTAACAGTTACGGTCATAATAATTTTATTATATTGACACATTATTAAGTAAGCAAAGAATAATGTTATTGAAATTTGAAAAATTAACGTAATTTATTGATATAATGATGTTGTAGTGACAGTTCAACAGAATATTATTATTTGTTACATTATTATGTTGATAAATTAAATCAATTTTTTTGGGCTTCAATAGTATTACTCATTTGTTAGACCCCAATTTGCTTTCCCAACTAGCTACAAGACCATGTTTGTTAACCATTATTTTAGGCAATTCATAGAGTTTAGCTTTATAAATAGGTCAAGTAACGAACTGTTTTTAAGAAGCTGATCAGGAGGTGACTTTTAAATGAACTGCATTTAAGAAGCAATTTTATTTTTCAAAAAACGAAAAATTTAGGTAGCTGCTAATGAGTTTTTATTTGGTAAGGAAAAGTATTGTTTTTTGCTGTTAACAGGGTTTGATTTAGAAAAATCATTAAAAGGAGCAATTTTATCAGAATTGAACCGGTCATTGAACTGGTAAGGGGACTGAGTCAATGGTTCAACCGGTAGGTCAATTAGTCGGACTAATCATATAATAAAAAAATAAAAAATATATATACAATAAATATAAAACATAATAATTTAGCTAGAAAATATAAAATATGCCTAAAATGTATATAATTTGTCATAAAATTAATGAAGTTAAGTTAAAAAAACACATGTGCCAAATATCAAAGTTCAACTTTAAAACTCCAAACTACTAACACAGTCACATTAATTTCTTAAAAATTAACAAACTACCCATATAAAGTAGTAATCATAGAGTAAATCGTATTAGGACACTTACTAAATAAAATCAGAACAAAAGATAAATATAAACAAGTTTAATGACACTCTGTAACCTAAAATATTTTTAAATTTTTACTTTACAAATTTTTTAAGTTCAACGTTAATGGTCTCCACCTTTAAAAGAGTGGATCCACTAAACCCTTCTGCCTTCTCCATCTGGCTCAAGAATGAGGCTCAGAGATATGGGATGTTTCTGAGGGTGGTTTCCCCTCTCTGGAAGCCATTGATTTCACCAACCACAAAATCAACAGCCCTCCACCATTCGAACAACAACTAAAAAATCAACACCTCTCTCTCTCTCTCTCTCTATATATATATATATATATATATATATATATATATATATGAGTGTGTGTGTGTATGTGTATCAGCAATCAACTTCCCAGGTGGGTGATGGGTTAAATCCCTTGGATTTCTTTCTCTTTGCTTTGTTGTTGTTGCTGGTTACTTACCCAAAAATAAAAACGTTATTGGTTGCTGCCTCAACAGCAGGGGAGGCCACTGTCTCATTGATCTTCCTCATTGAGAGCGGGTGGCAGGACAAGGAGCTGACCTCATTGATCTTCCTCCGGAGCTTCGGCGGCGACCCAGCAAAGACCGAGTTGAAGATGAATNTTGCTGGTTACTTGCCCAAAAAAAAAAATACGTTATTGGTTGCTGCCTCAACAGCAGGGGAGGCCACTGTCTCATTGATCTTCCTCNCTGGTTACTTACCCAAAAATAAAAACGTTATTGGTTGCTGCCTCAACAGCAGGGGAGGCCACTGTCTCATTGATCTTCCTCNAATTCGGCTTTCTAATAGTGAAACAACTTCGTTTCAGAGTTAATTTTTTTAAAGCCTAGACAATGAAACAACATCATTCCACAATAGGTCATTTCATTGTCTAGGGTATATAAAATGAAGTCCTTGCCCTACTATGTTTGGTTGATCGCAGAGACACATCTCTTGTCTTGGACCTTATAGTCTATTTATTTGTGTGNGTTAATCTTCCTCCGGAGCTTCGGCGGTGACCCAGCAAAGACCAAGTTGAAGATGAATAGGCAGCGATTTGAAGAAGAAAGGCTGGAATTTAGGGCAAAAATGCTCAAAATAGATTTTTTTTTTTTAACAATTGCAATCCAACCCCGTCTGGTTTGAACAAACTATCCCGTTCACCAGATTCAGCAAAAACCAGCTGGTTTAACGGTTAACATCCGGTTCACTTGCCTAAGCGATTCAACTCAAGAACTGGACCGATCTATGCCCTAGTTCACGGTCCAACTGATCCGGTTCTAATAAGAGGATCTTGCTCAAAGAGTTTTTGAAAACAATTTTTTTATGTTTGCATTTTTTGTCCTTTTTTTCAAAACAGAGTAACAAAAAAAATGAAAACATTCACCGACACGTCTAAAAAAAAAAAATACAAAAACACTGTTACAGCACTCTATCGTTGACAAACATGATGCAGCTGATGATAATAGAATTGTTAACCCACAAATCCGTACACCCCCAAAAAAAAACAATCAACACCAAAAAAATAAAAAAAATGCAGAACACCAAGAAGAGGGGTCCTCAGATTACACACTTAAAGACACAAGCCAACTGAATTTAATTCCTTGCATCTTTTATACTATGATATACACAATCCAAGTACAATTACAACAGGAAATCATACTTCCAACTTCTATGACTATCAATGTATCAAATATGAGTACACTAGTCAAAAAAATTAACTAAAAACAAAAAGCATTAAAAAAACATCCTTATTACATGATGAACTGAAATTGTTACCCCATCTCTACTGAGAATAATGAACAAAATGTAGATGGCAGGATACAAGCCATGTTTCTAGCCATAATAAACTGTTGATGCCGCCTGATTACCCGACCAATGCCAACAAATGAAAGGTTCTCTTGACAAAGTATAGAGGATAACTTTATGATTTTTCTGATGGGAGTAGAACCAAATGTTGAATGTTGCACTATTACAGACATAAAAAAGAAGGCACAATTATAAAGTGGTGTGGATCCCTGACTGGTTCGAACAGAGACAAGAACAGTCTGGTTCAGTCAAGTCTCTCTTCACAAGTCGTTTGTCACGATTCATAATCAATTTAATATGGGGAAGTTTCAAAGATACTTGGCGCCAGATTTCATGCACAGTTCCGTTAGGATCCTCATACTCGAAGTACCGTTTCACCTGAATCACAATAAAAAACCAAATTGAGCTGCGAAACAAGAGACAAGATAGAAAGATACTGACAACAATCTGGTATAAAGCTGTTTCCATATATAGTGCAGAATTGGTAAATATATTCAGGATCAAGATTTTCAAAACGTGTATCTGAAGGTATATCGTTTTTCAAAAATAATGTAAAAACAGAGAAAAATATCTTGTGTGTATCATCTTTTCAAGGTATACAGAGTTTTTCCATAGACTCATAACGCAAAATATGTATCGTAAAATACATATCATAAGATTCTAACAATTATGCTCAAACAAATATATTACATTGTAGCTATTTGAAAAGGTAGATATAATTCAACTCAACAAAGCCTTTGTCCAACTATATAGAGTCGGCTATAAGAATCTTGTTTGTTTACTATGCTCTAGGGTTACATGCGAAAAAAGAGTGAAGTGGTGTGGATTATGCTAAAACCACCTAAGTCGAGCGTNGTCAACAAAGCCTTATTCCAACTATATAGAGTCGGCTATAAGAATCTTGTTTGTTTACTATGTTCTAGGGTTACATGCGAAAAAAGAGTGAAGTGGTGTGGATTATGCTAAAACCACCTANCTCAACAAAGCCTTTGTCCAACTATATAGAGTCGGCTATAAGAATCTTGTTTGTTTACTATGCTCTAGGGTTACATGCGAAAAAAGAGTGAAGTGGTGTGGATTATGCTAAAACCACCTAAGTCGAGCGTTAATTTATCTCTTATTGATGTTATTCTTACAATTTCATCACTGATAACAATATATTGAGAATATTGAGAGAGAGAGAGAGAGAGAGAGATAGATGTAATTGAATAGGAAGAGAAAAACCAACATCAATTGATTACAGAGTGTTACATNCATATTGAGAATATTGAGAGAGAGAGAGAGAGAGAGAGATGTAATTGAATAGGAAGAGAAAAACCAACATCAATTGATTACAGAGTGTTACAAAGTAACACATACAGAATAGGGTGATGATCCTATTAACCCTAACTCACTAACACTCCCCCCCAAACTGGACTAAAGATATCAAATAGTCCTAACTTGGAACAAAGAATACCAATTTTATCTCTACTAAGTGACTTGGTGAAAATATCTGCCACGTAATCTACAGACCGTACAAAACACATAGTAATCTTCTTAGACTGAAGCTTCTCATGAACAAAGTGACAATCAATTTCAATATGTTTTGTTCGTTCATGAAAAACTGAATTCGAAACAATATGAATTGCAGCTTGATTATCACAAAATAATTGCATTGGAAAGGTTATTGGAATATCAATCTCATGTAATAAATTCTTTAGTCATATCAATTTACACGTAGTCTGAGCCATTTACCCTATATTTTGCCTCGACACTAGATTGGGCCACAATACTCTGTTTCTTACTTTTACAAGTCACCAAATTCCCTCCAATGAATATACAATATTTTGTTGTAGATCATCTATCTGATGGGGAACTAGCCCAATCCGCATAAATAAAATTGACTGCTTGTAAATTTCCATAAGCTCTATATAATAATCCTTGACTAGGAGCCTTTTTCAAATATCTGAAAATTCTAATCATGGCATCTGAATGAGGTACTCTTAGAAATTCTATAAATTGACTTACAATACTAACCACAAAAGAGATATATGGCCTTGTAATAGTCAAGTAATTCAACTTCTCCATTGGTCGTCTATACCTTTCCAGATGTTTAAATAACTCCCCATGTTCTCTGGTCAGTCTTGTATTAGATTTCATGGGAGTATCAACTGGTTTTGTTCCTATAAGTTCTGTTTCAGCAATCCAATACATACTTGTGCTAAAACCAACAGAGACTATTCTCCTACCAGTATTGTATATGGGTCCCTCCTGCTAGTCTTGAGACAAGTTTCAACACAAATTGGACCATAAATTACTAAAGTAATTATAGATGGGTAGGCATTGTAGGTAAAAATCACTGTGGCAAGCTACTTGGATCAGTAGCCAATAGATTTAAAGAATCTTAGATCAAACTTTGATGAAAGCTTTGACCAATGGTGATGCAGTGATGCTGGTGACTGCTGAGGAATTGTGAATCATTCTGGAAATAGCATGGCTTATGAAATAGCCAGAGAAACCCCAAGGTAAGCGACTGGTGGTTGAGGTTGCCATTAACATTGAAGTACAAAGTCAGAAATCAGCAAGATGTTTGATAGTTAGCCGGCAACTCTAGGCAAGGATCACCATTTTGGGTTTTAGTGTGTTGCTTTGATTGGGTGAGAAATGGAAATTTGTAAGAAGCACAACAATCATTGAACAATTTGGAAATTGATTCAGATGTTAGCCATTTATACACTTACGGACATTGATAGTTGAACATGCATGAAATCCATGTTTCAAACTTCAGTATTATAGAATTTAAAGTATATGTTCACAACGATCTTATAACATTAAAGAATTCATAAATTTTAAATACTAATTTTATGTGATTCTTGAGGTCAGTGAAATCCCAACCGTGTAAGATCTACAAAATTTGAAGTTAAAAATTTATAACACTACTTAGTAAAAAAGTTGCTTAAAGGGGTCTTTGGGTTTTTCTATTGCAAGGTGGCTCATTTAATAACCAAAGGTTTGTAAAATTAAGATTTAAACGGAAACCAAAATTTAAGCCAATGAGAAAAGCAATAAAAAATGGTTTGCATAGTTGTGTGGAGGAAATATTCATTTTTCAGTTGGTTATCTATGTTGTTGAAACTTAGAGTGTTCTAATACATTACTTTATCATGTATCGCTTGTGAGATTGGTATTTAAACAAAAATATGACTTTTTGTTGCATTGACAAGCTATCTTTGTGTAGAAGCTTATGGCGTTTATACTTCTAAAGCATGGCCTCCAAATTTTGTTATTAGCAAAAGAATCTTGTTATATTTTTGTTGACATTGGACTAGCCAAATTTGTCTAGGGTAATGTAGCGGATGATATTACCTGGTATGCGATCTGTTATGCTTTATAGTACTAGGTGTTGGGCAACTAAGAAGTAACATGTTCAAAAATTGAGTGCGGTGAAAATGAGAATGTTAAGATATCTATTTGGTAAAACTAGGAAGGATAGAATTAAAAATGAATATATTTATGAAAAAATAGATGTAATAAATATAGGAGATAAATTAAGGGGGTTCGCACCCCAACCAAAAGCTGCCTTTGCTAACCTTGCCTTATAGGAACTAACGCACTCAAAAGAGAAGGTCCTTTCCTGTCCAGTATTTTCAATCCAACCCGAAATAGAAAAAGCCGCAAGCAACACTAGGCCCGGTCGTCGGTTTAACGTCAGTACGTTCCGATATTCGTTCGTTTAGATGGTTTGGATATACTTATAGATGTCCTATTATGACACTAGTGAAAAAGAGTGATATGATAGCTATTGACTGTAAGCATAAGGGTAGAGAAAGACAAAATTAACTTTAAATGAAATAGGAAAAAAAGAAATGATAAGTGAAGGTTTAATAGAAAATATGACTATTAATAAAGCGCAATGGAGAAATATGATTCATGTAGCTGACTCCAAAGATATTGAAACAATATTTTGTTGAGTTATTGAGTTGTTGAGAGTAGTGTAGTGGATGATTCACGTGTCAAATGTTTTGAATATCTCTCTTTGTGAGAGTTCCTTCCTTTATATAGAAACTATAGGGCTAATTACAAGGCAAGTAACTAACCAAAATAAAGTCCTATCAATTACACGTATGTCTACTGCTAATGTACAATATACTTTCTATACATAGCTAGACTAAATAAGGTAGAATCAAGGATTGAAATTTCGTTTCGAAGTACCGTTTCGGTCAGCCAAAAAACGGAAACGTTTCGGAAACGCAGTGAAAATGCGGAAAAAATATGGAAACGCGTGGAAACACAAATACAATCCATTAATCTATAAAGATAAGCTAATTAATTGATTAATTTAACATATTTATTGGGTTAACATCTATTTATACAAGAATAAATTTAAATTGGAGGGAAAAAAATGCTTGACATTAGGCGAAAATCACTTAAATTAGTTTCAAACACTTAATTTTTATCAAATAAATACATTTTTACATAATATTAAGTTCTCATAATACACATGAAATGTTAATGAGTACATACTTACATGGCTACATCCATCCCCTTGTGGAGTGTCGAGCAGACTCATACATCGATGTAGGCCCTGGATAGCTACTTAGAGAAACTCCATATGTGATATAAATATGATGACAATAATTACTCCAACTCATATTGTTACGATAATATGAATTATATTCTCTCCCAAACCTCTGATAGTCTGCAACACTATATCCAATCTATTGGGGAACGAATGCACCAGTCTTTGGCCAACCTTCATCTTGTCTATATGAGGAGAATGACTGGGAGTCATAGCCAGATCCATAACCATATGTTGAGGATCCATATTTGTATCATCGTGTGTCATATCATGATTCATAATCATATGAAGACGACGAACCATAATTATGGTATTCACTTCTACTTCCACTTCCACTTATACTCATAGTAGAAAAACCATCATTAATCATATCAGCTCTTTGCCTAAGAGCACCTATACCATGTGGAGTGATTGGATTTTGAGTGCGTTCACATTGACGATCTCGAGTTGATTTTGAGCGTCGTTCATATTGAAGCATTCGTCGAGAGCCATGATCTTCATCTTTTGTAGCATGTTTAAATCCTTCCTCTATAGTGAATACAATTCCATGTGGACTTTGGCTTCTTGTATTTCCATCACCACCACCTCCATCGCTTCTATGTCCATGACTATCACCACCTCCGCTATCACTATCTCCACTACCACCACCACCACTATCTTCATCATCATCTTCACCACCATCATCATTACTACCATCACTATTATGATCATCCTCAGTACTACTAGTGACAGTGATGGGTTGCTTACGTCTTGGTGGATATCTCATTAGTCTGTCAAACTCTTCATCTTCCATTGCTTTACTTGATCCTCCTTTGCTTATTTTGGATCTTGATTTTCGTGGTGGCACAACACCTTTACTTAGGCCTATTCCTCCATCGTCATAAAAAAAACGATTTGTCCACGTCGCTAGGAAAGTGTTTGGTCTTGTTGATTGCCCATCATCATCAAGTTCATCTAAAAGTGCATCACCAGGATCATTTAGCCACTCTGAAATACCTTCATCTTCCTCAAAAACAATGGTTAAGTCTATAGGTCTGAATTCATACCCTTTTCTGTTCTTCATAAGGTGCTTTAACTTCAACCTCATGTTATATTGTGTAAACACCAGCCTTTCTAACTTTTGATAATTGAGTCTATTCCCCACTTTAGTATGTATGAGAGCAAATGTACTCTAGTTTCTCTCACAACCACTAGATGAAGCTGTTTGCGACAATATTCTTATAACAATCTTTCTCAAATTTCGAGCATCAGTGCCATACATAAACCACTATTCAGCTGCATAATAATAAAGAATATATTAAAATCTTAAAAGAAAAATATAAATAGAAAATCATGAGAACAAAATATAAGTGCGTAAATAATCTACTTAATTACCTGGATCACTTTTTGTTCTTCCTCTAATTGCAGCTTGGTCAGCAAAACAATACATGGCCTCTCGAAATATTTTTACCTAAATATCATGGATATGTTGATGTTATACATTAATTTAGGACATTTGTAAACTGAGATTGAAATACGAAAGTATTACTTCTGTAAGTGCTTCAGCAGCCTTGTTTGGATTTGTCTCTAGTCTAGACACAACGATCCGAAGCGAACCCAAGAAATCTTCTAACACACCAACATCTTCTTCATAATAGTATGTGGGGTTCAAGTAATAAGCTACACAATATAAATAATAATAACACTAATAAATGATAACATCCAAAATAATAACAGTTATCAATAATAAAAATATAAATTAGTAAACAATAAGTTTACATGCCCTATGAATATGTTGAATGATTTATTTTTTTCATCGAGCATCAATGATGTCAAGATATTTTTTGTACGATTTAGGAGCTGCGTCTTTGACAGCTTGTCTTGATCGTTTCATTGCTTCATATACATATAGCATTGTTGCTTTTCTTTTCTCATCCACCATTCTTAGAACTTTTGTAATAGGTGTATGCATATTCAACACATTTTTGGCGGTCTCCCAAAATTTAGGATTCAGAATTGTCCCTTGAATTCGCTTTCCAATTGAATCCTTTGCTACCGTAGTTTTAGACCAATCTTCTGAAGTAAACATCCTTTGCAAACCATTTCTCTGCTCCAAAATACTTTGTAGGGCAATATAATTAGTGGCAAATCTTGTTTGCGCTGACCGAATCAATTCTCCCGAACAAAATGTTCTCATTATATCCAAAACTCTATTATGATTATAGATATAATTGGTCACTCTTTTAGCTTGCTCTAGCACATTTTGAACCGTTTCAATCTTGGAAAATTCATGCAAAATCAAATCCAGAAAGTGGGCAGCACAAGGAGTCCAATATAAGTGTGGTCTTCTTTCCATTAATATTTCACTCGCTTTTTTGTACGCATTGTCATTATCTGTAATAATCTGAACCACATATTTTTCTCCAATCTCCTTAACAACAGCATCCGTCAACCNTAACTTCAACCTCATGTTATATTGTGTAAACACCAGCCTTTCTAACTTTTGATAATTGAGTCGATTCCCCACTTTAGTATGTATGAGAGCAAATGTGCTCTAGTTTCTCTCACAACCATTAGATGAAGCTGTTTGCGACAATATTCTTATAACAATCTTTCTCAAATTTCGAGCATCAGTGCCATACATAAACAACTATTTAGCTGTATAATAATAAAGAACATATTAAAATCTTAAAAGAAAAATATAAATAGAAAATTATGAGAACAAAATATAAGTGCGTAAATAATCTACTTAATTACCTGTATCACTTTTTGTTCTTCCTCTAATTGCAGCTTGGTCAGCAAAACAATACATGACCTCTCGAAATATTTTTACCTAAATATCATGGATATGTTGATGTTATACATTAATTTAGGACATTTGTAAACTGAGATTGAAATACGAAAGTATTACTTCTGTAAGTGCTTCAGCAGCCTTGTTTGGATTTGTCTCTAGTCTAGACACAACGATCCGAAGCGAACCCAAGAAATCTTCTAACACACCAACATCTTCTTCATAATAGTATGTGGGGTTCAAGTAATAAGCTACACAATATAAATAATAATAACACTAATAAATGATAACATCCAAAATAATAACAGTTATCAATAATAAAAATATAAATTAGTAAACAATAAGTTTACATGCCCTATGAATATGTTGAATGATTTATTTTTTTCATCGAGCATCAATGATGTCAAGATATTTTTTGTACGATTTAGGAGCCGCGTCTTTGACAGCTTGTCTTGATCGTTTCATTGCTTCATATACATATAGCATTGTTGCTTTTCTTTTTTCATCCACCATTCTTAGAACTTTTGTAATAGGTGTATGCATATTCAACACATTTTTGGCGGTCTCCCAAAATTTAGGATTCAGAATTGTCCCTTGAATTCGCTTTCCAATTGAATCCTTTGCTACCGTAGTTTTAGACCAATCTTCTGAAGTAAACATCCTTTGCAAACCATTTCTCTGCTCCAAAATACTTTGTAGGGCAATATAATTAGTGGCAAATCTTGTTTGCGCTGACCGAATCAATTCTCCCGAACAAAATGTTCTCATTATATCCAAAACTCTATTATGATTATAGATAAAATTGGTCACTCTTTTAGCTTGCTCTAGCACATTTTGAACCGTTTCAATCTTGAAAAATTCATGCAAAATCAAAACCAGGAGTCCAATATAAGTGTGGTCTTCTTTCCATTAATATTTCACTCGCTTTTTTGTACTCACTGTCATTATCTGTAATAATCTGAACCACATATTTTTCTCCAATCTCCTTAACAACAGCATCCATCAACCCCAAAATATAGTTAACATCCTTATCATAGCCAGAACTATAAATTGACTTATGGAAAATAACTTTTCCATCACAATATATCCAAAAATTAATGATAGANATATTAACTATTAAATGTAATTGCAGTGGGATAGTAAATGTAATTACAGTAGATATTAAATGTAATTACAGTAGATATTAAATGTAATTATAGTGGGTATTAACTATTAAATATAATTACTGTGGGGTATTGAATATAATTACAATAGGTATTAAATATAATTATATTGGGTATTAAATATAATTATTCTTACTTATAAAAAAAAAAAAAGACAAATATATAAGGCAGACAGTAGATCCACCACCGTGAACGACTCAGTTTCAAACACTCGACTCAGACAAAACACAGAGAAGCGAGAGGCGAGAGGCGAGGCAAGGTGATGGCGATGCCATAGAGAGAGAGAGAGAGAGAGAGAGAAAGAGGAGGAGGAAGAAGAAGAACATACCTCGACTCGTGGTCGCAGCGATGAAGACAGGAGGATCGTGGAAAATCCGAGCCCTAGATCTGCGTGGAAAACCCAAAAATTGCTGAATCTGCTCAGATCTGGACTCAAGGTAAGTTACTCAAGTCTTCTCCCTCAATTTCTCTGTCTCTTCGAGTTCCTGTGGTGCTTTCCTCTCTCTCTTTTCTCTATTTTTTTTTGTTTGAAAGACCTGGGCTTGGACACCGTCTCTTCGATTTTTAGTGGTGCCTTTTTCTCTCTGTTCTCTTTGTTTTTTTTTTTTGCTCAGAAGACATGGACTATGTGGATTTTGTATTTTTTCTCTGTGAATTTTGGCTGACTTATGGAAGGAATCTGCTTTTTGAGTCTCATGTGATTTTTTGTGTTTTTTCTCTGTGAATTTTGACTGATTTGTGGAAGGAATCTGCTTTCTAGCCTCTCTGTTTTTTTCTTTTGGACTGGAGTGAACCGAATCTGTACTGTTTCGACCGAAACGGTCCGACACAGTGCTGTTTCGAACGAAACATTAGAATTTTAGTATTCATCTCCCGTTTTGTATCGGTGTGTTGAAATTCCGAAACGTTTCGGACGTTTCGACACGACATTTCGTTCCTTGGGTAGAATATATGCTACCATAATAGGCTAGGCCAGCACATGTTCGACTGATATATTGCCTTTTCTGCTAGCATCCCCCCCTCAAATTGATGTCGGGCGATCAAGAAGTATCAATTTGTCAATCAGGAACTGATGGCAGTGACGAGAGAGAGCCTTGGTGTTCGGTGGAAATGTGAGGAAGAGTAATCTCATGGCGAGCAAGCACTTCATGAATAGAATGACAATTCACTTCAATATGCTTGGTACGCTAATGAAAAACGGGATTAACAGCAATCTGAATAACACTGGTATTATCAGCATGAAGAGGAGTAGGGGTAAGCTGCAAAACACTAACTTCGTCCAACAACCCTTGAAGCCATACAATTTCAGAACAGACAGACGACATAGCCTGATATTCAGACTTAGTGGATGACTTCGAGACATGATCCTGCTTCTTACTCTTCCAAGATATGAGGACATCGCCAAAAAACATACACCAACCCATAACAGGACGACGACTATCCACACAACCAGCCCAGTCGACATTACTAAAACTCTCCAACTCTAAAGAATTCACCGAAGGAAAGAACAAACCGTGACCAGACGTCCCTTTGAGATGTCGAAGGAGACGACAGACAGCGGCCAAATGTGTTTGGCAAGGAGCCTGCATAAATTAATTGACCCGTTGAACAGCAAACGAGACATCAAGTCGGGTAATTGTCAAATAATTCAAACTTCCTACTAGCTGCCGATGCATCGAGGGATTAAGTAAGGGATCGCTACCCGCCCGACACAGTTTCAAATTGACCGCCATAGGTGTAAGAATCGAATTACCGTCCTGAAGATCGGCTAAGGAAAGAAGTTCTTGGGTATCCTTATGTTGATGTTAGAGCGTGCCATTCAGACAATGTTGGACCTCAAGTCCAAGAAAATATTGCAGTCGACCAAGATCTTTCATATGAAAAGAAGATTTGAGTCACTGCTGGAGCTGCTCAATTAACTGGGGATTAGATCCTGTAATCACAATATCATCTACATACACAAGAAGTATAACAATCCTTGTAGCAGTCTTGCAAACGAAGAGAGAGGAGTCATACTAACTCTGAGTAAAAGTGAAATCCAGTAGAGTAGTACGAAACTTCTCAAACCATGCCTGTGGTACCGGCTTCAAACCATATAGAGACTGTTTCAAGCGACAAACCTCAACAAAACTGGAGGAGGATTCATAAAGATTTCTTCCTTAAGATCACGATGTAAAAATGCATTCTTCACATCCATTTGGTGAAGCAACCAGCCTTTTTGAGGCAGCAATAGCCACAACAGTGCGAACAATAGTCATTTTGGCCACAAGAGCGAATTTTTTCTCATAATAAAGCCCATACTCCTGCCGTTTCCCGAGTGCCACCAAACCAGCTTTATGTTTGTCGATTGAGCCATCAACATGCAGCTTGATGGTGTATACCCATTTGCACCCAATAAGCTTAACTCCAACAGGACAAGGGACGATGTCCCAAATGTGATTGTCCTGAAGAGCCTGAAGTTCGTTTTGCATAGCTTGGCGCCAACATGCTTGAGTAGAAGCCTAAGAGTAAGACTTAGGCACAGTAGTAGTATCAAGATTGTCCTAAAGAGAGAAATGAGAAAACCCATACCTATCCGGAGGTCGTGAAACCCGAGTAGACTGGCAGGGCTCATGCAAGACAGGATTAGGTGGCGGTACAGAGGAAGGAAGAGGTGGTGGGTGACGTCGTTGATACAAAATACCTGGCTTGAAACGATTAATTGGTTGAAAATCATCATCAAAGGAAAGAAGCAAAACAAAAGGCGAGATAGGATTAGTACGAGATGGAATTAAATATTGATTTTCAAAGAAAATCACATTTCGAGAAATACGAAGCTTGTTAGCATCCACGTCATAACACAAATCATAATTACTATAGCCAAGAAAGGCACACTGAACAGATTGAGCAGAAAGTCTGTGTTGTTCAGCGGGACCAGGCGAACGGAGCAGACACAACCAAAAATACACCAAATAACCGAGAATAGGGGGAGTCAAATTGCAAGGTTTGGGAAGGCAAACAATTAATCAAAAAAACAGCTGTAGATAGTGTTTTTACCCAAAATCTAGGAGGTACAGAAGATTCAAGCAACAAGTTACGAACAACATCTAAAAGATGTCGATTCTTATGCTTAGCGACTCCATTCCGTTGAGGGGTGTGCAGACATGAACGCTAAGAGAGAATACCTTTCTTCTGTAGAAAATACTGAAAATCATGTGACATATTCTCCCTCGGAGTCAGAACGTAAAATCTTAATACAGCCAAGGAACGAAATGTCATGTCGAAACGTCCGAAATGTTTCGGAATTTCAACACACCGATACGAAACAGGGGATGAATACTAAAATTTCAATGTTTCATTCGAAACGGCACTGTGTCGGACCGTTTCGGTCGAAACAGTACAGATTCGGTTCACTCTAGTCCAAAAGAAAAAAACAGAGAGGCTAGAAAGTAGATTCCTTCCACAAGTCAGTCAGAATTCACAGAGAAAAAACACATAAAATCACATGAGGCTCAGAAAAGCAGATTCTTTCCACAAGTCAGTCAGAATTCACAGAAAAAAAACACAGAAATCACATAGTCCATGTCTTCCAAGCAAAAACAAAACAGAGAGAGAAAGGCACCACAAGAAATCGAAGAGACAGTGTCCAGGCCCATGTCTTTCAAGCAAAAAAAAAATTGAGAGAAAGGCACCATAGGAACTCGAAGAGACAGAGAAATTGAGGGAGAAGCCTTGAGTAACTTACCTTGAGTCCAGATTTGAGCAGATCCAGCCATTTTCACGTTTTCCACGATCTTCCTATCTTCATCGCTGCGACCACGAGCAGAGGTATGTTCTTCTTCCTCCTCTCTCTCTCTCTGGCATCAACATCGCCATCGCCTTGCCTCTCGTCTCTCTGTGTTTTGGCTNATCTTCATCGCTGCGACCACGAGCAGAGGTATGTTCTTCTTCCTCCTCTCTCTCTGGCATCAACATCGCCATCGCCTTGCCTCTCGTCTCTCTGTGTTTTGGCTGAGTCGTTCACGGTGGTGGGTCTACTGTCTACCTTATATATTTATCTTTTCTTTTTTGTAATTATATTTAATACCCACTATAATTATATTTAATACCTACTATAATTACATTCAATACCCCACAGTAATTATATTTAATAGTTAANCTTTTTTTTTTTTATAATTATAAATAATTATATTTAATACTCACTATAATTATATTTAATACCTACTATAATTACATTCAATACCCCACAGTAATTATATTTAATAGTTAATACCCACTGTAATTACATTTAATATCTACTGTAATTACATTTATTACCCCATTGCAATTACATTTAATAGTTAATATTCACTGCAATTACAATTGATACCCACTGCAATTACAATTGATACCTCACTACAATTACATTTAATAGTTAATACCTATTGCAATTACGTTTAATATCCCACTATAATTATATTTACCACCCCACTGTAATTACATTTAATAGTTAATACCCTACTGCACACGTAACATTAATTTAATTTGATACCCTTCATTATTTTTTTTCATTTTTGTAATTATTCTTTTATATTATTATATTTTAATTAAAAGTGTTATACATGTCATATTTAATTTGTAGAATGAATATAATATATTTGATAATGTAATGATATTTATTGAAGATATGACATCAAAGGGAAAGAATATGGTTACTGAATCATCGCAGAAAAAGAAAAAAGAACGTGATATTGGATGGAATTACGGCGAACGAATTGGGGATAATCGATAACATGTGATGTGTAATTTTTGCCATAAAAAAATGATGGGTGACGGTGTGTCATGGTTAAAGCAACACTTGACAGACGGTTATAATAATGTGGAACAGTGTGATAAGTGTCCTATTGAAATTGCGAGAGCTATGAGAGATTACTTGAATCGCAACAGGACTGGAAGTGCAAAAGTGACTAATGAATGGAGAAAAATGAGACAGAATTTAATTGGTGGATCGAGACAGAAGAGTGGTATCGAAATTTATTCTTCCGATGAGAATTTAGATGAT
>CAUOFW020009835.1:1187128-1198713 GCA_963454935.2 Ilex paraguariensis
TTTTTGTTAGAACTTGAGGATTATTCTCAATATCATTTGACAGAATTAAGTCTGAAGGAACAATTAAGACACAATCAACTTAGGTGATCTAAAAATGTTCAAAGAGATCTATAATTGCACTAGTGAGAAAAAGTGATATGATACATAATAATGGTAATGCTAGGGATACAAGTAGACCAAAATTAATGTTGGCTAAGATTGCAAAGAAGGTATGATAGTTTGTTGTGTAACAGAAGATATAACCATAGTGTTAAGATTGCATTTGTAGTTATATTTGTTTAGCATTAGGGGTATTCTAGTCTTTCTATTGTAATAGAGTTTTATATATAGTGTCTTTTGTGTCTAGTTTTTGATTATGATGGAATACTAGAGAAACAAACTTCTTTTGCGCTCTTTTACTTATATCTTTTCTTGTTTGTTAATTTGCTATAAGTTTTCACATAGACGAGGACAATGACAGAGCAAGATTATGACTCTAAATAGTTAGGACAAGGCTTTGCTAGTTTGAGATGGGTATGAAGGATCAATTACTGTTGAGAACTAGGGTATCTATAATTCTCCAAGGACATTTGATGAAGAAATAGAAGTATAATTTTTGGGGTAAAATAGGGGGAAGCAAAGAAAACAATTGGGAAGAAGAAGAAAAAAAAAAGAGAAAGATACATGTGAGGGATTTGATATTAAACATGACTAAGAGTTGAACGCCAGAAGTAGGATTCTTATTCCAAAGCCATAATTTGAGACTAAGGCGTTAGTGTAGCAAACAGTGCTGGAAATTTGTCTCAAATCTGCACAATATTCATCTTAAACAAAGAGAACAATGGGGAAAGCTAACTATTAGAAGGAGATGCTTGTTGCTACTTTATTTGTAAGTGAACTTGTTCTACATCTCCTCAATAAAGGCAAACGGTAAAAGAGATAAATCGAAATGCCCCAAATTGATGAAACAAATTTCAAAGTTTTGTTTCTTATCAAAAACTTCTTGGGCTGTTGAAAAAAATTTATAGCCACCCAATTCTGTTATACTCAGTATCGAGTGTCGGCGGTATTATCGAGTATAAAAGTCACATCTCTCAAGGGATGGGATACTCCATGTTTTTGGGTTCACATTTCCATTTGGGGGTTGGTCTCTTCATTTGCACAATCCATCTTTGTGGAAAATTATAAATGAAAATTGTTGAAAAGTCTAATTCTAGGATCTTTTTGTTAGTAAGTCTAGACAAGGAATTTTTAAATCATTTAGTCCAGCTCAGCTCATTCTTTTGTCCGTCCAAACTAATCTTTCTCCTTTTTTTATATTACAATATTACCCCTACTTTGTAAACTTCACAAACTTTCACATACCAAACAATCGATTCAAAAAGTGGAAAACACAGACGCACACAAATGTGTATATATATAACAAAACACATATATGCAGAAAGATAGTGGTTGAGAGTGTTTTTAGTTTATTATTTTTAGATCACTATCTTGAATTCACAAAACCAAACCAATAAGATCATCCAAAATTTGCAGGGCAATATCACTTCGCATTCTCAAAAGATTTAAGATTTTTCATTTTGTACTCTCAAATATTAGATTTCCCACATTACATCATAAATGTATTAAAAGTATTGCAATGTGAATCTTCCGTTGCTTATTCCATAAAAAATCATCCTATTAAAAGTTAACAGCATAAGCAATGAAAACTAACGGAAGGACCGCATTACAATACTTTTAATGCATTTAGGGCACAATGTGAGAAATCTAATCTTTGAAAGAATTCTTAAATCTTTTAAGGTAGAAAGTGCAATTCGCTCAAAATTCGTAAGTCTAAATAAATATCTTTCGCATGTTGGGGTGAAAGATAGTTGAGAGAGAAATAAATTTAAGAATGAGAAAAATGAATTTAACTAATGTCCTTAATTAAGGGTATTTTTGTCAAGTTCTGATTTTGTGGACTTTTGACCTTAAAAGTGTGCAGGCTGGACCTAAAGCCCA
The DNA here is from genome assembly GCA_963454935.2 of Ilex paraguariensis. NCBI lineage: Eukaryota > Viridiplantae > Streptophyta > Magnoliopsida > Aquifoliales > Aquifoliaceae > Ilex > Ilex paraguariensis. The sequence goes on from CAUOFW020009835.1 coordinate 1,189,109, forward strand.
AAAAATCCCCAAATGTAGACTTTTGACCTTTTCCCAATTATAACTATAATAATGATGGCCATGTTTGCTAACTAGCACTTGTGACTATTTGATAAATAAATTTAACATTTGAGTCTGAATAAATCAATAACTAATGCTGTTTTCTTAACTTGGTGTTACAAATAAAATATAATCCAATTTAGAATATTTTGGATTACAGGTTCAAAGGAAGGGGTTGAAGATATGAGAATGTTCTAAATCTATATCTGTTTGATTAACTTTGCAAATTGCTGTTATGCTCACCTACTCCTATTACAATTCTTAGTATTATATCAAGTTTTTAGTTAGAACTGCTATTATTTTCTATTCCACTCATGATCTAGTGTGGAAAACTTGATCATGGTATTCGTCTCATCAATGCTATCAAAGTTTAATGAAAACTTTTGTTAGGGTTTCATCTGCTGTTGTTAGAGTTGGCCTTTTTTGCAATTCTCAAGTTTCCACCGTTACTATGAAGGGTGTAGGGTCTTGTGGCTCTTCTTGTCTTGTTAATCTTTCTTGTTGCAGCATAGGTATCTTAGCTTTTATTGCCAGTGTCAATAAGTGCACTATTTCCATGATTGTAAGGTGTGCACCAAAATGTTGAGTTTATGGAATACAGGTAAGTGTTTGATCCATAAATTCATTTGCTCTTTATCAAATTGTCACCGTGAATGTGAAGGTAGGACTGCGTACATTTAACTCTCGTCATGCTTCATAATGGCAGAATCCTCATGTATTGAGCTTCCATCAGATTGGAAATTTCTATTAGTGTTAAGCCAGCCATGAATCTCCATTGAACATGATTTTTTGGGAGCTTGGGTAGCTAGGGAAAAGAACTACCCCAACTGCTGGATTACACAAGATTATCAACAAAACATCTTTGCGAACTGTATTTGGATCTTGCCGTCGTTAAGTGTGTATTAAAGTAATTGATTAATACTGATTCAAGGTCCCTCAAACGAGGTTTTATGCCTCACATACATGCTTCCCTTTCTTCTTGTCTTTCAAAAGAACCATCTTCTTTGATACAAAATTTTCCCTTCCTTCTCCTTTTTTTTGAAGTGAAATTTTTTAAGTACTTTCGTAAGGATTATATGATAAAAAAGTATAAGATAAGATGGTACTTTTAGGAATAAGATGACAGCTATATTATGGCTCAAGATGCAGATGAAATGATTGGCAGTGCACTACTAACATTAACATAGACACCCGGTAGTCAGCAGATGGAACTTACATATTTTTACAAAAGATATTGCCTGTCCTGTACCATAGCTGGATTTTTTCAATTTGATGCTAACAAACTTGTTACCTAATTATTCATTGATTTTGATAGTTAGAAAAGAACTAAAATGAGGGTCAGGTGGGCATCCATAACCAATTATTCCTCTGGCAAATCTTGCAGATGGCTGATTTATTGGCAGCTTACCATGTAGATAGCAATGGCATAATTATACTAGCATGTAATAACGATTCATATCATGGCTTTCGAATCTTAATCTTAATCAAGGATCAAAATATCGTTTCGAAACGTCCGAAACGTTTCCGTTTTCAAGGAGACCGAAACGAATCAGTGATGGAATCGAAATTCTGATATTAAGAGGTATTCCATAATGTTTTTAAATGTATTATAATATTTCGATGCATTTGCACAATTATTTTAGAATGTTTCGAGGTATTTCAAGATATTTTGATATATTTTTATTAATGTTTTAGAAAAATAATTTTTAAATTTTTTATTTTTTTCATTATGTTTCCGAAACGGATCGAAACGTTTTTGAAACACGTCGAAACGTTTTCATTTTCTAGGTGACCGAAACAATACACCGAAATGATATTTTGATCCTTGATCTTAATCTTAATCTTTTATGGTTGAATAATAGTTTAGCTTAATAGCCCGATGTGTTGTATAGAATAATTTTGATATTCTTGCATGTGTGCTCTAGAGTTCTCTCTCTATTCAAATTCATTGAGCGTGTCACATCATGTCAATTATATTTTCAGTTGTTTCATATTTCATCTTCTGCCTATTTGTGTTAAGGAACTTTATTTTACATCACTCCCCTAGAAAGAAATAAAGTGCAAGGATGTGCAGAAATTTAATCTATTATGTTCTTTCCAGGCGCATGTCTAGTATTAGTGCTTCCAATGATGAAGAGGCTTCTGCCAAAGCAGCAGCAGCCATTGCTGACAGTGGAGCTCCTACCATGTATCATTCTTCTATTCTGCTGATGATGATACTGTTACTTTTTTTGGACATTCATGATATCATTTTTTGTCTATGTTATTTCGTGTTATTCAATTCGAAAAAGTTAAAGGCAACATTATTGCATTCCAACTCTCCAGTTCAGAAAAATTTCAACAAAGTTGAGAGTATATCTATAAATAATTGGAATGACTGGAAAAACATAAGTTAATCGTTGTCAAATTTTAGATTTTGAGATGGTTTAATGCACGACAATACATTCCTTTACAAAAAGACAAGCTCGGCTTTCTCCTCACTATTGGTTGTGATAAATTGAGATATGGAATGGCACAGTGGAATATACTTCCCTCTGTGCCTTTTGCTTCCTGGTTTAACACACCGATATGAAGTGTTTTTGTATTTAGAATGTTGTGCTTGTGTATTTGTATGATTATATTGTTTATCTTTGTCTGTTCTCATGTGTGTGTGTGAATTAAGTGCAGCGAGAGAGAGAGAGAGAGAGATCTGTGTTTTGAGACCGTAACTGCATAGCCATTGAGGGGAGAACAATTTGGAAGGATAAAACCGGAGTTATATTCCCACAAGAAAATTTTGAGATGATTCGAACTGAAAGCTTTGATCAAACTAAGAAGAAAAGGCATTGAAGAAGGAAAGAGAAAAGAAGTTTGCTACTATAATATTTCATCATAATAAAAAACTAGATACAAGAGACACAATATAGTAAACCCTACTACAAGAGAAAGACTATAATACCCCTAATGAGAAATAAACATAAATATAAATACAATTTTAATGCCCCCCTTAAACTCATGATGTGACAATAAGAAGTATTGAGAGTTTGTCAAAAAGAAAACGAAAACGCAACGTATTGTGCAACTTTGTGAAAAAGTCGGCCAATTGCATAGTAGAAAAAACAAATGGTACGAAAATAGTTCCAAACTGAAGATGGTGATAGACAAAATGACAATCAATCTCAATATGTTTGGACCTCTCATGGAAAACAGAATTATGTGCAATCTGAATAACACTCTTGTTTGTCACAACATATTGCAGTACAAGCAGAAAAAGAAACTCCTAGATCGAAAGGTGACCATCTTAGCCATAGTATCTCTGACGTAGTAGTAACCATAACGCGATATTGAGCTTCAACAATGGAAGAGCAACAAAGGGTTTGTTTCTTGCGTCCCTAGGAAATTAAGGAATCACCCAAAAAGATACATAAACCGGTTGTAGATTTACGGTCNAGGGTTTGTTTCTTGCGTCCCTAGGAAATTAAGGAATCACCCAAAAAGATACATAGATTTACGGTCCATGGCATATGCCCAGTCAATATCAGAAAAGACACGAAACTCCAAAGAAGAAGTGGAAGAGAACAACAAACATTGAGCTTTGATTAAACTAAGAAGCAAAGACATAGAAGAAGGAAAGATAAAAGACGTCTGCTACTCTAATATTCCATCATAATAAAAACTAAATACAAGAAACAATATATTGAAAATCCTATTACAAGAGAACAACTAGAATACCCCTACCCGAACATCTCTCTTAAGGATTAAATACTCAAGTTTTCTTGGTTTTATTAGCTTAAACTTCTAGAGTGGTTGGTTGTTAACATAGTATCAAAGCAAGAGATTCTTATGATTATAATACATGCATGTGTTTGGTATTTGGTGCAATCATGATAGGGAGTTAGGACTACATATGAGGGGCTGTGTCGAGTATATAAAATACATTTATTATACTCTCTCTAGAGCTTAAGCTTCTTAGTAGTTGGTTATTAAACCTTTTCAATCAATCTTAGGTAAAGACATGCATTTTATGATGTTGTAACTGTTAATAATTACATATGCTTTACTCAGTAAGTAGTTTAGTTTTTTCTTTGTTTATTGGATTTTATATTCTCTCATGTACATATTCTTCATTATGACCAAATATTAGCCAACAACCACAGATTTCTTTTCTTTCTCCTTTGCATGTCTTTTCCTTCTCTGTAAGTTTGATCAAAGTTTACAGTAATATACTATTATTTCTCAAAGTTTTGCAAGTTAATTTGAAGTTAAGTTCAAGAGTCTATAGACCTAGAGTTAGGTGTTGACTGGGAAAAAGCATAAGTTGTTCAGCGGCACACTGTGGCCCGGTCAATGTGCCAACTAAGAAGCACAATTTCGTTGTTCAGGGATGTGTCCTGATGAGAAGAGCTAGAGCTTCAATGGGGTTATATGAAGTAAGAGGTATTAGTGAAGTGGAATAAGCTTAGTCTAGTGGATCTCTGACTTGACTTCTGATTAACCTCGACTTTTGTTGTGCTTGGTAACCTGTAGTTGGATCAGGAAAAGAAGAAATAAATGCATATTCAGTATGACTCATGTAATTATGTTGTTTTGTTTAAGACTTCAAACCTTCCAGGTTGCTTGTTTTCTACAATTTTTTCTCTGAAAGTCAATGCTGTTCTAATTATTTGTGCTTTGCTTCCACATCAGATTTGACAAGATAATTGCGAAGGAGATCCCTTCCACCATAGTATATGAGGATGAAAAGGTCTTGGCGTTTCGAGACATCAATCCACAAGCTCCTGTTCATGTGTTAGTCATTCCAAAGTTGAGGGATGGACTAACATCACTTGGCAAGGTTTTCTTTCTGTTTTCTTCTCTTGTCTGTCTGTTGAGCCAATAATCTTCTATTGAATGCTATATTCTCTTCATTTAGGACAAAGAGATATTTGCTGTGTGGAATAAAGGACTCCATAATTTACTTAATCCGAGCTCAGTTATCCGATTGTCTTGTGGTTTTGTGTAAATAGAGATGGAAAAAAGTCCAACACCATAATTAAACCCCCCCAACCTAATTGATTGATTTGGAAAACAAAGATGGAGGATTTTCTCTTTTGTACCAGCACATTGAGGGTATTGCACATAAGCTGAAAAGGTAGATGATAATGCTTTGCGTAAGCTAAGTAGGAAGACTATTGGACAATGATTGATGTAAGTGTTCCTCATTATATTATTCTTCATAGTGAGAATATAGAGGAGGCAATCACAAAGAGAAAAAGTAATGGAGGCAATCACAAAGAGAGAAAGTAATGGAGGCAATCACCAAGAGAGAAAGTAATGGTTAAGGTTTTTAGCTTATTCATCTTCTACCTAGGTGTCCCCGTTTGAGTGTTGTGGTTTTCTTCAACCGGTTGGTTCTTCTTGGACTTGTCGTTTGCAGGTGTGCTTGTGGTCAGAAAAGCTTTGTAGTCATTTTGAGGTAACCTTGGACTTACTCCATGCCTTCAGAACTTCGATAGATGACTTATATTACACACTGACGCCTTTTGGTTTAAAGAGTGCTGATGCTACTTATCAACATGCTATGACTGCGATTTTTCATGATGTGATGCATGAAGAATTGGAGGATTACGTTAATGACATAGTAGTGAAATCCAAGCAAAGGAAAGAGCGGGTGGAAGTGCGAGTCTAATCTTTAAAAATCATAGATCTTCCAGAGAAGACTAAAGCGAATGAGTTCACTCGATCCGCATCTGATCCTCCATTCTTTCTCCTAGATCGATGCAGAAAAGAAGTCACTTAAGGAAACATCCGGTGAATTTGCGACACTCNGATATTCATATTATTTTAGACACTATATTTTTATATATTTATTGGTATATATTTTTATTCGTATACCTTTTAAAATTAAGTTTATCATCCGGTACACGAGACGTTATGATACATGATACACTATTCTTGAAAAATGATACATTTTGTAATACGCGNTTTTATTCGTATACCTTTTAAAATTAAGTTTATCATCCGGTACACGAGACGTTATGATACATGATACACTATTCTTGAAAAATGATACATTTTGTAATACGCGTTTTGACTACCTTGACCTAATCTATTACCTGAGAATCTGAGGCCATTCCAGGTCCCATATGGTTACTACTATAGCTCACTAATACTTCTATTCTAAAATTGTGTGACATTTGATTTAGTTAATTTTGTTTTAGCAAAAGCCCATGCCTTCTTCCCCTTGGAGCATACTTATGATAAAAGAGTCTATGGTATCAATGAACACTGTGAATTTGACTACTTGAGCTCTGAAACTAAGGCATAGTGGTCAAAGCAATAGCATTAGCCATTTCTACTGATGTGTCCAAACGAAATAGAACAATCTCAAATATTTCGAGGCTTTTGCCAAGTAGATTAAACAAAACTTGAAATATATGTGTTTAACTGTACTCATCTCCTAAATGATTTTACAAAACATTGTGCGACATTCTTTTTGGGGAATACTGCATGGCTATGTAAGCTCTCTTGACCAACTGCAATAAAACAGTGATAAACTTCACTTTTAATTGCCATGATAATTGGATCTTGTATTGAATTGGGTTTTCAATATTTGATTGTATCTTATCACTTGTTAGGCTGAATCCAGGCATGGAGAGATATTGGGTAATCTTCTCTATGCAGCCAAATTAGTGGCAGAGAAAGAAGGTATCCTTGATGGATTTCGTGTTGTTATCAACAATGGTCCGACTGCATGTAAGTTACGATCACATTATCTTCAATTTCTCTCATTCCCCCCCCCCCCTCTCTCTCTCTCTCATGCATGCAGACACTCAAACACACACAGCGCCCTGTTTGATTATCTAGGATTGGGGGAGAAGTCTTATTATACATCAATTCAACCAGTCAAAGATTCAATTTTTTGCTGTATTTTTGGCTATCATAGACTTCAATGGACTGACCAATACATAACTGTATTTGCTCTCTCTCTCTAGGTCAATCTGTGTACCATCTCCACTTGCATGTTCTTGGTGGGAGGGAGATGAAATGGCCGCCTGGTTAAAGATCAGGTACATATGCAGGACATTTTTTTCTTTCTTTTCCCTTTTTCATGTTTCTTCATATTCCCATCTGTCCATTTTTATCTCGGGATCTTTTGTTCCAATGATTGAACTACCGTTGCTACCATAGAAAGATCGATGAATTTTCTGGGCATGTACTTGCAAATGAGGACTGTTTTGTTCAAATTTAAACTCTAGTTTATAATGTTGGCTGATTTGTACTCATCTATAAGATTTGTTTCCTAGAAGCATGCTAAACCAAATGTATTAAAACCGCATACATTAAAGATATAGTGTTCATAGGAGTCAGATTCTCCGATATATTTTTTCTTCATTTTCCTTCTTGGTAGATCAGCCGCCAAGTTAATATTGAGGGACTCACATATGTACAATGGGTCCCAGTCGGATTCATGTACTAGTTTACTGTGCCAGGCTTTTTGCAGTTGTGTTTTCTGACATAAAATGCTTGCTGCAGCAAATTGTTTCCTTAAACTGCCCAGGGACAAAAGGGCACACATTTTGCTCTTATTTATCCAGTAATAGATCCGATGACTGAAATGGAGATTCTTTGCCAAGGTATGGTGACCTTTAGGATACACTGTGCCCTTGAAGTTTCTATCAGTCTTCACAAAATTCAACTCAAGATAGCCTTATCCCAGTGATTTGGGGTTGGCTAAAATTCGGAAGCTATCATATTTTTTTTTTTACTATCTAATTAGAAGTTTATTTTGGTATTGTATATGTTTTAAAAGAGCTGTATTTTGGTAAATAATTTTGAGTCTTTCCACACAGTGAGATGCCTAGGTCTAGACTAAGCCATGAAGGTTAAAGAAGACAAGGAAAACTATTCATAGATAAGTGAGGCAGAATATCTTCTCTCAAAAAGAGAGGGAGTTGTTTACGGTACCAAAAAAAATTTCAATATTATATTTTTATTTATCACATTTGTGGTTGTTTTTATTATATTTATGAGTGTTTTTATCACTGTTGTGGTACCCAACAAAATAGTAAAAATAGTTTTCAAAATAGTCATCTTTCCCTGTCGCCACCAATGAGGATAGTCTCCAACTCATTTTGTAGTATAATAGGTATCGCCTTAACCATCGACTTCTTGTCCCTTCTTTTATTTATGGAGTTTTTCACTGCAAATTTTGTAGATAATACGATTTACCGAAGAACCGTTTCTTTCTCTTTTCCTCTCACAATGGGTTTAGCTATGCTATTGGCGTCTTGCTCGGCACAAAGACGTAGAGTAGTGTTACTCATATTTAAAAAATTAGTCTAATTTGTTGACATAATGATATATCAAGTGATCAAGTCTCAATAAAAAAGTTTAACAGTTACGGTCATAATAATTTTATTATATCACTTCATTGGCACATTATTAAGTAAGCGAGGAATAATGTTATTGAGATTTGAAAAATTGACTTAATTTATTGATATAATGATGTTGTAGTGACAGTTCAACAGAATATTATTACTTGTTACATTATTATGTTGATAAATTAAATCAATTTTTTGGGCTTAAATAGCATTACTCATTTGTTAGACCCCAATTTGCTTTCCCAACTAGCTACAAGACCATGTTTGTTAACCATTATTTTAGGCAATTCATAGAGTTTAGCTTTATAAATAGGTCAAGTAACGAACTGTTTTTAAGAAGCTGATCAGGAGGTGACTTTTAAATGAACTGCATTTAAGAAGCAATTTTATTTTTCAAAAAACGAAAAATTTAGGTAGCTGCGAATGAGTTTTTATTTGGTAAGGAAAAGTATTGTTTTTTGCTGTTAACAGGGTTTGATTTAGAAAAATCATTAAAAGGAGCAATTTTATCAGAATTGAACCGGTCATTGAACTGGCAAGGGGACCAGGTCAATGGTTCAACCGTTGGGTCAATTAGTCGAATCGGTCATATAATAAAAAAATATAAAATATATATACAATAAATATAAAACATAATAATTTAGCTAGAAAATATAAAATATGCCTAAAATGTATATAATTTGCCATAAAATTAATGAAGTTAAGTTAAAAAAACACATGTGCCAAATATCAAAGTTCAACTTTAAAACTCCAAACTACTCACACAGTCACATTAATTTCTTAAAAATTAACAAACTACCCATATAAAGTAGTAATCATAGAGTAAATCGTATTAGGACAGAACAAAAGATAAATATAAACAAGGTTGAATGACACTCTGTAACCTAAAATATTTTTAAATTTTTACTTTACAAATTTTTTAAGCTCAACGTTAATGATCTCCACCTTTAAAAGAGTGGATCCACTAAACCTTTCTGCCTCTCTATCTGGCTCAAAGAATGAGGCTCAAGAGAGAGAGAGGTGTTGATTTTTTAGTTGTTGTTCGAATGGGGGAGGGCTGTTGATTTTGTGGTTGGTGAAATCAATGGCTCCAGAGAGGGGCAACCACCCTCAGAAACATCCCATATCTCTGAGCCAGATAGAGAAGGCAGAAGGGTTTAGTGGATCCACTCTTTTAAAGGTGGAGATCATTAACGTTGAACTTAAAAAATTTGTAAAGTAAAA
>CAUOFW020009835.1:1211860-1268920 GCA_963454935.2 Ilex paraguariensis
CCCCCCCCCCCCCACCCCCAAAGATCAATCTTTGTTTTTCATGTTTTTCTTTCCTAATTTTCACCTTTCTTCTGCTTATATATTACACACATTAACTACTTTTTGTTTTTTTGGTCTCAGGATGAAGGAGACCTACCATGGATTGGAACATGCATGAGGACCGTTAGATCCTTTTGTGTATTGATTTATTTCCTTATATAGAAATAAGAGGGAGTATTAGGCCACAATTTTGGAATTATTTATTTCCCAGATTAAAGTTATCTCATCTCCAGGCCATCTTAAAATTTGTCTTTCTGACATAAAGGCAGCCATCTGGATTTTAAATTTTAGTCAAAGGTAAAATTCTTTACAGCCATAACTTTTATTTCTTTATTTTTTTCGCTGAGCCTTCATATGTCTAACTGGAGAATTGGTGTAGCTAGAAAATTCATTATCTAGAAGTCAAGGCCATTGGTTGCCTGATTAACTACTCGATTCTTCATACGGGTTGCCTTGCAAGGCTAGAGTTCTTATTAATGAGATTCGATGAGTTTTACATGCAATAAGTGAATTGACTCATTTTACATCATAGAACACTCATTGAAACTCAAGAGACTGCTTAGGACATCCAAAAGCCAAATAGCCTTTTTTTAACCACGTGATTGTTGACCTATAAAACTTGTGTTAATTTTCCTTTCACTGATGTTCAATTTGCTGCCGTTTTAATCAACACTTCTGATATACATTCAAATTATGTTACAGATTGATCCTTTACAGACAAGACTGTTTCAAGACATCAAAAGAAGGTATGTATTTTTCCAGTACAATGGAAGAGGAAAACTTTGTATATATAAGTTTTTTTATTATTTTTCTTTTGTCCCTTACATTATAGATAATGTCTCCTGACTAAACCAATAAGACCATTTTAGACCGAACTGAAGGTTCCAACAGTAACTTCAAAGGAAATAAAGCAGCTTCATTATCCACCACAGAGATGCAAAAAGCTTTTGTTGCAAAGAGCCATGAGTTGTCAAGATGCCTTCTTTGTCCATCTCATCCCCTTGGTTCAAAGTTTTTTTTCAGGAGATTGAAGAGGGTCCAAGGGGTGGGTTGGAGCCTTGAAGGAAGGTGTGATTGGAGAGCTTCTTGAGATTGCTACAATGTGAACTGATCAGATTTGTGAATTTGGGCCAATGCTGAGAAAATTCTTGGGTTTTGGATGGAATTTCCATGTGAAAGTGCTTTCTTCATGGCATTTTTTCAAAGTTTAATGAATGTTAGCAAGGTTTGATGTTCACTTAAATTTTGGAATACAGGACTCTAGGAATGGACTGATGAAGAAACATTGGTTGGGTGGTCATTTTCTTCATGGTCTTAATCAAGCTGATTAACAAAAGTAAATTGTGTTGGCATGATTGTTTTAATGGCATGACAGTATAAATTATGTTAGGAATCTTTTCTTATTTTTACGTTGCATGAATAATTATGAAGGTGAGCCCAGCAACTTGCCAGTGATTTTATGCAAACACTCATGCTCACGAATCTGTTTCGTTTTGATAGAACATGATATTTCAGAGTAGGAGTAGCTGACTTTCCAACTTCCATCAGAAATCCTGATAATATGATCTAGAGTTGTTCTCTTGCATTGGATTTGGCAAAAAAATTATTCATTATATTTACCAGTGGACTTTGGTACTTTAAATGGTGGCAGTTTTTAAATATTTTAATAGTGACAGAGTGTTGAATTAACAAATCCTTCAGGCAATATTATACAAGGTGGCGAATTATATATGTGTGTGTGTGTGTGTGTTACTATTTTTCCTGAGTTAGAGAGTTCCTCTATGAAAGTAATTGAAAGTCATTGTAATTGAAAATTGATTGTCATTTTCTAAAAAGAACATATTTTCCGTCTCTAAAATACACAGACAACTCACTTTAAGACCGTGTTTTCTTTTATCATGCATTTATTTTACTTTTTACTGCGTGATCTACCTCAATAAGAATCTGAAGTTATGACATGCTCCCTTTGTTTATAATTTTTTTTTAAAATTTTGATGGGTTTAATCTTATTTTTTATGTTAAATTAATTATATATATGAACTCATTACACACATGTACTATAATTCAAGATGGTCTAAGCACAAAAACAAAACAATCTTCCCAAACAACAGTTATATCTTTTTTCTATATTCAATGCACTCTATCTATAATAAATGTTCCACAGTTCAGTGCACATTGCACCCTTATTTTGTTATCCTGTCAAAAACTCCGAATACTTGCCAGGTTTTATTTTTGGTCATGTATAATACTTGACTGTTCATTTGCACCCTTTTTATTTGGGAGTGCTCTCATTTCTTTAAGCCCAAAGGACTTTATCGGAGTTTGAACTTTCAATACGGACAAGAACTCCAATATGGACAATGCTTTTAATGCTTGCCTTTATTCCAACTGCCGACAACAATCTCAACTGAATAAGGCACGATCATGAAGAGGAGCAAGTTCAAGATCCCACTGGCAACAATACAGAGTGCAATCACAATGTCTATGATTCTCTTTACAGCTTCATATTTCATGTTTTTCATCCCGCTCACATGTCTATTTCTTCATACTTGAGCTAAATCATATTANAACTCATTACACACATGTACTATAATTCAAGATGGTCTAAGCACAAAAACAAAACAATCTTCCCAAACAACAGTTATATCTTTTTTCTATATTCAATGCACTCTATCTATAATAAATGTTCCACAGTTCAGTGCACATTGCACCCTTATTTTGTTATCCCGTCAAAAACTCCGAATACTTGCCAGGTTTTTTTTTTGGTCATGTATAATACTTGACTGTTCATTTGCACCCTTTTTATTTGGGAGTGCTCTCATTTCTTTAAGCCCAAAGGACTTTATCGGAGTTTGAACTTTCAATACGGACAAGAACTCCAATATGGACAATGCTTTTAATGCTTGCCTTTATTCTAACTGCCGACAACAATCTCAACTGAATAAGGCACGATCATGAAGAGGAGCAAGTTCAAGATCCCACTGGCCACAATACAGAGTGCAATCACAATGTCTATGATTCTCTTCACAGCTTCATATTTCATGTTTTTCATCCCGCTCACATGTCTATTTCTTCATACTTGAGCTAAATCATATTAAGGCATCAAACTTCGTTGTATCACTGCAATATGATTATATTAGATAATATTACAATTATCAAAGCTACAACCGAGTGCACTCGTATTTCCACGTGATTGGTTTAGTGGGTAAGAACTCGGATTTCCCCACTCAATGCTTGAGTTCAAGTCTGCAGGACAGTTTGGTGGAGCTAAACCTACTCTTCAGCGCCCGGAGCATGTGGTAGAACCTTAACTTCAACCCCGACATAGGACCAATGGGTCTCCCACAGATAGCTACATGGTGCTGATACTCCCTAACAAATACGTGTAGATAGACTCTCCCCAACAAATATGTGTACTAGACTACTGGTCTATATGTATTTTCATTTTTGACATATCTTAAGTTTATCAAATCTTTAAACTAAGTATTCATCACAACAATAATTATGTACTCGATTTAAAAACATTTAGAAGATCCACATAGTAGAATTTGATAATAATTTCATTTCATTTGCTTTGATTCATAAGTGCTGTTTGTTATTATATTTATCTAATAATTTCAACATTCCAAAAACAAAATCACAAATATAACTCAAAATGGCACAAGTGCAACACAAATGTGTACGAACAAGTGAGATAAAAGCTGGACAAGTTGTCCAACTATAGTGCAACACAACAATGAAGCACTATCAAAACCAGGAAAAAGACATACAGTATGATTATTCAACATCAAGACCACAAACAACCTTTCCACTCATCAAAATTCCAAAGTGAGGGATATTTGCAAATTCTTTCATTACCAATGCCCAAAAAGATGCTAAGAAATATACAGTATTCCATAATCCTTCAAGCACCTCACATTTATCTCAAAAATTCTTAATTTACTATCTCTATAGTTTCCCCACTTCTTTGGCATGTATGTTTCTTATGATGGTTTGAGTAAACTAAATGTAAATAAGTCTGTCAAAAAATTTTAACTTGCACATGAGCTCCATTGACAGAAAAAGAATTTTGTCATAAGGCGGGTAATGCAACAAAAAATCAAGGCATTCTTTCTAACTAGATGAAAACAACAATTTAGCAGTTGGGACTTTCCAAGAATTAAAAAAAACAATGTAACAGTTTGGGAGAAGACCAAACAAAACATCCCAGACAACATCAAGGATAGTAGTAAACTCCTCAAGACTATTAAGTGTGAAGGCCCCATCCTTAGCAAGAGATAAATGTACATGATAAAAAAAAAAACCCAGAGATGGGCATGATACAGTATGCTATAATCCTTAAAGGTGAAAGCCAAAGGACTTGAGGATGCAGGGGTTAAGCAAGTATTGAAGAAGATGATGACAACTACACCAAGAGGTAAGTTAAGGAACATCTATCGTAGATAACAAAGAAGGAAAAATGTGCAAGAGAAAACTAATGTGCATCATATAAGATTGGGGTCCCCAAGAAGTGCAGCTGTTCAGAAGGGATGAATTGGACATAAAAAATCCAAATGAATATCGTATTTAAAATTGAATCCTAATCCCTGGTTAAAAAACCTATTACCTGTGTTAAGGTACTACATCACCAAGTCAGGAAAAACTTTATTGACAAACTGCAAACCACAGGATCAGCATCCAGAAGATTCCTTATGGGGAGATGGTACGAGGAGTTACAGGATAGAACAAGTACTTGAATGAAACAGCCATATTGATGTAGGACAGCTGTGACCTAAAAAAACCAGCACTGTTTCGAAGCTTTGAACAGTGCCAAAGCAAAATTAGAAAGTGTTTTAGGTTTTAAAAGTATTGGGCTTCAAGTTTTGTTGAAGGAAAATGTTGGATTTATTGGTTAGAGTAGTGTGGGATCAAAATAAAGTGTAAATAGATTTGTTTGGACGTATTTAGATGCAGAAAATTTAATAAAGAAAAAGAAAACTAGGAATCGCTCCCAGGGTTCCTTAGGCATCACATCTAGGGTTTTAAATAGTATCACAAGATCCTCAAAACTGAATATAGCCACTGAAAATTTCTGGTAATACCCTCTCCCTCAATTAAATTAAACCATAGACTCCAAATTATAGCTTAGAAAACTAAGATAGACTAGACCTAGTAATCTAAACACTAGATCCTTAAAGAACAATAACCTAGTTTGACCTAAAAGACAACCCATGGGTCATATCCGTTCTAGCACATCTCTTTGAAATTAGCAAAATATCCCGGACTCTAAAAATTATAAAAATGACACATAAAATACTAATACCAGCAAGCTAGGAAACACAGATACAGATACGATATGATACGGATACAACAAAATCCAAAAAAATAAGATACAAATACAGCCGAAATATGTCTATAAATATATATATATTTTTATATTTTTAATATTAAGTAATGACTTGGTGTCTATAATTTTTAGTAATTCTTTAACAATAATAAACAGAATTAACAAAAAAAAAAAGCTACCTATCGTCTTACTATGGTACATTTACAAAGTGAACGTGATTAATTAAAGGAATAAAAACCAACATTTAACTATATTGTTTGCTTAACAGTATTTATTGCTAATATTATAGACTAATCAACTCATTTAAACTCTTTGGACATGTGATAATGGATAATCCTTGAAAAACATCCAAGTGTCTTCCCAAGTAGTATGATTTTTTGTTGATGTATTGCGTTGTATGTGAAATCAAAAGGAAAGGATAAAGATTAAAACTAAAAATTACATATACTTCTCCGCATATAGAATTGTCCGCGAAGTATCCATATATTTTATTTATTATTGGATATATTTGGTGTGTATCTGATAAATACCCTCGAGTATCCAACGAGGATCATATCCGATATGGATACGTCGACCTTAACGAAGTATCCGTGCTTCATAGCCAGCAAGCCAAATACTAAGTAAGTAAAAATAAGACTCAATTATGTTTATGCAAGGTTGTAGGTGAGTCTTTGTCTGGATAGCCCAAAATTCCATAATTTGACACGTCTTTAAATTTGTCTTTCCTAGAACATGTTACCATTTGCATCAGTCTAGTCGATTAGAAAAAACTCAACCTTGAGTTTTGAAGCATTGAAGTATAGAAGTCCACAAGCTTTAAACTTGCATATGTACTCTCTCCGAGAAGTCTTAGGATGATGCGTCATTTTCTTCTTGAATTGAGGGAATAAAGAAGGGATTTGGAGACTAATCTATTCGATTCTGTCATTGAACTTCTTCGGAATGAGTCAAATGACAAAATCAATTGTTGGAACTAAGTATAGAAAGCAATTCCATGAATTAACGTTCCAAGTAGTGTGCCTTCAATTGTAGTCATCACTTCTCTTGCTCATTCAAACTTGTAGTAGTAGTAGTTTTTGATTCCATCTTTTGTTCATGTAGATATTTTCTCTTGTTGTAGCCTTAGCCTTCTCTTGAACACTGTTGAATATTGTAGCATTGGTGGCCCTTTGCACTCACTGATTCTCGGAGGATGCAAACAAACCATGCTGTNCATGTAGATATTTTCTCTTGTTGTAGCCTTAGCCTTCTCTTGAACACTGTTGAATAGCATTGGTGGCCCTTTGCACTCACTGATTCTCGGAGGATGCAAACAAACCATGCTGTTGAAACACTGATGTTGCCAATAGAAAGTCATCAATGTGAAGAATGTCTTTAAGCAACTTGGTTGGAACTATTTTGGAGCACTTAGATAATAACTTAGTCATCACTAAATGCTAAATTGATTGAGTACCAATTGTTTCTTCCATCTTCTTAGGCTCTAAAACATAAATGTTATCCATATATTCACTTTTTACCTTAGCATTCGGACAAGTGAGTAGCGAAGTTGTCTGGGATTGTGTATGTTCTTCTACTTGATCTTCTCAATCCCGGATTATCAGATCGCTAGTTGTTTTAGACTACTTTGGATGAACCTTACGTGGTCGCAAATTGGAATGCAAATAACTTTCAACTTTAGCCATACGGATTGAAGAAATCCTTGTTCAATTTCCTTGATTAATGAATCTTGATTACATCTCCGTATCAAGTGCCACTTGGAATGCATGTTCCACCTATATAATGGTTGCCGATGCAATTCTCACCTTATATTAGCCCTTAAATCATCCTTCAATCGGGCAACTGTTTGATTGGGGTCTTCTACATTCGACTTTGAAGCATTAGAACTTTGGATATACTTCATTACTGATATGCTACCAAATTAGTAATTGGTTGGCAAAAAAATTCATAATAATTTCAAGGCATATAAGTCTCTAGAACCTTAGCCTTCATCTCTTTCCATGTTTTGATTGATGGTAATCCCGATCTTATTAAATCTCCTTCAACTCAAACCACCAAATTTGTGCCATCACCACAAGTTTCATCTTCGCAAATCATAATCTCCGATTCTCTACCTTGTTATGCCTAATAAAATACTCTTATANAAATCTCCTTCAACTCAAACCACCAAATTTGTGCCATCACCACAAGTTTCATCTTCACAAATCATAATCTCCGATTCTCTACCTTGTTATGCCTAATAAAATACTCTTGAATAGAAGTAAACCAACTGCTGAATATTGTAGAATCATCATTCCTTCAAAATCTCCGATCTTCATCATCGTATGCTAATACTATCCCGCAAAACACAGGACCTTCAGCTCTAATACCAAAAATTGACGTAGGATAGTAGTGATCCAAAAAAAACCAGCATTGTATAGAGACTGTGAATGGTACTGTGCACGTAAAAAAATGAGTTTCAGGTTTCAAAAGTACTGGGCTTCAAGTCTTGTTGAAGGAAAAGGTTGGATTTGTTGAATAGAGTTACATGGGATCGAAAGAAAACCAACATAGATTTGTTCGGTAAGTATTTCCATGCACGAAATTTAGGAAGGAAGAAGAAAAATAGAAATCACTCCCAAAGTTCCATAAGCATCACATCCAGGGTTTTGAATTGCATCACACAATGCTCACAACATATATTTATTGCTGAAAATTTCTAATAAATATTCTCTCCATCTGTTAAATTGAACCAATAAATCTCTATATATAGACCACCAAGTATTTCCTAATCCTAAAAAGATTAGAACTACAAAAACTCCTAATTATATAGTTTAGGAAACCAAGATAAACTATAATTGGGACTTTAAACTCTAAAACCTTAAACCCCAATATCATTGTTTTACCCAAAGATAGACCCCATTCTAGCAAATCTAGATACTACAAAAATACCATAAAACTTAAAAAAATAACATATAAAATACTAATACCTACACACCAACCCAAAGTAACTAAAAATAAGACTTAATTATGTTTATGCAAGGTTCTATGCGAGTTTTTGTTTTGATTGCAAATCAAATTCCATAGTTTGTCATGTCTTTAAATATGTCTCTTCTTCAACATCTCAAACCGCATCAAATGTCCTTATAATAAGAACCAAGTACTAGTACTCCTGATTGTCTAACTAAACATACCCATAGTTTTAATAGTAATATCTTTCTAGTTTGGAACTTATTGCTGGCATTATTGAGTATGCCAAAATACAAGCCCATCATTCCTCTAAGATGTGGGCTATGTATTGTTTAATTCTGAAAGGCAACAATATCAATTATACTGAGCAAAAGAAGTTCATGAGAGGACAAGAACTCCTCTAAGAGACATGAAAAACAAAAAGAAAAACAAACTGAAAATCAAAGTAAATGAAAACAGTCCAAAGATTATCAAGAATAACAACAAACATTAATTCAAAATCCTTCGACATTGAAGCCCAAAGAGAAGCCAAGAAAGACATTTTACATAAATTTTCCCATGTAGACTCTCTGTCATTGAAGATCCTCCCATTCCTTTTCAACCATACCACCCAAAACAAAGTCAATACTTCACAATTACATAGAACCTTGGCTTTACTACTATAACCAAAACCCTCAAATTCATAAATAAATAACAAGCCCCAACTTCTTGGAAACACCAAAGGAATTCGAAGTNTACTTCACAATTACATAGAACCTTGGCTTTACTACTATAACCAAAACCCTCAAATTAATAAATAAATAACAATCCCCAACTTCTTGGAAACACCAAAGGAATTCGAAATATCGCAAAAAGTCTATTCCAAATATTTAGAGAGAAAGAAGAAATGTAAGAACATCTGCACTCGACGGATGAAAAAGACTTGAGTCTTCCTTTAGGTGATAATCCATTATCTATGTCTTTTTGTGATCCGGTCATTCAAAAGGTTAGGAAAAGGTCGAATGGATAGAAGAAAGCCTAAAACTCAAGGGAGGGAAGTTTAACTCTGGTTCAGGGAGTGTTGTCAAGTAATCCTATTTATTTTATGTCTCTTTTTAAGATGTCTTATGGGATAATAAATAGAAATGAGGGGATGATGAGAGAATNTTAGGAAAAGGTCGAATGGATAGAAGAAAGCCTAAAACTCAAGGGAGGGAAGTTTACCTCTGGTTCAGGGAGTGTTGTCAAGTAATCCAATTTATTTTATGTCTCTTTTTAAGATGTCTTATGGGATAATAAATAGAAATGAGGGGATGATGAGAGAATTTTTGTGTGAAGTCAGTGAGGGTAGAGAGGATCATTTGGTTTATTGGGAGGTAGTGACTAGGCCAAAATCAAAAGGAGGTCTTTTAATGGAAACTTGATACATAAAAATGTGGTTTTGTTTAAAAAATGGCTTTGGAGATTTTCCTTGAAGCATAATTCACTATGGCATTCGATTTTTAAAAGCAAGTATGGCTTGCAAGCTAATAGGTGAGATGATAATAGGATTGATGGGGGAAACTACCGAAACCTTGGAATTACCTTGCATCTCTCAAAAGGTTAACTTCACGTTGGGCAATAGAATGGGAGTTTGATTTTTGGAGGATATAGCACAAATAGAAGATAAATTAAGGAAGAATAAACTCAGGTGGTTTGGACATATACGTGTGTGTGTATATATATATATATGGTCTGCTATAGCACTGGTGAGAAAGAGTAATATAATAACTTATGGTCTAACCGAAACATGGTCATTAATAGAACACAATGGCGAAACATAAGTCATGCAAACAACTCCAAAAATATTGGGATAAGGCTTTGTTGAGATGAATATTTGATTTGGGGAGTTGTAGATTTCCAAGGTCATTTCCTCGAACATTTCGACTTTCTTGTTATCATGGCCATAGTATTGATTCTCTGATAAGGTCCCATTCCACTCCGACATCTGAGAATTTTGGGCCGTAGAAACTTAAATGATAAGGAGTCATCAGAATTGGTGTCGTTTATTTCCTTACTCACCTTAAATCATGATGTGGTGGATAAAAGATGTTGGCTCTTTGACACATCGGGTTATGTAAGACCTACATTGATTCTTTGACTGATGATCCCCCAATTCTTTTTTCTTACCCGTCATTGAAGATTTGCAAGGTTAAGATGTCATTGAAAGTGCAAGTTTACCTATGAGCAATTGCTTACTAGATTAATACTTATGATAGGCTACAAAAGAGGAGACCTTATATTTGTTGTTGCCCATAATGGTGCGTTATGTGTAGAGGAAATAGTGAAAGTGTGGATCATTTATTCTTTCATTATCCCATTAGAATATTGTTGTGGAACAAATTATTTGAGTTGGTTGGGCTTTGTTGGGTGGCTCCGAGATCTATTTCATCGATATTTTGTTTGGATATTAAAGGACTGTGCAAAGGTGAGAAAGGTGTGACACTATGATATTATGTTTTATTTGCCATTGTTTGGATTGTATGGATGAAAAGAAACGAACAAATATTTGAAGATAAAATGGAATTGATGGAAGGACTATGGGACCTGGTTTATTTCTTAGCTTCTTTTGGGGCCTACATGACAACAGAGTTTGAGTACGTCCCTCTTTTTTGAATTATTTCGAGTTCGACGGCTTCTTGCTGATGTTAACAATTTGTTTCGAATGGTGCTTTGATGTGTATTGTTTTATTTCTTGGATTTTTGTTGGTTTGTCTTTGGATAGGACTTCTTATCCAACTTTGCTCAATTGTTGTAAATATTTATCTATGGTTATTAATAAAATGGTGTTTCCTATTAAAAAAAGGTTATTTGTTTTCATAGGAAGGGTAAACAAAGGTTATATGTTTACGAATGCAACAAATCTGCATCAAAATCAAACATGTAAGTGGTTTAGGGTTTTTAATAGAATGATATCAATGATTGTTCATACACAAATGTTTTCATAAATAGTAGTGTTAAATACATTCTTAAATTCAGAACTTTGAGTTCTTGATCTTTGAATGTACTCTTAGATTTTTCTTTCCACATACACCAAGTAATTTTTCAAATATATATATAGTGGGTGTGTGCTCAAGCATGTAAAATGTCTGATAGATAAATAGGAAAAGTTCTCCATATAACAAGAGAAGGGGGAATAATAGGTAATCTGTAAGTACCTTTTCTAGCTGCAGCTGGAATTCCAAAATCCTCTCTTTGCTCATTTCCCTTAGCAATTTGACCAAGTATCCTGGTTTTATAGCTGAGTTGGAATCTACAAAAATTGCAATCTTTTTGTAGTCTATGACATCTTCGAAAGGCAATTCAATATAGTCACTGACTATAACTGGAATACACAAGCTCACAACAGCATCAAAAAGTCGACAAGCTGAAGGAGTATCACCAGCTGGATGTAAACAGAACTTTGAGGTGTGCATCCCTTGTGAAGCCATACGGCGACTCTCTCTGGACTGTGCACCATGCTTTATAATGACATCTTCTTCTTTCTCAAGTACTTTAAAAAGCATATCACGAATTTTTCCTCCCTAAAATCCGAGGAAAATCAGCAACTTAATGCTTCAACAAACAGCCCACATGTCACAGACAGACCAAGAGAGAGTGTGCAATATGACAACCATTCAGTAACGCAAGTTTCACAAACATTAAAGCACAGAAAGACAAATATAAAAATCAGGCAATAATTTTAACTCTGCTTGCAAAAACAGGGCATAGAAGCGTACTTCAACAGACAAAAAAGAGATACATTCATACTATCTATCAAATTATAACAATTAGGTTATTGTTTTGATTAACAACAGAAAAAAATTAATACCTGCCAATGGGAATCATGGCAACCTCTAATTAAAGAAACGATTAGGAAATAAGATCCAATAGAGTAGGAATCGCTTTGATTCCATCATGCATATTGGGATCAGGTCACAGTTAAAATTTTCAAAAAAAAAATGGTATATTTTTCCTTTCTTTTAGAATTTAGATCTAGTNACGATTAGGAAATAAGATCCAATAGAGTAGGAATCGCTTTGATTCCATCATGCATATTGGGATCAGGTCACAGTTAAAATTTTCAAAAAAAAAAAATGGTATATTTTCCTTTCTTTTAGAATTTAGATCTAATCTATTATTCAGGCTCATATTAGCATGCCTGTCTCTCATTATATTCATATCCTGGGCCTGGGCCCGAATCTACAAGTTCCATCAAAAGAAATAAATGTCCACAACAAGGCATCATACAAATCAATATCCTGGCAAACCGCAAGCCATTTCTCAAGCACTTGTATGTGTAGTGATGAACTCATACATCCATAATTTCATAGAAACCAATAGGTAACACCAGTCAATAACCAAATCAAGAAAATCTATTGAAGAGATTGTGTTCCATGTTATAGAAATCAAATTATTCCATTGTATGAAAGGCAGTGTTATGAAAAGCTCGCCTAGGCAAGCACCTAGGCGAGAANCTGGGCCCGAATCTACAAGTTCCATCAAAAGAAATAAATGTCCACAACAAGGCATCGTACAAATCAATATCCTGGCAAACCGCAAGCCATTTCTCTAGCACTTGTATGTGTAGTGATGAACTCATACATCCATAATTTCATAGAAACCGATAGGTAACACCAGTCAATAACCAAATCAAGAAAATCTATTGAAGAGATTGTGTTCCATGTTAAAGAAATCAAATTATTCCATTGTATGAAAGGCAATGTTATGAAAAGCTCGCCTAGGCAAGCACCTAGGCGAGAAGCGAGAAGCGAGGTGATGTTGTCTCGCCTTGAACAACCAAGGCGAAGCAAACATGACTGAAGTGACCAAAAAGCGAGAAAAGAGAGCGTCTCTTGCTTAAGCGAAAAGCAAGAAAATCGAGCGCCTTGGTTAAATTTTTTAAGGTGTTTTATTTTATTTTTATTATGGACCATTGAATTGGGGCAATTAGAAATAAATTATGAGATGCCCATACACCCAATTGGCCCCTTATCCCAATATATACAACACCCAAATCCTAATTGTGCCTAAAGGGTCAGACAANGAAAAGAGAGCGTCTCTTGCTTAAGCGAAAAGCAAGAAAATCGAGCGCCTTGGTTAAATTTTTTAAGTTGTTTTATTCTTTAATTATGATCCATTAGATTGTTTTATTTTTATTATGGACCATTGAATTGGGGCAATTAGAAATAAATTATGAGATGCCCATACACCCAATTGCCCCCTTATCCCAATATATACAACACCCAAATCCTAATTGTGCCTAAAGGGTCAGACGACGACTACTGTTGCTCTTTCCTCGCTAGTGTGTGGAGTAGACTCCACAGGTTTGTCTCCTTCTCTTTTGCTTACCTCTTATGTTTCTCTACTTCTCTATTTCTCCTTTTCTTTTAATTATTCTTCTTCTTCGACAAAAAAAAAAACTTTAATATGTTGTTGTCTTCATCTTCGATAGAATAAAAACTACACAGATACTACTTTTTCTCTATTTTTCTCCTCCTCTTCTCTTCTTCTTCTTCTACTTTTTTAATTCTTTTTTTTCTTCTTCTTCGACAGAAAATACGGTACCTGTTGCTTCTCCAGCTTCTACTTCTGCTTCTCTCGCTTCTACTTCGACAATAGAGGTACGTTTTCTTCTCTCATCTCTTCTCCTCTTCTCCTGATTCTTCTTCTTCTGGTTCTGTATCCTCTCTCTTTCTTCTCTTTTGCTTCTGGTTCTGGTGCTTCTTCTCTACTTCTTGTCTTTTTCTGATTCTAGTTCTACTTCTCTGTTTCTGTTTCTTCTCTTTTGGCTGATTTTGTTTCTTTTCTTTTTGTTGATTTTGTTTCTTTGTTTTTGCTTCTCTGTTTATGTTTCTTCTCTTTTTGCTAATCTAATTCTCCTTTCTTCTCTTTTTGTTGATTATGTTTCTTCTCTTTTTGCTGCTTCTCTATTTCTGGTTCTGCTTCTTCTTCTCTGCTTCTTCTTCTTCTTCTCCTCTTTTTGTTGATTCTGCTTCTCTTTTTACTAATTATGTCCTCTCTCTTTTGATGATTCTGTTTTTTTTTTTGCATCTACTGATATTCTGTAATGCTTTTGCTTATTTTCTGTACTGCTTATTTCGCTGTTTTTGTATAGCTTATTTCTGGTGATTCTGATTTTTTATAATGTTGATTTTGACGAGAGTAGTCCTGATTTTTTGTAATGTTGAATGCTAGTCATTGGTACTGCTTATATCTGCTGATTTTGTATATCTAATTTCTGGTGATTCTAATTTTCTGTAATGCTGATTTTGCTGATAGTAGTGTTGATTTTTTGTAATGTTAAATGCTGATTTTCTGTAATGCTGAATGTTGATTATTTGTAATCTTTATGCTGAATTTCTGTAATCCTGATGCTAATTTTATGTAATGCTGAATGCTAATTTTTCTTAAAATTTGTGGAGCATTGACTAAATGTTTAGTTGCTTGAATTGTGTGTCTTATATTTTTAAATATTAAGATTTTAGATATTATTAGTGTTTATTTGAATTTAAATATTTAAGTTATGACTGTTATTAAGATTTGAGATATTATTAGTATTTGTTTGAATTTAAATATTTATGGTTTTACTTGCATTTAAATATTTAGTATTTATAAAATTAGAACTTAGATGTTTAGAAGTAATTAAATTAAAATATTTACTTTTTTTTAACTGTTCGCTTCGGTTCGCTTTACACCTTAAATAAGGCTGATGAAAGAAAAACTAATGTAAGCTTAAGACAATAGGCTTGATTTGGTTGATCCAATTTGAGAATCAAGAGCTCATATCGACATGCCAATTCAATAACAAAACAAAAAATTGCTCTTTGCTCACACCGAGAATATGCCCTCCGCGAGAATAAGCTCAATTGTCCCTAAAATGCTTGGTGTTTAGTACTCTATAAAATTTGTTATTTTTATTTTAATTATGAGCGCAGTTGGGGCAAGTTTTCAGTTCATAAAAAACTATAGAATTTTACAAGAAAACAAAGCACACTACAGAAGGCTGAAAGCAGAAGATTATCAGTTGAAGACAAAATTAACAAAGTTAAAATGGCAATGATTTCATAATGCACATCGATATAAACATGAACTATAAGTTTACAATATAAAAGAGCAGCACAATGAATGCTAAAGGTTCAAAAAAAGACATCAATAGACAACGTGTCCACATTCAACCCTAATAGCCATGTTTGACTTTACAATGATGATTAAATTTAGGTCCTACAGAACGTATCCACATGCCAATTGTAAGGATGAGTTCAACTGTCAACAAAATGCATAATATGCAAATATTAGTCTGCAGACTTTGATTCTGCAACAATTATTTGACTTAAGGCCAAGAAATGGTTTATGCCAAAATTTAAAATAAAGGATAACCCTTGTAGACAAAACCAAAAATAGCCAAAAATTACCTCCTTTCGATATCGGTTTCCCATAAAGAACAATAATGACTTCCGATTTTCGACACCTACACCGCCATGAAACGTATTAATCCGATGCGAATACGGCAAGATCACATCCTTCACCAACGATGCCTGATCACGACCCAACCTTCCAAAATCCGAAACCAGAAACACGCCATTTTTCACCCGATCAACAATCTTGTACAACGCATTCGGATCCTGACATATAAATACATGATCCCACCCATTATTCCTCTTCCAATACACCTGCTCCCCCAACCACTCAATCAAATTTTCCTGCATCACCACCAAATAGTATGTGTCAATAAGAACATATCAAATGTCAGAAATATAGAAGTATCAATAAATCTCGTGGTAATGGCATATCAAGTTGAAACTTAATCACCAAATATGTCAAAAACTATGCTAAGCTAAGAATACTGAGTGCATAAACTATGAACATATCAAGAAGTATATCAACTAAAATGTCAAAATGGCGTATTGAGGACTTAAGAACACAAATGTATTAGCACTGGCCAATACATTTCTTGACAGAAATATATCCAACTCTCACAGCACAAATGTGTCAAATCAGAGAGAGCACTAATATACAAAATCATATACAGATAAAAGTTTTATTGTCATCCCAAAAATGTGTATATATCGAAGAAAATTATTAAAATGGAAATGCAGGGAAGCTAAAAAGTTTGAATCTAACAGCAGGTTATACAAAACATGAGTGCATCATCTCAATTTGGTTAAGTCCAATCAATCATCTTTGCTTATATTCATTGATCACACCAGATGACAGTGAATCCAGACAAGCCATCAATGGGATGTACTAGATTTCAGGACGGACAATTGAACTGAACTTCATCAATTTGAAATTGACTGGATCCAAATAATAACACAACAGTCAATAACGCTGTATCAATAAATATCACTAAAGTTGACGTACTCAGGAGCTTGAAATTCATATTGATATATCAATACAAACAGATAGATTGCAATCCCAAAATATTCAAATATCAGTATTAGACCTGCATCTCGTCATCACTATACTGTGGTCCCTCAACAGCCACATTGGTGGGCCGAATCGGGTTGACCACCAAGCTCAAGGATGAAAAGAACGGAACGTAAAACAAATCAGCCTCTTCGGGGTCCAAAACCCGAGTCACTGGCGAGTCAGCACCCCTGTCCGGCCGAGTCAAATCGGCGAACAAGTACCACTCGGCCGAGTGCTGATTCCCCGGGTACTTCAACAAAGCGTCGTCGTTTACCCGACCCTTTTCCCCTCCACGAGCCATCGCATAGCTCTCTATAACACCATACGTAAACTTTCTCGGCAGATCATACATGTAAATCTTCACAGGCCGAGATAGAAATGTCCCAGGAGAATCCAATTTCCACCCAGAATTCCCAATCTTTTCTTGCGAGCCAAACAGTGTGTGACTATGTTGTTCATCATTTGAAGGATAAACAACAATAGTGAAGAACGCATACAAGCCGAGGAGTAAGAGAATAGTGGCTATGACTGATTTGAGGAATGAATTTTTAGCCATTTTGGAATTTAGGTGTAGGGTTTTGGCATTTGAAGGAGGGGAGGGAGACCTGGAAGGTCTAGTTTTGGGTCTTTGGTTCATTGGGTCAATGGTGGTTTCTGCCGAGCATGGTTTGTAACATACACCCAAAAGAGGAAACACAGGGGGAATGAGAGAGAGAGTGAGTGCTGTTGTTTCCATGTGTTGGGCTTGCTGGGGGAATTAAGAATGAGTTTAAATAAATTAGGGTCAAACCTTAAAATAATGCTTTTTATGTGTACCTAATTGTATATATGATGACACATTGGGCCTACGATGGTTAATAAGTTGCGTCATGCCGAGTTTGCGTGTGTGTAAATTGTGTCTATGTCACAGTAAAAGTGGTTTTGAGAGCGTAGTAGACTTAAAGGTAAGTCTCATGAACCGCCGGTATGACATAAAAACAGCCAACTCATTTGGTTTAAATNTTTGAGAGCGTAGTAGACTTAAAGGTAAGTCTCATGAACCGCCGGTATGACATAAAAACAGCCAACTCATTTGGTTTAAATATTTTTTGGTACACATTTTAGTATACACAACATTGTTCCTCGTGTAGTAGAGATCGCAGAAACACGCATCTATAAGTGAGCACCTGTATGTACAATTTAACTTTATTAGGAATGTTTGGAGTTTAATGAGATAATGATTTCTATAGAGAGAGAAAGAATATGATATTAATATCATGAGATTTTGCTGAAAATATTGTCATTTTTAAGGGGAACACAAGAATAGAAAGGTGATGTAATACTACTACCATATGATACCAACAAGAGTTTATAGTTTTGCTTTTCATGGAAACTAATCAAATGAAAATGTTGTCAAGGTCATTCTGCACTACTAGTTCATAGCAATTGATTGAACATATATAGTAATGATGATGGATTTAAGTCTGATCCCCTTTTTTCCTACACCCATTTTCAAGCCCAAAACTCCTATTTGGGCTCACCGAAGATGACCCAAAACCCTTATTCACCAGACCCAAGCTGAGCCATAGTCCAACTCAATGCAAGTCCANCCTATTTGGGCTCACCGAAGATGACCCAAAACCCTTATTCACCAGACCCAAGCTGGGCCATAGTCCAACTCAATGCAAGTCCAGAATAATTCAGCTCAAAGTAGATGTTAACTAGGCATAATCAAGCTCGGAACTAATATCCATTCGAGACTTGAGAGCTCAACACAAGGCAGTTCACATATGGTCGTGCCACGACACGTGGACAAGAAACAAGGGGACAATACCTAACAATCCTAACAAACGAATATTCATCGACAGTGGAGAGGGCTTATGTATTCCGTTCAAGGTGTGGTGAGCGCAGGAAAATGTCAGGGATGGCAGGATCAGCTACAGGACAAATAAGGAGGAGACCACAAAATCAGTCAGGAAAGGAACCTCCGCAAAACCTAATGATAGGATATATAAATAACAAATGATACCACTGTGTATAAATATGAAAAGGAATCACCTAGCAATAACTTAGGGAAATACTCTGCAAAAAGGCTTCAAGCCCAACTCTCTATAATAACAATCTTTTTTTCCAAACAATACAACCCCCCAAGGAGCAAGAGTCTTTCTTATAGTGGATGTAGCCTTAATCCTTTGACTGAGGTGAACCACTCATATTTTTGTCTTTGTATCACCTCCAACACTAAGCACGTTTTTTATCACATAAACATATATTCATCCCCTTTGGGCCACATCCCCATTGGCTTATTGTTTTGTAATTGGGTAAGTAGATTTTAAGCACTATTAGCTTGATGCCATTTGTGGGACCGATTTTCATCGCTGCTCACTAAGTTTCCTTCATGCACTTTTTGGTTTGATGGTCTCCACTCAAAATATGAGCAAGTCTCACGCGAATCCGCAGGCCCTGCAAAACCAGTCAAGAAACCTCTCACCCCCAATGGTAAACGTTGAGAATGACCCTTCAGCGACAAACCCAGCTCCTCTCAATGAGTTGGAGACATACCACCAGACAACTATGCAACTAATGAAGCAAAACCAAGATCTCTTAGCGTGGATTCAAACGCATCATATACCTCAGGCCCTACTTGCGCCTTCTGTGCTGCCGCTACAACCAGCTCAAAATGATGTTCCTCCTCAGGATCATCAATTTCCGTCACCTAATGGGGTTACTTACCTCCATGACCATAGCCACTCCGAAGAGAACAACCGTCGAGGACAGCCAAAAGAATGAACAAATGACGAGGCCCAAAGCTGGGCTAGAGCTCCCTTACAGCATGACGGCATGAACCAATTCTGGGAATGAAGGTTTCTAGAAATCTGGTAAGAGCTAGGAAATGTCAAAGAAACGGTGAAAAGGAAAACCTTTGTCACCATGGATGCCTTGGTCTAACAAACCAAGTCTCCATTTGCTATATAAATTCTACATTTTTCTCTACCCCAGAAGTTCCAAATGCCACAGATAGAGGCATTTGACGGGACCAAAGACCCCATAGAGCACCTTTAACTCATACAAAAACCAGATGAAACTCCATGGGTATCCTAACCTTATCCGTTGCCGAGCTTTTGCCATAACCCTTAAGAGGTCCACAATAGCATGATTTAACAAACAACAATTAGCGTCAATTTCATTTTTCCTAGAACTCTCTATATAGTTCACGTCCCACTTCATTGGGGCTCGAAATTTTCGGAAACCATCTTACCATCTTTTAAGCATCAAATAGGGACCCAATGAATCTTTTAGGAGCTATGTCCAAAGATTCAACTAGGAGTCCTTGAACGTTAAGAATATAGATGACAAGTTCACCCTAATGACCTTCATGTTTGGGCTTGGCTTCCAGTCNTACACAACATTGTTCCTCGTGTAGTAGAGATCGCAGAAACACGCATCTATAAGTGAGCACCTGTATGTACAATTTAACTTTATTAGGAATGTTTGGAGTTTAATGAGATAATGATTTCTATAGAGAGAGAAAGAATATGATATTAATATCATGAGATTTTGCTGAAAATATTGTCATTTTTAAGGGGAACACAAGAATAGAAAGGTGATGTAATACTACTACCATATGATACCAACAAGAGTTTATAGTTTTGCTTTTCATGGAAACTAATCAAATGAAAATGTTGTCAAGGTCATTCTGCACTACTGGTTCATAGCAATTGATTGAACATATATAGTAATGATGATGGATTTAAGTCTGATCCCCTTTTTTCCTACACCCATTTTCAAGCCCAAAACTCCTATTTGGGCTCACCGAAGATGACCCAAAACCCTTATTCACCAGACCCAAGCTGAGCCATAGTCCAACTCAATGCAAGTCCAGAATAATTCAGCTCAGAGTAGATGTTAACTAGGCATAATCAAGCTCGGAACTAATATCCGTTCGAGACTTGAGAGCTCAACACAAGGCAGTTCACATATGGTCGTGCCACGACACGTGGACAGGAGACAAGGGGACAATACCTAACAATCCTAACAAACGAATATTCATCGACAGTGGAGAGGGCTTATGTATTCCGTTCAAGGTGTGGTGAGCGCAGGAAAATGTCAGGGATGGCAGGATCAGCTACAGGACAAATAAGGAGGAGACCACAAAATCAGTCAGGAAAGGAACCTCCGCAAAACCTAATGATAGGATATATAAATAACAAATGATACCACTGTGTATAAATATGAAAAGGAATCACCTAGCAATAACTTAGGGAAATACTCTGCAAAAAGGCTTCAAGCCCAACTCTCTATAATAACAATCTTTTTTTCCAAGCAATACAACCCCCCAAGGAGCAAGAGTCTTTCTTATAGTGGATGTAGCCTTAATCCTTCGACTGAGGTGAACCACTCATATTTTTGTCTTTGTATCACCTCCAACACTAAGCACGTTTTTTATCACATAAACATATATTCATCCCCTTTGGGCCACATCCCCATTGGCTTATTGTTTTGTAATTGGGTAAGTAGATTTTAAGCACTATTAGCTTGATGCCATTTGTGGGACCGATTTTCATCGCTGCTCACTAAGTTTCCTTCATGCACTTTTTGGTTTGATGGTCTCCACTCAAAATATGAGCAAGTCTCACGCGAATCCGCAGGCCCTGCAAAACCAGTCAAGAAACCTCTCACCCCCAATGGTAAACGTTGAGAATGACCCTTCAGCGACAAACTCAGCTCCTCTCAATGAGTTGGAGACGTACCACCAGACAACTATGCAACTAATGAAGCAAAACCAAGATCTCGTAGCGTGGATTCAAACGCATCATATACCTCAGGCCCTACTTGCGCCTTCTGTGCTGCCGTTACAACCAGCTCAAAATGATGTTCCTCCTTAGGATCATCAAATTCCGTCACCTAATGGGGTTACTTACCTCCATGACCATAACCACTCCGAAGAGAACAACCGTCGAAGACAGCTAGAAGAATGAACAAATGATGAGGCCCAAAGCTGGGCTAGAGCTCCATTGCAGCATGACGACATGAACCAATTCTGGGAGTGAAGGTTTCTAGAAATCTGGTAAGAGCTGGGAAATGTCAAAGAAGCGGTGAAAAGGAAAACCTCTGTCACCATGGACGCCTTGGTCTAACAAACCAAGTCTCCATTTTCTATATAAATTCTACATTTTTCTCTACCCCCAGAAGTTCCAAATGCCACAGATAGAGGCATTTGACGGGACCAAAGACCCCATAGAGCACCTTTAACTCATACAAAAACCAGATGAAACTCCATGGATCCTAACCTTATCCGTTGCCGAGCTTTTGCCATAACCCTTAAGAGGTCCACAATAGCATGATTTAACAAACAACAGTTAGCGTCAATTTCATTTTTCCGAGAACTCTCTATATAGTTCACGTCCCACTTCATTGGGGCTCGAAATTTTCGGAAACCATCTTACCATCTTTTAAGCATCAAATAGGGACCCAATGAATCTTTTAGGAGCTATGTCCAAAGATTCAACTAGGAGTCCTTGAACGTTAAGAATATAGATGACAAGTTCACCCTAATGACCTTCATGTTTGGGCTTGGCTTCCAGTCCAAAGATTTGTTGTCCTCAATCCATGAAAACCCTTAAGCAACAATGGCCAAGGTCCTTGTCAAAGCTGAAAAGTATATAGACGAAGAAGAGGCACTAAGTATGAAAGGAGGTTTATCAACGTTAAATAAGGGCAAGTAGAAGAAAAGATAACGTAGCCTAAGAAAAGAAAAAAGGTGGACTGGTCCCTAAAGAAGGAAAGAGAATCATCCCCAAAAGAAGGGGAAACGTGAAGGACCGTCTCGGCCCACCACCTCAGGAGCTTCAGTCGCAGTACGCACCAGCCCAGCTCACCCCTTAAATTTCACCATCTCTCAGGTCCTCCACGAGGTCCAAAACAAGAGGTTCATCAGATGGCCGCCAAGGATGAAGTCAAACCCCTGAAGGCACGATCCAACAAAGTACTGTGANGTCACCATCTCTCAGGTCCTCCATGAGGTCCAAAACAAGAGGTTCATCAGATAGCCGCCAAGGATGAAGTCAAACCCCTGAAGGCACGATCCCACCAAGTACTGTGACTTTCACAAAGACACTGGTCATGCCGTAGACGATTGCATCCAACTAAAAAAGGAAATAGAGTACCTAGTTCAACAGGGACATTTGCAGCATTATATGGTAGGGGAGGGGAGAGATCGAAATGAACAAGATAGGGACGCCCGAGCTTTAGGTCCACCCCAACAACAACACCAAAAGGCCCAAGAGGGCCATGTTAGGTTGAGAATGTGGATGACATTTTTTCTGGGGACTTTGCTGGAGGAGGAGAGTCAAGCTCTGTGAGAAGAGCCTATACCAAGAGGGCCATGTTAGGTGAAAGGCCCTGTCCCGAGATCTGGAGATAACTTTTTCAGACGCTAACCTGGAAGGATGTTAGTTTCCCCATGATGTCCCTTTGATTGTAAAAGTCATCATCCTAGCAAAACTATAAACCGCATCCTCATAAATAATGGCAGCTCGGTTGACATCATTTTTCTCTTTGCTTTGGAACAACTTGACATAGATAAGTCAAATCTCAAAACCGTGAAGACAAATCTCTTAGGCTTCTCGGGAGAGAGAGTCCTACCTATGGGATTCATCCAGCTCATCCTCACATTTGGAGAGCACCCCTGCCAAATCATCACTACAGTTTGTTTCCTTGTGGTAGACGCATCTTCTGCCTACAACATTATACTTGGTAGACTATCTCTCAACTCCATCAGATTTGTCCCTTTGGCATATCACTTAGGCATGAAGTTCCCAACAGAGAATGAAGTTGGGGTGGCGAGAGGGGACCAACGCATCGCTAGGTAATGCTACATAGCATCCATAAGGCAGAAAAAGGTGGAATTTATTCAATTAGACAACCTGGACATGAGAGACGAGATTGAGACCCGACATACGCCATCAGAGGAGCTAGAGCTGATGCAGGTTGACAAAGACGCCGAGCATGTGGTCTTTGTAGGTTCTATGCTACTTTAGTACATCAAAGAGAAGCTCATTCTTTTCTTAAAGGAGAACGTCGATGTTTTTGCTTGGAAACAGGAAGACATGGAGGGAATCGATCCCAAAGTAATAGTTCACCGACTCAGTGTGGATTCGAATTGCAAGCCCGTCAGACAAAAGAGGAGGACATTTGCCCCAGAGAGATGGAAGGCTATCAATGAAAAAGTGGTCAAACTACTACAGGGCAAAGCCATTTGGGAGGTCAACTACCTGACCTGGCTAGCCAACAAAAGTGTTGGTCAAAAAGTTTAATGAAAAATGGTGCTTGTGCATCGACTTTACTAATCTAAACCGCGTCTGCCCCAAATATAGTTTTCCTATACCCCGGAACGACCTCATAGTCGACGCCACAGTAGGGTACGAGCTCCTCAATGTTATAGACGCCTTCTTCAGATACAACTAGATTAGAATGGATTCCAATGACCAAGAAAAGACTTCCTTTGTTACAGAGTAAGGGACCTTTTGCTATTAGGTTATGTCCTTTGGATTGAAAAACGTCGGATCCACTTACCAGAGGTTGGTCAACCGCATGTTTCAAGAAAAGCTCAGCTCGATGATGGAGGTATACATTAACGACATGCTGATCAAGTCACTTAAGGCTAAGTTTCATATCTAGCACCTCTAAGAGTCCTTTGAAATCATAAGACAATATAGGATAAAGCTGAATCCAGTCAAGTTCGCTTTGGGGTATCAGCTGAAAAGTTTCTAGGTTTCATTGTCAACAACTGGGATATCGAGGTGAATCTGGAAAAAGTGAGAGCCATTCTAGAAATGAAGTCACCAGCTAACATCAGGAAAGTTCAGCGCCTCACTAGGAGGATTGCGGCGCTCAATTGGTTTATCTCACGTTCTAGCGATAAATGATAACCATCCTTCAAAGTTTAAAGGTCATTTTCCAATGAAACGAGAAGTGTAAAGAAGTTTTCCAAGACTTGAAAGCTTACCTGGCTTTGCCCCCAGTGCTAGTCAGCTCGAAAGAAGGAGAAACCCTAACTTTATACCTTGTTGTATCTGAGTTTTTTGTTAGTGCTACCCTATTAAAAAACAAGGAGAGGGTACAACAACCCATTTACTTCTGCAGCAAAGCCCTTAGAGGAGATGAGGAGAGGTACCCTAGGATGGGTAAACTCGTCCTGACTTTTCTCGTTGTTGCTAGGAGACTGAGACCCTATTTCAAAATACATATAATTTAAGTCTTGACTGACCAACCTATGAGACAAGTTCTGCACAAATCGGAGTTGTTTGGGAGATTATTCAAGTAGATAGTGGAACTCAACAAGTTTGATGTCAAGTTCAAGCCAAGGACGGCCATTAAGGGCCAGGTACTCATCGACTTCATTGCAGAATTCACCCTTTATTGGAAGACTAGCTTGAAAATCCCGAGCTTGCCATAGACGTCTCGTCTTGGAGATTGTACGTGGATGGCACCTCGAACGCTCAAAGGACAGGAGCCAGCCTCATACTAACCTCCCCAAAAGGCTATAGTCTTGAATATGGGTTGAGATTCAATTTTCAAGCTTCCAACAACGAGTCCAAGTACGAAGCCCTCATCTCTGGAGTTAAAATTACCTTGTCAATGGAAGCACAATAGATCATTATCCATAACGATTCTTAACTGGTTGTTAGGCAAGTGGAGGAAGAATATGCAACCCGAGATGAAAAAATAGCTTTGTACATGAGGAAGGTTCGGAGTTTACTCAAAAAATTTGTGTTTGTCGAGCTCGTATAGATTCCCCGAGAAACAAATAGTTGAGTCGACGCACTTGCCAAGCTAGTTACAGTAACTCAACAGGATTTGCCAAGGATGACATCTATAAAGCTCCTTCCCGAGCCAAGCATCCAACTCGATGAAAATCAAGTCATGCCGGTTGAGGATAACGCATCATGGATGGATCCTATCATCGCCTACCTACAAGACAGGCATCTCCCACACAACAAAAAGGTAGTGACTAAGCTTAATAACAAAGTAGCAAGATTCACCATAGTGCAATGTAAACTCTACAAACAAGGTTTTTCTTTTCCCTCTACTAAAATGTGTTACTAAGCTTGAGGCAGACTACATCTTGAGAGAGATCCACGAAGGAATATGTGAGAACCATATTGGGGCGCAAACTCTCACTTGTAAAGTGCTCCAATAGGGATACTTTTGGCCCACAATGGCAAAGAATGCAAAGGAAATAGTAAAGAGATGCCAGATGTGTCAAATCCACGAAAACTTGCCATACTGCAGACCCGAGCAACTCACACCGATGATCAGCCATTGGCCTTTCCAACAATGAGGTCTAGACATCCTAGGGCCTCTCCTAGTTGACGTCGAGCAATATAAATTCACCATAGTCATCGTGGACTATTTTACTAAATGGACAGAAATCGAGGCGTTAGCCAAGATCACCGAGTAGAAGGTGAAAAACTTCAAGTGAAAATCGATAATTTGTCATTTTGGCGTCCCAAGGGCCATGATTTTTGACAACGAAAAGTAGTTTGACAACTCGGGTTTCACAGTTTTCTATGCAAAACTAGGAATCAAGAACTATTTTTCAGCACCTACACATCTGCAATTGGATGAACAAGTTTAAGTCACCGTTCGAACCATTAAAATGGCACTGAAAACGAGACTAGAAGCCTCTAAGGCGCGGTGGGTCAACCACCTCCCACCAGTGTTGTGAGCTTACATAACAACTGTGCAGACAACCACTAATGAGACTCCTTTCAGCCTTGCCTATGGGACAAAAACAATGGCCCCAATCGAGGTCGGACTTCCCTCGGCCAGGGCTGAGCTCTTCGACCTAGAACAGAATGACAAATATATGCTTATCAACCTTGATCTCTTAGACGAAAAGAGGGATGAAGTGCTGCAACGCGTTTTCTCCTACCAAAGCAGCACTGCACGATATAACAACTAGAGAAAAAAATTTTCAAGTCAAGCGACCTGGTTCTCAAGAAGCTACTCCCTACAAGAAAGGACCCCACACATGGAAAGTTTGGTCCAAACTAGGAAGGCCCATCATATAGTATTTTTGATTTGTTGGTCGCAGCCTCTTAAATTAAAAGTTTGCATCTGGAATGGACTTTATAAAGTAAGATTATGAGGTGAACTTCTATTAGTAGTCGATATCTAGTGAATGGATCTTTTGGAATTGTCTTTAAAGTAATTGAAATCAATCAAAGTATATTTGGGGACAATATCTTAAAAGTGCAAATAACCCATTCACTAGTTTTAAATATTACATTCTCTAAACTATTTTTGTAAGTGAATTAGTTGAATTGTCTTAAAAATGATCTTATTGTTATCATGTTTGGAATGCTCAAAATCCAAATGCATTATGAAATTAATATTATATATTATTTTCTTACCTATAAGTGAGGTTACTATATCATACAAAGTAGATCTAAAGGTGACACAATTTATCATTGAGAATAGGTCTAAAAGCGATACAGTTTATTTACTATTAAATATTAAGTTGGAGCATAAGTTTTTTTAGAATTTTCCTTCTTAATTGTCTATTAATATCATATCCCACTCTCACACAAACACATCACCCATCGTAACCGTCTCTATTTATTCCCTTTCTATCAAAAATACAAAAATAAAAAGGTTAAAAAAATATCTTATTAATTAAAAAAAATTAAGTACTATCTTATTATTTGTTACATACATTAGCAGATTCGATAAGTATGGCACAATTTTTAACTTTATATAAAAAAGGTAGGATTAATTGTACTAGAGGTTCTCAAAGTATATAATTTATCTTATTTTTGTCCCTAATATTTTAATTGCATCATTTTGGTCCCTAAAATATTAAATATACTTTTATGTGGTCCCTCAAGCAAACAACATCTAAATTGCCAACGATTTTTATCACAAACTTGTCACGTGCCTTAAATTAAATAGCTCTTAAATTAAAAGGTTAGCTTTTTAATTTAACCTGGTTGAAAACATACTACGGGTAACCCGTACCTAAAGGCACAATGTAACATAAATGAGAAGTAATAGATTTAGGGGGAGTGGAGGAAGGGAAAATTCAATATGAATGGTTTTGAGAAGGATGTTGGTGGTTGTTCGATGAATCTATTTGAGATCGTCAAATAGGCTTATTGCAGCGTATCCTATTTTATATTATAGATGCATATTAATGCCCATAAAATAAGTTGATTCATAGAACTAAGGAAGTTTTAAATTAAGTTAATGGTTTTTTTATGTTTTCTTCTTGTGGTTGACATGGAAACTAAATTTGTTAATATCACACTGTTATTCACACAATGTAACCATAGGAAAAACATCCCATAATAATGTTTGACTTTGTTTTCCAACTGGGGTTTAGATGGTACTACAATGGGCACAAAAGTTTAAAATTAAGGTGTTGTTTGATAAAACTAAAAGCTAAATACTGAAAATTGAATGTTGAATTTTTAAGTCGTAGATTGTTTGATACCCACTAAAATTTAAGTATTGAATTGAACCAAACCATTTGATACTTACAAAGTTGACATCTCAAACTAAGTTAATTTTCATTTTTACCCTTCCACTCTTTACTTTGAAAATATTTATAAAATATGCATTTATCTAATACAAAGAAATTTGAAGATTAAAAGTATTGAAGAACACAAGGTAATTAACCTTCAAAAGTAGCTGCTTATTGACACTCTCAACAAAAAAAAGTAAATAGAATAAATTAATAAATAGTCCAATACAAAGAAAGAATTAAATAATAGTAAATTCAACAAACATGCATAAAATAATTAAAAAAACCTGATAAAAAAATGAAAAAATAAATTGTTAACCCAACAAAGTAAGAATATAATAATAACAAATTGAATAACATAATAATTGAATAATAAAAAATATTTTAAAAAATATTAAACAATTATGTGTGTGTGCGCTTGTGATTATTTGTTTGTGTTTGTGTATGTGCATGTGGTTCATTGAATGTGTGTAGGTATGGGTGTTCGCGTATGGGTGTATAGTAGTGTGTGCAGATGGTGGAGGCCAAGGAGATTTGAGGTTTCGAAGAAAAGAGAACTTTAGAGTTTTAATAAGAGTGTAAAATATTTTAGGGTAAAATTGTCATTTTGAAAAAATTATAAAAGTTACTTCTCTTGAGTGCTTTCAGCTTTTAGAATTAAGTAAGCGATCTCCTATTTAATATTTTACATTATTTTTAAGAAACACTTAACATATTAAGAGATCTTAATTTTTGTTATCAAACAGACTTAATTAATAAATGATGAATACATTCATTTTAAGTGTTGAATTTGAGATAACAAACACACCCGATTGGTGACTTAATAAGCTAACTACGTAGAAACCATCAACATCAATCTTCTCCCTAATTGCACTTAGTTCCTATTCCCATTTTCATATAGTTCAAGTCTAGGGATAAATTTTCATTTTATTGCATGTTTCGATCACATAAAAAATGAAAATATTTCAAAAATGCTTCAGAAACTGAATAAAAATGGAGAAAAAATTCAAAATTATTTTTTTGAAACATTAGTGCAATGATGTTGAACATCTCAAAGCACTTCAAAATACCTCAAAACATATGAATTCAATATTCAATTATTGATTTATTTCTATTTCTATGAAAACAAAAATATTGCGGCCATTTTGAAATAAAATTTAGATCCTAGAATTCAAGTATTAAATAACTCTCAAATTTCTGAACCTTTGACTTGATGTTTTAGTCGAGTCCAACGAATGAAAAAGTGTATATATGAGCCTTTTATGGATATGAATTTTTATAGGTAATAAAATAATATTCTATATGCATAGGCAAATTCATCAATAGAAGAGGATGGCGATACCGAGGGAAAATCCAGTGGAAGAGTCATTAGAGAAGGTGAATGGTGATGGATTTGCAACCACATAAAAGGTAAGAAGGGCGTCAGATTGTCTCGGACATTTTTCTTCTAACGCTCAAGTCAATTTCTGAGAGAGGGAAACTGGCAAGGCTCTAGGGTGGCATACCTTTGATATCATATTGAGGGGTTATTTATACCTAAGGTGTTTGACTTGTGCTAAAAATGAGGCCATCAGACGAGCTAGGTGTTCTAACATTGTGTCTAAGGGAAATTCGCCCGATTCGATCATACATGGGGACAACACGGGACTAGCCCCCTGTTAACTGCGGGTCAACAACCCTCAACTCGCACCATTACTGTACCTTGAGTCGTGCATTTATAGTCACTTGGGGACCCGAATCCGAGTTTTTTATGTCCATTAATGCTTGAATAACTAGTTCTGTTGTCTTTGAGACCGGGCATTAAATAGACCCTCATATTGGGGCATCACATAATTGGTCCCATTACACAACGATGAGGGTAACACCCCAATCCCACTACACTATTATTATAAAAATAAAATTTAGGTAATCCTGCTATTAATAAAACATTATAACATGACACTTAAAGAAAATCCATCCTAGAAATATTCATCTTAGGATCATTTTTTTTTAAGCGCGCGGCACACAGGCCTACTACCATGTAGAATATACATAGCCTAAAAATATTTACAAGTGTTGTTTACATGACAAAATCGAAATATTGACATCATATACAACCCAAAAAGTTTTTTTTTTTTCCGAAGACATAAGAAACTGACACGAGCCCCTCCCGACACTCCTGACTGGACTGCTAGCTGCAGCAGTGGACTGCAAGCTTGTGTATAGTTTACCTGAAAAATTTTCAAACAAATTTCAGTGAGTTCTCATTAATGATTTTAGAGATAGAACAAAGAAAGTAATGTGATGTCCTTGCTCATTTTTGGAATTTTAATATTCGNCCGAAGACATAAGGAACTGACATGAGCCCCTCCCGACACTCCTGATTGGACTGCTAACTGCAGCAGTGGACTGCAAGCTTGTGTATAGTTTACCTGAAAAATTTTCAAACAAATTTCAGTGAGTTCTCATTAATGATTTCAGAGATAGAACAAAGAAAGTAATGTGATGTCCTTGCTCATTTTTGGAATTTTAATATTCGCGTTTCCATATCTTTTCTCAAAATTGTATTTCATTGCGCTACGGTTTCACACAGAAATAACCGTCTTGCCACCCAGGCGACAAAACACCACACAATAATATTCGTGGTTCCATAACTTTTCTCAAAGTTCTATTTCATTGCGCTACAGTTTCACATAGAAATAGACATCCTGCCACTCTGGCGACAAAACACCACACAAGTAAATCATCATATCAGTATACGNAGTTTCACATAGAAATAACCATCCTGCCACTCTGGCGACAAAACACCACACAAGTAAATCATCATATCAGTATACGNGGTTCATTGAATGTGTGTAGGTATGGGTGTTCGCGTATGGGTGTATAGTAGTGTGTGCAGATGGTGGANAGTTCATTGAATGTGTGTGTAGGTATGGGTGTTCGCGTATGGGTGTATAGTAGTGTGTGCAGATGGTGGAGGCCAAGGAGATTTGAGGTTTCGAAGAAAAGAGAACTTTAGAGTTTTAATAAGAGTGTAAAATATTTTAGGGTAAAATTGTNAATATTCTATTCTTTTTGAACAACTCACATTACATCAAAAATTTAACTTCCGTCACTTAGATGAAATCAGCTTTAACTTATCTCAGTCACAAGGACAAATTTGAACACTTGGGTCACGTNGAGGCCAAGGAGATTTGAGGTTTCGAAGAAAAGAGAACTTTAGAGTTTTAATAAGAGTGTAAAATATTTTAGGGTAAAATTGTCATTTTGAAAAAATTATAAAAGTTACTTCTCTTGANTGCCGGTAATGCTAAACGATATGTGACAGCTCCAACTTTTGCAAGTATCTTAAATGGCCCGATGTACTTTGGACTTAATTTCCCTTTCTTCCCAAACCGCATAACCCCTTTCCAAGGTGAAACTCGCAAAAATACTTGATNGTCACGTTTAGTCACGTAGACATCGCAGTTTAACAATTCACTTTTGCCCCCTTTGACGTCTTCACTACGCAAATAAAATACGTCACATAGACATCCAACCCTCTATTGTCTCAACCATTTGATTTTTCTTTCCGCTTGTCACATAGACAACTAAACCATAATATTATAATCTANTTTTGAAAAAATTATAAAAGTTACTTCTCTTAAGTGCTTTCAGCTTTTAGAATTAAGTAAGCGATCTCCTATTTAATATTTTATATTATTTTTAAGAAACACTTAACATATTAAGAGATCTTAATTTTTGTTATCAAACAGNAACCCTCTATTGTCTCAACCATTTGATTTTTCTTTCCGCTTGTCACATAGACAACTAAACCATAATATTATAATCNGAGTGCTTTCAGCTTTTAGAATTAAGTAAGCGATCTCCTATTTAATATTTTACATTATTTTTAAGAAACACTTAACATATTAAGAGATCTTAATTTTTGTTATCAAACAGACTTAATTAATAAATGATGAATACATTCATTTTAAGTGTTGAATTTGAGATAACAAACACACCCGATTGGTGACTTAATAAGCTAACTACGTAGAAACCATCAACATCAATCTTCTCCCTAATTGCACTTAGTTCCTATTCCCATTTGCATATAGTTCAAGTCTAGGGATAAATTTTCATTTTATTGCATGTTTCGATCACATAAAAAATGAAAATATTTCAAAAATGCTTCAGAAACTGAATAAAAATGGAGAAAAAATTCAAAATTATTTTTTTGAAACATTAGTGCAATGATGTTGAACATCTCAAAGCACTTCAAAATACCTCAAAACATATGAATTCAATATTCAATTATTGATTTATTTCTATTTCTATGAAAACAAAAATATTGCGGCCATTTTGAAATAAAATTTAGATCCTAGAATTCAAGTATTAAATAACTCTCAAATTTCTGAACCTTTGACTTGATGTTTTAGTCGAGTCCAACGAATGAAAAAGTGTATATATGAGCCTTTTATGGATATGAATTTTTATAGGTAATAAAATAATATTCTATATGCATAGGCAAATTCATCAATAGAAGAGGATGGCGATACCGAGGGAAAATCCAGTGGAAGAGTCATTAGAGAAGGTGAATGGTGATGGATTTGCAACCACATAAAAGGTAAGAAGGGCGTCAGATTGTCTCGGACATTTTTCTTCTAACGCTCAAGTCAATTTCTGAGAGAGGGAAACTGGCAAGGCTCTAGGGTGGCATACCTTTGATATCATATTGAGGGGTTATTTATACCTAAGGTGTTTGACTTGTGCTAAAAATGAGGCCATCAGACGAGCTAGGTGTTCTAACATTGTGTCTAAGGGAAATTCGCCCGATTCGATCATACATGGGGACAACACGGGACTAGCCCCCTGTTAACTGCGGGTCAACAACCCTCAACTCGCACCATTACTGTACCTTGAGTCGTGCATTTATAGTCACTTGGGGACCCGAATCCGAGTTTTTTATGTCCATTAATGCTTGAATAACTAGTTCTGTTGTCTTTGAGACCGGGCATTAAATAGACCCTCATATTGGGGCATCACATAATTGGTCCCATTACACAACGATGAGGGTAACACCCCAATCCCACTACACTATTATTATAAAAATAAAATTTAGGTAATCCTGCTATTAATAAAACATTATAACATGACACTTAAAGAAAATCCATCCTAGAAATATTCATCTTAGGATCATTTTTTTTTAAGCGCGCGGCACACAGGCCTACTACCATGTAGAATATACATAGCCTAAAAATATTTACAAGTGTTGTTTACATGACAAAATCGAAATATTGACATCATATACAACCCAAAAAGTTTTTTTTTTTTCCGAAGACATAAGAAACTGACACGAGCCCCTCCCGACACTCCTGACTGGACTGCTAGCTGCAGCAGTGGACTGCAAGCTTGTGTATAGTTTACCTGAAAAATTTTCAAACAAATTTCAGTGAGTTCTCATTAATGATTTTAGAGATAGAACAAAGAAAGTAATGTGATGTCCTTGCTCATTTTTGGAATTTTAATATTCGCGTTTCCATATCTTTTCTCAAAATTGTATTTCATTGCGCTACGGTTTCACACAGAAATAACCGTCTTGCCACCCAGGGGACAAAACACCACACAATAATATTCGTGGTTCCATAACTTTTCTCAAAGTTCTAT
This sequence comes from Ilex paraguariensis, assembly GCA_963454935.2. Classification (NCBI taxonomy): domain Eukaryota; kingdom Viridiplantae; phylum Streptophyta; class Magnoliopsida; order Aquifoliales; family Aquifoliaceae; genus Ilex; species Ilex paraguariensis. The sequence goes on from CAUOFW020009835.1 coordinate 1,245,712, forward strand.
TTCATTGCGCTACGGTTTCACACAGAAATAACCGTCTTGCCACCCTGACGACAAAACACCACACAAGTAAATCATCATATCAGTATACGATCGTCACTCAGACAGCTTAACAAAATGTATCCATTTCTCAATATTCTATTCTTTTTGAACAACTCACATTACATCAAAAATTTAACTTCCGTCACTTAGATGAAATCAGCTTTAACTTATCTCAGTCACAAGGACAAATTTGAACACTTGGGTCACGTTTAGTCACGTAGACATCGCAGTCTAACAATTCACTTTTGCCCCCTTTGACGTCTTCACTACGCAAATAAAATACGTCACATAGACATCCAACCCTCTATTGTCTCAACCATTTGATTTTTCTTTCCGCTTGTCACATAGACAACTAAACCATAATATTATAATCTGTCACGAAGACATCGTATTCCTATTGTAACATTAGAACACTTAAGCCATTTATCCACAATAGAACTCATAAGCTAGAAAGTCACTTGGAAATAAATAAACCTTTACATATAGATAAAACCAAATGTTAGCGTACATACGTACCTTGCCGAAAATTTATCGTGTTGATGACTCATCTGCCGGAGCTTTTTGAGCAATGTTCTTTACGACGCTCGTCCCTAAACCTGACACCCATTATTCAAAAAGTCATTCGAATATGAAAAAATAATACCGCTTTACTCGAATTGGTTTACACAAAGCCAATTGCTTAATTTAATCAATCCACATTCAATCACTGATCCACATCTAGTAAATATCAATTACTCAAAAAACATAAATAAATAAACTAGTAGTTATAATCAATTCGAGTCATATGAGAGTAATCCATTCATAGCTAGTAAGATTACCCACTCGAAGCCATGACATCCAAAGTAAACATTTCTCATAAAATTACAGAAACCAAAATGTAGTTGAATCTACATAATTTCCCAATAAAATCATAAAATTGCATGAAAATTTAATACCCATAAATTTCATGAAAATTCAAGAACAATTAACAAAAATTCTAATTATAAATACCCAATAAAATCATACAAGTGTATGGATATTCCATACCCATGAATTTCATGAAAATTCAAGAACAAGTAAAACAAATTCTAAGTACCACCACACTTCAAATTTTTTTTCTTTTTTTTTTTACAACAACACTAATTTAATTTGCACACTCACATAAATATCAAGATTAATCAAACCTCATACCCAACATCATACATCCATATACAACATCTAGCCACATACAAAATACCATCTTTGAAACACATGCAACACTCAAAATGCCTAAATAAAAATAGGATTTTTCTACAAATTAGAAGAAAGAAAATGAATCATAATTCTTACCTTGTACCCACACTTTATTTATTTTTTCTTCTTTTCTTCTCTTTTCTTTTGTTTCTTTCCTTCTTCTTCCCTTGGTTTTCTTTTTCTTTCCCTCTTTGTTCTTGCTCTAGCCGAATATCCCAAAGTGCAAACCCCCCCCCCCTCTTTGTTTTCTTTATTGCATGCAAGACTTTTTTTTATAATATACATACATATATACAATTATATGTATATATTTATAATATACATTCAAACTATTGACAATCTATTAAATTTCGTCTCTTAGACCCTTAACCACTCATTGTATATACTAATACATTTTATTCCATTACTATTTGTTTTTATAACAATAAATTGATGTCACATGCTTGTCACCCGAATTAATTCCACATGTGCTAATGTACACAAAATAAATATCACAAGTCAACATTCTTATTTAATTTTTCACACTTTAAATAAAACAATTCGCCCTATAATCATTCTTTCTGAAATTATCTCTAAATATTTAAAATATTCATCGTTCAGGTTTAGGTCTCATATCATTAGTCATAATTAAATACTAAAGGTCAATCCTACACATGCATGCCACTTGTGAATATGCTTATGACAAATATTATATATTGGTCATGCGTGTGCGTGTTCGGGTTTTACAATTTTTCCCTCATTTTGAATTTCATCCCCAAAATTTGACTTACCAGTTTGAAACAAATGAGGATACTTGATTCACATGCTTTCCTCTGCTTCCCAAGTTGCTCCTTCGACTATTTGATTGCGCCACAATACTTTCACTAATGGTATGACTTTTGTTCGAAGCACTTGCTCCCGTCAATTCAAAATCGCCACAGGTTTCTGCTCATAAGTCAAATCATTTTCTAGTTCCACCGGCATCGTTGCTAGAATGTGAGAGGGATCGGTTACATATTTTCGGAGCATTGACACATGAAATACATCATGTAACCGAAACAAATTTGCCGGTAATGCTAAACGATATGTGACAGCTCCAACTTTTGCAAGTATCTTAAATGGCCCGATGTACTTTGGACTTAATTTCCCTTTCTTCCCAAACCGCATAACCCCTTTCCAAGGTGAAACTCGCAAAAATACTTGATCACCAACAGAGAATTCTAAATCTCGTCTCCTATTGTCTGCATAACTTTTATGTCGACTTTGAGCGATTTTTAACCGCGCTTGTATCACTTTCACCTTGTCCACCGTTACCTGCACTAATTCTGGACCCAGTATCTTTCGTTCCCCCACCTCGGTCCAACATACTTACATTCTACAACGTCGTCCATATAGTGCTTCATACGGAGTCATGCCTATGCTAGATTGAAAACTATTATTATAGGCAAATTCAATCAAGGGTAAGTGATCATCCCAGTTACTCCTGAACTCCATTACACAAGCTCTCAACATGTCTTCAAAAATTTGGATCAGCCTTTCTGATTGTCCATCTGTTTAGGGATGAAAAGTTGAACTGAGCTTTATTGTGGTACCTAGAGCTCGTTGTAAACTTGACCAGAACTGTGAAGTAAACCTTGAATCCCTATCTGCCACAATTGNAGACTTAATTAATAAATGATGAATACATTCATTTTAAGTGTTGAATTTGAGATAACAAACACACCCGATTGGTGACTTAATAAGCTAACTACGTAGAAACCATCAACATCAATCTTCTCCCTAATTGCACTTAGTTCCTATTCCCATTTTCATATAGTTCAAGTCTAGGGATAAATTTTCATTTTATTGCATGTTTCGATCACATAAAAAATGAAAATATTTCAAAAATGCTTCAGAAACTGAATAAAAATGGAGAAAAAATTCAAAATTATTTTTTTGAAACATTAGTGCAATGATGTTGAACATCTCAAAGCACTTCAAAATACCTCAAAACATATGAATTCAATATTCAATTATTGATTTATTTCTATTTCTATGAAAACAAAAATATTGCGGCCATTTTGAAATAAAATTTAGATCCTAGAATTCAAGTATTAAATANAAGCTTTTTGAGCAATGTTCTTTACGACGCTCGTCCCTAAACTTGACACCCATTATTCAAAAATTCATTCGAATATGAAAAAATAATACCGCTTTACTCGAATTGGTTTACACAAAGCCAATTGCTTAATTTAATCAATACACATTCAATCGCTCATCCACATCTAGTAATATCAATTACTCAAAAAACATAAATAAATAAACTAGTAGNGATACCAAATACTTAGACACAAACTCAGCTATTTCCCGTTTCATTCACATCCACCAATAAATTTCCCAAATGTCACGATACATCGTAGTGCTCCTTGGGTGCATAGCATAGGCAAAATTGTGTGCCTCCTCCAAAATCATGCGTTTAATTTTCAGGTCGTTGGGTACGTAAAGACAATTTCCAAACATCAACATATCATCTTTTCGCACTTTANCCCACTCGAAGCCATGACATCCAAAATAAACATTTCTCATAAAATTACAGAAACCAAAATGTAGTTGAATCTACATAATTTCCCAATAAAATCATAAAATTGCATGAAAATTTAATACCCATAAATTTCNCTTCCAATCTCCTCTTTTATCTTCTTTACAAATGAATCCTGTAGTTATGCATCACGGATCTGATCTTCAAATATCGTTCTAACTTTAATTTGCCCCATTACAACATCATGTCCCAACAGTTGAAATTCCACACCTAAAACCCTTAGCTCTGCCAAGGCATTCACCTGCGCACATTACACACATGATAACAATCCCGATGATTTACGACTTAGCGCGTCTGCCACTACATTTGCCTTCCCTGGATGATAATAAATAGTGCAATCGTAATCCTTCAATAACTCCATCCATCTCCTCTGTCGTACATTCAACTCCTTTTGCGTGAACAAGTACTTTAAGCTTTGATGATCAGTATAAATTTCACAAGTCTCTCCATGTAGGTAATGTCTCCAAAATTTCAAGGCGAACACAATTGCAGCCAACTCCAAATCATGGGTAGGGTAATTACGCTCGTGAGTTTTTAATTGACGAGAATCGTAGGCGATCACCCTCCCATCTTGCATTAATACACAACCCAACCCCCGATGTGAGGCATCACTGTAACCAACAAAATTCTCACCTTCTGTTGGAATGGTTAAAACAGGTGCAGATACCAACCTTATTTTCAACTCTTGGAAACTTTGTTCACACTTATCATCCCATTGAAATTTAACATCCTTTCTAGTGAGGCGAGTCAACGACATTGCAATTGAGGAAAATCCTTGAATGAATCAACGATAGTAACCACCAATCCCAAGAAACTTCTTACTTCTATTACTTTCCTTGGTTACTCCCATTTTAGCACGACTTCAATTTTCTTTGGATCCACTTGAATACCATCTTTTGACACCACATGTCCNAGCTGTTGAGATTAAAGGAGAAAAGAGGCTTTGGCTTACATATAGTTCGTGAACAACCGATTAGGAAACCAAGAGAGGAGAAGATAGGTTTGGGTGTGAGCTAACGGCAAACTCGGATTAGGAAACCAATTGAACAGTCTTGCCTTGTATTTTAACTTTGTCCCCGCAATTATCATGGTTTTTAATGGAAAGTAATTAATTAATTGACATCAACAACTTTCATCTAAAAATAATTGACGTATGTGATTAGGCAGTATAAAATAATTAAATTAGTTAAAGGGCAGTGTGAAAAATTCAATAATTGGGAAGATAATGTAAAAAATAATANCTTAAAGTTTGTAAACAATCCGCAAATGTTGCTCTTGTTTTACTTCATTACGAGAATACACCAAAATATCATCTATAAACACAATTACAAATGAATCCAGATAGGGTTGAAACACACTATGCATCAAATCCATAAAAGCGGCCAGAGAATTTGTTAATCCAAATGGCATAACTAGAAATTCATAGTGCCTGTACCTAGTTCGAAATGCCGTCTTTGGAACATCAGTTATCTTTACCCTTAATTGGTGATATCCCGATCTTAAATCAATTTTGGAATAGACTTTTGCCGCCTACAATTGATCAAACGAATCATCTATTCGTGNATAGGGTTGCAACACCCTATGCATCAAATCCATAAAAGCGGCCAGAGAATTTGTTAATCCAAATGGCATAACTAGAAATTCATAGTGCCTGTACCTAGTTCGAAATGCCGTCTTTGGAACATCAGTTATCTTTACCCTTAATTGGTGATATCCCGATCTTAAATCAATTTTGGAATAGACTTTTGCCGCCTACAATTGATCAAACGAATCATCTATTCGTGGCAATGGGCATTTATTGCGAATAGTTACTTTACTAAGTTGTCGATAATCAATACATAGCCACATAGTGTCATCCTTTTTTTTCACAAATANAGATCTTAAATCAATTTTGGAATAGACTTTTGCCGCCTGTAATTGATCAAACGAATCATCTATTCGTGGCAATGGGCATTTATTGCGAACAGTTACTTTATTAAGTTGTCGATAATCAATACATAGCCACATAGTGTCATCCTTTTTTTTCACAAATAGCATTGGTGCTCCCCATGTTGAAGTACTCAGTTGAATAAAACCCCAATTCAATAAACCTTGTAATTNCTCGGATGACGAAACATACATCACTGTTGGATTTGTCTCGCAAAATATAATTACTCAAACAATTTTCGTCGAATTATGAGATAGTCGATTTTTTTACGTTTTTCGAGGCGACAAGGTGTCGGGTGATCTCAAAAACGCTCCAAAAATAAATTTTCTAAAATTTTATTATAATTTNTTGTTCCTTCAACTCTTTCAACTCAACTGGTGCCATTCGATATAGGGCGAATGATATGAGTGCAGTTTCGGGTAGTAATTCTATCACAAATTCTACTTTCTGATCCGGTGGCAACCCAGGTAATTCATCCGGAAAAATATCAAGGAAGTCCNCTGTTCCTTCAACTCTTTCAACTCAACTGGTGCCATTCGATATAGGGTGAATGATATGAGTGCAGTTCCGGGTAGTAATTCTATCACAAATTCGACTTTCTGATCCGGTGGCAACCCAGGTAATTCATCCGGAAAAATATCAAGGAAGTCCTCCACTACTAATACCTTTGTAGGNGAAATTTAATCATTTTGGAGAAAAAACGGACACGAAAATAGGGAACGCGTGACGCAACGTGGACCAACCATTAAAGGATATAAATAGGAACAAAAAATCTGATTTTTAGGCACAATTATATGTTGATTCCGGTGGNCCTCCACTACTAATACCTTTGTAGGTTCAACTTTATCCTCACCCACACACCTCACATATGCCAAATAACCTTGGCATCCCTTCTTAAGCATCCTTCGAGCTTTGATTGCTGATATAAGACAATTTGGAGTTACTTTTCGTTCACCTTGAAATTTAAATTCGGCATCGCCAGGTGGTTGAAAAGTGACCTCCTTTTTATAACAGTCAACCGAGGCATGATAGACTGATAGCCAATCCATCCCCAAAATCACATCAAAGTCACACATATTGAGAGGAAATAAATCCACGAATAATTCTCGTGTGTCAATTCGAATTATGCAAGCTTTATAAATAGTGCTAACTACCACTACCTCACCCACCGGGGTTGCTATGGATAAATGACAATTCAAAGGTGTGGTAGGGTGATTTCAATGCTTATTATAGGTGTGTGCAACAAAAGAGTGTGTGGATCCGGGAACAATTAAAATTCGAGCATTTTCACCTAATACAGAAATTGTACCTGTAACCACATTAGGCGATGCATAAACATCCTGCTGTGTCATAGCGAAAACCCGTCCCTGAGTACCGGTAGCACCAACAGACCCCTTACTTGCACCTTGCATCCCTGCCGATGTTGATGTGTCTCTTTTCCCTAGATTTACACTACCCACTGAAGGTGACATGACGAATTTGGTTGGAGATTCACGTGCAAAGTGCCCCACCTGCCCACACTCGTAACATCGTCGAGCTCCACTAGCTGATCCTGNAAGAGATTAGGCTTCTCTCTACGATCTACGGAGTTATGTCGATCGGAATCCTTTGAGCCAAGAGTTAAAGTAGATCTACGTGATGAGTGCTACACTTACATTCCAAAAATGAAGGATTTTACCGAAGTTTAAAAAATGAAATTTTGGAAAAAGCTTGGATTAGAGCTTGAGTTGTGTTTTTAGAGCCTTCTGCGGTTNAAATTTAAATTCGGCATCGCCAGGTGGTTGAAAAGTGACCTCCTTTTTATAACAGTCAACCGAGGCATGATAGACTGATAGCCAATCCATCCCCAAAATCACATCAAAGTCACACATATTGAGAGGAAATAAATCCACGAATAATTCTCGTGTGTCAATTCGAATTATGCAAGCTTTATAAATAGTGCTAACTACCACTACCTCACCCACCGGGGTTGCTATGGATAAATGACAATTCAAAGGTGTGGTAGGGTGATTTCAATGCTTATTATAGGTGTGTGCAACAAAAGAGTGTGTGGATCCGGGAACAATTAAAATTCGAGCATTTTCACCTAATACAGAAATTGTACCTGTAACCACATTAGNCACTTAATCTGATTTTTTTTGAGTTATGTGATGAATTTGAGCATTTTATGTGATTACATGATTTGATGTCTTGAAGGTGTTTGATAAAATGCTTATGTAAAATAAAGTGTGTTAATTGCATAAGATTATATGATAACATGCTTAAAAAAAATTGTTGTTAAATGCAAATGTTGATACATGCTCATGACATATTGATATGATNCAGCATTTTCACCTAATACAGAAATTGTACCTGTAACCACATTAGGCGATGCATAAACATCCTGCTGTGTCATAGCGAAAACCCGTCCCTGAGTATCGGTAGCACCAACAGACCCCTTACCTGCACCTTGCATCCCTGCCGATGTTGATGTGTCTCTTTTCCCTAGATTTACACTACCCACTGAAGGTGACATGACGGATTTGGTTGGACATTCACGTACAAAGTGCCCCACCTGCCCACACTCGTAACATCGTCGAGCTCCACTAGCTGATCCTGTTTGATAATTTCGAGCAATATGACCTTTCATTCNGATTGTTCATATGACATTCATAGCATTTTAGACATGATATTGAATTTTCAATCGTACATTATATTGCATATGCACGGAGATATCACATTCTTGGGCGTTTACATGAGTGTGGGTGTATGACTTGATCAGACACCATTCTTGGTGAATGATTCATGGGCTCGGGATGGTTGGATCGAGGTTCAACTGAGTCACATGGTTTATATTGAAAATAGGGCCAGAGTTAGCAAGAAGGGCTCGAAAATTCCTCTAGTGCAAGACCCGTTGATTAGGTTACGCACTCCCTTGGTTTAGCCTATAATGTGTGTGGGTGTACGCAGAACCCTTGGTGGAAGTTCATGAATTCCGTGTGGGTTAGGTGACCCTTGGTGTAAATCCATGAATACTCACTTCAAGAAAGACCCGAGATTTATAATGGTCATTTGATGTGCACCATAAATAACGGATTCATACACATTGACATGACACGTGTTATGAGAGTTGGTAAATGACTCAGGTTGAAGTGCATGAGTGAGTCTCATCTCATTTCATAGCATGACATGGTGATTTTCAACATTGAATTGCATATTCTTGATTGAAATGATTGTTGCTTATTGAATGTTGCATGTAGACATTTCATGTGCACTTAGGTTGGGGAGTGATCTCTTTAGGAGATACCGTATTGAGCGTGACTTATTCTTTATGGAAAAACACTTTCAGGTGCGGATTGTATACCAGTAGACTTGTGGCCACAAGGATAAAGAAAAGCTGACTTGTGGCTTTTAATTCATGTTTTGTAAAACTATTGTGAAAAAATTTATGTTTTTGTAAAATATTCATTAAGTTAGTTTTTGGGCATGTAGTGTATGTAAAATAATTATAGTCGAACTCACATGGATTATTTTTAATGTAACATTGCATGTTATTATATGTTTACTCAACAATAGACCTGATAAATGGGGCATAACCGCGTGATATTGTGTTACACGGTATTCACAGGTATTTTGCAGGTTGATGGGTGATCAACGGGTTGACAAAGGACCCCCGATTTTTGGGACATCACACGCAAAATCGATAGGACATCCCAAAAAAAAAAGCAGAACATTAACAAAATGTTGATTCCACATATAAAAGGTAGTGTGAGAGAGGGAAGACATGTCAAAATCCCAACCTTTATTCAAATAAAACCTAATTAAGATTCCAGAAAAATTTAATAGTCCTCACACACAAAATATAGCTCTCATATTTGAAGCATAGGTTATCAATTTCTCAATTTCTGATGACTCGATGTCAAGATCTCTCAAATCAGGAGAAGAAAGACAACGCATCAATTCGAAATTCAGTCTTCACAATTGCCAACCCCTTGTTTGCTTCGCCCTTTGCACTGGAGCTTTCTCTGAACCCGTGGTAACTTCTTGATTCAATGACCGGTTTTTATTTTCATATTCATATGGTAGTTTAAATGCAACGAATTAGAAACTGCATTTCTTGCATCATTATTAGCGCATAGTAATTTGGTTTAAGTACACTGGGTCTCTGATAAAGTTTGGTTATAAATTGAAAATATGTCCACCTCAGCTGAAGTTTTTCATATATTGGAACAGTTTGGATCTAGTTTTTTAAGGTGAAAATTATGCAGTTTGAAAAACTCCGCAAAAAAATCAAACTTAACAAAGTCTTCCAATTCAAAAGCTGAAAAAAGTCTGTTTGAGATGACTTTCTAGCTTTTTTTTTATGTCAAAATAAAAACATAACTACATGTATGTATAGTAGTTCATAAAATATGAATTTTAAATTGTTTTCCTTTATTAATAATATTTTATGAATATAATAAACTAAAAAGATATGTGAGACCCGTGACAAAACTCCAAAAAAAGAGAAGAAAAGCTCACAAAATCACTTTCTTGAATTAGTCTAAATAAGTCTTTTTTGATCCAAAAAGCTACTGCATAAGCTTGATACAAAAGCTAATGTGCAAACACACTTGACTTATTTTACTACAAATCCTGTAAAAACTATCTATTTTAGTTAGCTCCAAACAAGCCCATTGGGTGCTTTTGGATACTCGAAAAAGATTGGATATGTATCCAAACCAATGTTTGGTAAACTAATTTTACATCTTGGTAGGCCTATGGACAAAGATGATTTAAAAACATTAAAATAATATGTTTTGACTATTATGCCACTAGCCAATTCGGTCCTATTTTATGGATCAAAAATGGATGAAACTATCTTTGAGCCCAGAACTGAATCTTGTTTACAAACTTNCAATAAAATATTATAACATGACACTTAAAGAAAACCCATCCTAGAATTATTCATCTTAGGATCATTTTTTTTAAGCGCGCGGCACATAGGCCTACTACCGTGTAGAATATACATATCCTAAAAATATTTACAAGTGTTGCTTACATGACAAAATCAAAATATTGACATCATATACAACCCAATTTTTTTTTGTTTTGTTTTGTTTTTTTTAGAAGACATAAGAAACTGACACGAACCCCTCCCGACACTCCTGATTTGACTGTTAGCTGCGGCNTCTTTTTTTTTTTTACAACAACACTAATTTAATTTACACACCCACAAAAATATCAAGATGNCCCAATTTTTTTTTGTTTTGTTTTGTTTTTTTTAGAAGACATAAGAAACTGACACGAACCCCTCCCGACACTCCTGATTTGACTGTTAGCTGCGGCAGTGGATTACAAGCTTGTGTATAGTTTACCTAAAAAAATTTCAAACAAATTTCAGTGAGTTCTCATTAATGGTTTCAGAGATAGAACAAAGAAAGTAATGTGATGTCCTTGCTCATTTTTGGAATTTTAATATTCGCGTTTCCATATCTTTTCTCAAAATTGTATTTCATTGCGCTACGGTTTCACACAGAAATAACTGTCTTGCCACCCAGGCGACAAAACACCACACAATAATATTCGTGGTTCCATAACTTTTCTCAAAGTTCTATTTNACCAATATACATTCAAATTATTGACAATCTATTAAATTTCGTCTCTTAGACCCTTAACCACTCATTGTATATGTTAATTCATTTTATTCCATTACTATTTGTTTTTATAACAATAAATTGATGTCACATGTTTGTCACCCGAATTAATTCCACATGTGCTAATGTACATAAAATNGGTTTCACACAGAAATAACCGTCTTGCCACCCTGACAACAAAACACCACACAAGTAAATCATCATATCAGTATACGATCGTCACTCAGACAGCTTAACAAAATGTATCCATTTCTCGATATTCTATTCTTTTTGAACNTTGAAATTATCTCTAAATATTTAAAATATTCATCATTCAAGTTTAGGTCTCATATCATTACTCATAATTAAATACTAAACGTTAATCCTACGCATGCATATCACATGTGAATATATTTATGACAAATATTATATATTAGTCATACGTGTTCGAGTTTTACAATGAGACTTTCAGATTTGATCTTTTAGGTTCTTATGCTTGTTTCTTGTGTCAAAACGGTGCACAGTCGACATTCCCAGGGATGTCACTTGCCCCTTGTCGTTTCTGTCAAATTTGATGATGTTAGTGGGCCTAGCTGTCACGTATCATCAATGCTCGAGGCCGAGCATTGAATGCTGCAACGAATCAATTTGTTCTTATAATGCCAGAATCCATCGACACTCGGCGTCCGCATTTTTTTCCTCCACGGCTCCTTCCTATTAGTGTGTCTGATTGTAAGACCCGAACATGTATGACGATCTTACAACACGGATGGTCATATAAGCATTTATTACGTGCATGTTCATGTGTGATATGAATGTGAATGACAGGTAATTATTATTTCAATTAGTAACATTGATATGAGGCCTGAATTTGTACGGTAGATATTTTGATGTTTAGCGAGTGCATATGAATAAGGTATAAGAATTAATTGGATTGAATAACAACATGAGAATTGATTTGTTAAAAGAATTTTTTGGAGGCCGGTCTCTAGGCCTAATAGGATTCCAAAAAAACCCACTCACCAATTTACTTTTGGATTAGGTCCCCATTGAAAAGGAAAGCAATGCACATAACTCACACCCTTTAAAATTGCAAAAAATAATGACAATGCCATCAAAAATTAAAACACCTATTCTAAAAAGTTATGTCATCATAATTTACCTTCTTTTCTACAAACACAAAATGTCAGACAGGTACACTAGTACAAGATGACCTATTCTTGATTAACGTACACATTAATTGGTGGTTCGCAGGTGCATTAATATACATTTACTAATATCGGCTAATTTAAGTGTATCTCTAGAACATATACATTGAGATGAGATGTCTAGAACAAATACATTGTAATGCACCTCTAGCTTAAATTTATTGTGCCTATTGCATGCACCTATAGCTAATAACAAGGCACCTTTCTGGACTTGTTCATCTTCGAATTCTGCCGATTTCCCAATTTCTTCATCCTTTGCTTCCCAAACTTACCACTGGACCACCTATGCACCAACTTATCATCATACTCATCCCCATTGGATTCATCAATCACCGCATCATCATAAACATCAAGAGCCTTGGTGATTTGCTGGTAGTGTTGGAGTTGATTTGACAAAGATTGCATGGAGATGTCAGAAGATGGTGATTCAAGCAGAATTGGGTCTTTTGACCCTTCGACTTCAAGGTCTTCTGAACTGTAAGAAAATCAATCTCTCTTATCATTGTTGAAGGCGTTGATNTTTTTTTTTTATATTATATGTGTATATATATAGATATATATACATACCCATATTTATTATATTATGACTCATATTTATAATATACATACATATATACAATTATATGTATATATTTATAATATACATTAAAATTATTGACAATCTATTAAATTTCGTCTCTTAGATCCTTAACCACTCATTGTATATGTTAATTCATTTTATTCCATTACTATTTGTTTTTATNCCCTAAACCAGACACCCATTATTCAAAAACTCATTCGAATATGAATAAATAATACCGCTTTACTCGAATTGGTTTACACAAAGCCAATTGCTTAATTTAATCAATCCACATTCAATCACTGATCCACATCTAGTAAATATCAATTACTCAAAAAACATAAATAAATAAACTAGTAGTTATAATCAATTCGAGTCATATGAGAGTAATCCATTCATAGCTAGTAAGATTAACCACTCGAAGCCATGACATCCNTACACTTTAAATAAAACAATTCTCCCTATAATCATTCTTTCTGAAATTATCTCTAAATATTTAAAATATTCATCATTCAGGTTTAGGTCTCATATCATTACTCATAATTAAATACTAAACGTCAATCCTACGTATGCATGTCACATGTAAATATGCTTATGACAAATATTATATATTGGTCATACGTGTTCGGGTTTTACAATGAGACTTTCAGATTTGATCTTTTAGGTTCTTATGCTTGTTTCTTGTGTCAAAACGGTGCACAGTCGACATTCCCAGGGATGTCACTTGCCCCTTGTCGTTTCTGTCAAATTTGATGATGTTAGTGGGCCTAGCTGTCACGTATCATCAATGCTCGAGGCCGAGCATTGAATGTTGCAACGAATCAATTTGTTCTTATAATGCCAGAATCCATCGGCACTCGGCGTCCGCATTTTTTTCCTCCACGTCTCTTTCCTATTAGTGTGTCTGATTGTAAGACCCGAACATGTATGACGATCTTACAACACGGATGGTGATCATATAAGTATTTATTACGTGCATGTTCATGTGTGATATGAATGTGAATGATAGGTAACTATTATTTCAATTAGTTACATTGATATGAGGCCTGAACCTGTACGGTAAATATTTTGATGTTTAGAGAGTGCATATGAATAAGGTATAAGAATTAGTTGGATTGAATAACAACATGAGAATTGATTTGTTAAAAGAGTTTTTTGGAGGCCGGTCTTTAGGCCTAATAGGATTCCAAAAAAACCCACTCACCAATTTACTTTTGGATTAGGTCCCCATTGAAAAGCAAAACAATGCACATAACTCACACCCTTTAAAATTGCAAAAAATAATGACAATGCCATCAAANAATCAACTTGAATGAATTGTTTTGCTCAGTTTGAATAGATTAATGTAACCAAAGCGAGTGGAATATTTTATTGAGCCTAAGTAGACTACTTAATTAGTTTGAATCGATTATTTTAATTGATTCGAGTAGATCATTTTAGTTGATGCAAATGAGTTATGTAATTTGACTCAAATTGAGTATTAAATTTGGTTTGAGTAAACTATTTCAGACTTAAGTAATATTACATATTAATGCCCGAATGGGATTGTGAATATCAGGTATGCCAGGTCCCGAGGTGAATACCTCAAAGAACGCTGNAAAATTAAAACACCTATTCTAAAAAGTTATGTCATCATAATTTACCTTCTTTTCTACAAACACAAAATGTCAGACAGGTACACTAGTACAAGATGACCTATTCTTGATTAACGTACACATTAATTGGTGGTTCGCAGGTGCATTAATATACATTTACTAATATCGGCTAATTTAAGTGTATCTCTAGAACATATACATTGAGATGAGATGTCTAGAACAAATACATTGTAATGCACCTCTAGCTTAAATTTATTGTGCCTATTGCATGCACCTATAGCTAATAACAAGGCACCTTTCTGGACTTGTTCATCTTCGAATTCTGCCGATTTCCCAATTTCTTCATCCTTTGCTTCCCAAACTTACCACTGGACCACCTATGCACCAACTTATCATCATACTCATCCCCATTGGATTCATCAATCACCGCATCATCATAAACATCAAGAGCCTTGGTGATTTGCTGGTAGTGTTGGAGTTGATTTGACAAAGATTGCATGGAGATGTCAGAAGATGGTGATTCAAGCAAAATTGGGTCTTTTGACCCTTCGACTTCAAGGTCTTCTGAACTGTAAGAAAATCAATCTCTCTTATCATTGTTGAAGGCGTTGATGAATTCCCATGAATATAAGTCACTGACATCGACTTCTATGGCTTTGAAGGAACCAAATAGATTTGCCTTTGACCTGTTCTCTTCCATTTTCACCTCTGTCTCTCTCACAATGAATTTTGAATTGTCAACACCAAGANCTTCTATGGCTTTGAAGGAACCAAATAGATTTGCCTTTGACCTGTTGTCTTCCATTTTCACCTCTGTCTCTCTCACAATGAATTTTGAATTGTCAACACCAAGAAATCCTCACGAAAAAACGCAACAAAGGAAACTAACTTTATTTTAGACTGAAATCATTTAATGAGGGCAAAAAAGGTAATGAAAATGCACTAACTACCCAACTCCTAAATGTTCGCACCAACCCAGAGACCGCATACAATATTTTTAAAAAAATGAGGGACCATTTTTTTACTAAAAACTAGTATGACTAAAATTAGTTTACACAATAAAGAACGGATCCTAGCCTAATTAACTATTGTTAAAATGTGAAAAACTAAATTTGTCTGTTGAATGTGACATGATTTTATTATCTTATGCATGTTGGAGTATATATGATTAAGTGGGTGGCAAACTTATTGTTAGTTGTGAGACCCAAGCATGCATCATAGACACTTTAATATCAGGAATGGAAATGTTAATTTATGTCTTGGAAGTTAATTTTAATCCGATGACATAAAAATAACCAGTTGCCAAGAATATGGGCGAATGATGTATAGATCTCGATAAAACAATTTGAGTTTAATTTGAACAATTAAGAGTGAGTGATATATATATATATATATAGACACACACACACACACACACACACACACACACTACTAATAAAAGTATCTTAGCATGAAAAACTTTTAATTTACTATTTTGTCCTTATAAAAACTATAAAGGCTAACATGTCCTTTTGTATTTAAATATNAAAACTTTTAATTCACTATTTTGTCCTTATAAAAACTATAAAGGCTAACATGTCCTTTTGTATTTAAATATATAAATTATCAATATATCCCTATGTATTTAAATAACAAACTAATCTCTAACAAATTATGTAAATTTCTCTATTTTTGCAAAACTTTTGAATAATCATGAAACTTGATATATAAAAAAAATGTTATTCTTTTTTTCCAAAACTCCAATATTAATACACGTCTATAACTTCATTGATACAATATCATCTCCAATGCCCAAAAATGGATATATATATATATATTTTTTTTTTCTCTTCATTGACAATCAAAAGAATGTAGTAAAAAACTATTGAGGCACAAAGTAAAATAAGAAAGATAAAAAGAAAAAANATATATATATATATATATATATATTTTCTCTTCATTGACAATCAAAATAATGTAGTAAAAAACTATTGAGGCACAAAGTAAAATAAGAAAGATAAAAAGAAAAAAATCGACAAAAGAAAAATCTATAACCTTTACTACTTGGTAGCTCGAATGAAGAACATAGAAAATGAGTCCATTGGATGTTTATTGTTATAAAGAGAATACAAATAATTTAAGGATGATAAATATTAGATAATATTTAATTTTGCTATATTATTAGATTTTTTTTATGTATTTTATCAAATATTTCAACAAAACAATTCACGTGCACCGCACGTGATACATTGCTAGTATATATAAGTTAGTGGGACTACCACTAACTCACATGTGGGGTTGCATGCAAGTTAGTGGGCTTTTCACAAACTTGGATTGAATGGTGAGGAATTGGAGGGGGGAAGAGAGTTTCTGCTAGGTTTGGGGAGGGGGAAAGAGTGGGCTCTCCACTAGTAGGCTTATATGCTAAAAATATTTAAGTAAACACGTAGGAAAAATCTTGGAGTTTTGAAAGAAGAAGGCAATCAGCTAGGAGGAAAAAGAAAAGGAAAAGAAGGAGAAAAAGAAGAAGAAAAAAGAAAGGGTGGGAAGGTGAAGGCATAGAATGGAAATTGTGGGTTTGATACTCATTCACATTTACGGTAAGAAATAGCATGTTTTCCTTTACATTTCCATAGTTTTATGAAAATAAAATTAGATATAAGTATATTTGTTTTCCTTGAATTTCAAAGTGTGAACTAGAATAAAGTGTTAGTGATTTTAATTTTAGTGTAGTATTGGAGATGTTAATTGTACACTTGAAGACTTTCGATATAATTCTGGTAAAAAAAAATATTGGTGGGTAATTTTTAAATTATGAATTTGGTGTTGTGCAAAGATTTTGGTTGAGTAGACTATATTATTCGGTATGAGTAGACAAATTTTAAAAAAAATGAATGAATTGTTTTGCTCAGTTTGAATAGATTAATGTAACCAAAGCGAGTGGAATATTTTATTGAGCTTAAGTAGACTACTTAATTAGTTTGAATCGATTATTTTAATTGATTCAAGTAGATCATTTTAGTTGATGCAAATGAGTTATGTAATTTGACTCAAATTGAGTTTTAAATTTGGTTTGAGTAAACTATTTCAGACTGAAGTAATATTACATATTAATGCCCGAGTGGGATTGTGAATATCAGGTATGCCAGGTCCCGAGGTGAATACCTCAAAGAACGCTGCACTCAAAGTTCCAACGGAGGGATCATCTACAAGGTTGAATCCTATGCAAGGTAGGTGCGTTACCCTACATCTTTTATTGATAAATATAAAAGTTTGTTTATGTTTATGTTGTAATTTTTGTTGAGATTTAACAACTGAGTGATAAAATATTATTGTGTGATGGGAATTGTCCAAGTGACAAGGTAAGCCTTCGTGACTTGGGTTGATCGCATGATGGAATATATGCATGCGAGTCAAGTTAACTGTATGTATAGTGAATTTACTTGTGAGATTGATCTGTCTACACGACAAGATAGAAAATAATTATGTGATTTGATATGTCTACGTGACGGGAAATATTAAATAATTATGAGCTGTCTAAATGACGGGAATTAATGGTTCGATACGATTCATCTACATGACAAGAATTAACTATGTGGTTGAGTCATCTAAGTAATAGGATTTGGTTGTGGTTGAGCTGTCTAAGTGACGACAATTATTTATGAGGCTTGACTCATCTAAGTGACAAGAAATATTTGTGTGGCTTGAGTTCCTTGTGTGGCTGGAGGTACGTGCATGAGGGGTATTCGNGGTACTTCATCATGATCTCGAAATCTAATGTTGAGGCTGGACATGCGAGAGCATCAAAATGGTTGTTGTGGTCTCGGGGGGATTTGTATGATTTGCATATCCTTAAAACCCTCCATAAGCTTGTATTTTTTGGTGATACACCTTCATCCTGGAGTGCGTCCTCAAACTCCCCATTGATCTGGTTTATGACTAACACGGATTCGCAAAATATACGCAACTGGGTGGCGTTGTTGGTCCTTGCCATACCAAGNGAAGATTTTTGATAACCAAGTTGCCCAGATTAAGTAGATGATAGATTGGATGATTGAAATATCAACGAAGTTGGAGAAGAACAAGGTTGCCAAGGCTGAGGCGGAGCTTCAAATGAATGAGGCTGAGCTAAAGGTGTCCATCGCTGAGAGTAAGTATGCATCATTGAGTGAGAAAATTGGGAAGTTTAGGGGTTCCTTGGAGGAGGTCTCCAAATGGGAGGAGACCATTCAGGAAATGGTCGCCCAATATGAAAACGAGATTTTCTTGATCTTTAGGGAGCTAAAGAATAAATCCTTCAAGGAGGGTTGTGATGTTGTCCATTGTGCTACTGGTGTGCCCTCAAATTCGACGCTCTTTCAAAAGCATACAGTTGGGCCCACACCTTTGGTGGCCAAGGGATCTAACACAGTGCAACTTNAACCAGTTTATGAAAATTCTTGAAACAAGTAAACACTTCATATTTGCTATGCAACAGATAAACCCAAGCAACTCGATTGTAGCAATTAATGAAAGAAACAAATCATTGATATCCAACAAGATAAACAACACGAGATGGCCTCCACATATCATAATGAACAATCATAAATGGAACAACGCTTCTATTATTATCACTAGGATAAAGAGATTCTTGTATNCGGATGGAAATGCCTTCTTGCATTTTATTGCCTTGTGTTTTACTTGGGTGTCATCCTTTTTGATCAACTCTAATGCTCGGGCTTTGGTAAGGTTCACCTGAGGAAGGCATCTTTACCTTGGTACCTCTGGGCGCAGTGAATCATTGATGAAATCTTATCCCGCTTAGGGTTGTACTTCTCGTTCGGGTGCAAGCCACACTCACCTAAGGAAGGTGTCTTTGCCTTGGTACATTTGGGTACATTACTTTGCTACCAAATTCTTATCCCGTCTGTGGTTGTGCCTTTCATTAAGGACCGTCTTGTTTAAGGCTTTGGCTTTTCTATTGCACCAGGGATAGGCCAAGGTGGAATAATAGTTCTAGATGCCAAGTCATTCTCAAAATTCCTTAAAGGGTGCACTATAAATCGAGTGTCATTGTTTGATACAATGTCTCGAGGGATGCCAAAGTGAGTGACGATATATCTCTAAATGAATCTCTTTGTGTCTATATCTCGGATGTGGGTTAGATGTTTGGCTTCTACCCACCTGGTGAAGTAGTTAGTCCTCACTAGCATGAATCTTTTGTTAGTCAGCGCCATGGGCAGAGGACCGACTATGTCTAATCCCCATTGCGAGAAGGGCTAGGCACTGGTAGGGAGCTAAGCTCCTTGGTCGGCTGTCGAATNTCTTAAAAGGTGCACTATAAATCGAGTGTCATTGTTTGATACAATGTCTCGAGGGATGCCAAAGTGAGTGACAATATATCTCTAAATGAATCTCTTTGTGTCTATATCTCGGATGTGGGTTAGATGTTTGGCTTCTACCCACTTGGTGAAGTAGTTAGTCCCCACTAGCATGAATCTTTTGTTAGTCAGCGCCATGGGTAGAGGACCGACTATGTCTAATCCCCATTGCGAGAAGGGCTAGGCACTGGTAGGGAGCTAAGCTCCTTGGTCGGCTGTCGAATATAGTGTTGGGCATCTATCTTCATGAAGGGCCACCAATCCACCTAGGATATGGCCCAATGTGCTAAGGATTGACTGCCGATGTGGNTATATTGTACCCCTAGTTGGGGATTTACACTGATCACATCCCGTCAACCACCAGGGTTCTATTTTCATACGACGTGAGCCATCTGTCATGCGAAAACTGAAGGCTTCCTCCACACATCAATTTCTTGGGAATCATTATGACATTTTTGCCGCCTAGAATTTGAATGTCGCATTAATGTACGTTTCTTTGATAACCACAGTTGGGATCACCATTGTATAAATAGGAGGAGGCTCCCATTTGAAGGGACTTTGAATCTTCAAACCCAGTATTCATAGTTCCACTAGTGGGTCTCCCGAGCTAATGCCCCTCTATAACAAGGCCATAATGAAGGGTGGGACCAGATTTTGCTTCCATCCTATGCTTCTCCAATTCCTTATACATTTGCCTCTTCCCCAGGCAACGTTGCCTGAACACCTTCAAATCATCATGTGGGTGGTGGCCCTAAACTCCCTAGTTTGAGTGAACCTCGGGTTGGAAGAGATCATTTTTTCATTACAAGTTGGTGTGGATGATGTCTAAAACATGCTATCTTTAGGTCTGAGACCCCTCAATGTAAATAGTTGTCCATTTTCCTGACTCTGACAAAGGATATACTCAAGACATCCTAATGATGAGTAGCTGATGGGAGAGAGGAGTGGGACTTGAGTACCTTAACTTATTTTGTCCTAAAGTTTGGAGGGACATAGGTAATTTGACCTCCCTTTCCCCTCAGTTGTCCTTCGGGTGCACCCTTTTGTTTCTCTTTTATTAATCGATTTGTGTTCTTCTTATTGCAGAGGTGCCTAAGAAAGAGACCGTGCAACCTTTCCGTAGTGTATTCATCTTTGACGACATACTAAAAGTATGGGGTTACCTTGGCCTTGAAGGTTTAGGGCCAAGCAGCCCATGTCCTATTCAGATACACACCTAGGTATAAGAAATTCCCCCACGTCCCTTTGGGCTATGATCCTCTAGACTAATGGTCTAAATGAGATAAGGACCTTGAGCCAAATTTAGANGATATTGTACCCCTAGTTGGGGATTTACACTAATCACATCCTGTCAACCACCAGGGTTCTATTTTCATACGACGTGAGCCACCTGTCATGCGAAAACTGAAGGCTTCCTCCACACATCAATTTCTTGGGAATCATTATGACATTTTTGCCGCCTAGAATTTGAATGTCGCATTAATGTACGTTTCTTTGATAACCACAGTTGGGATCACCATTGTATAAATAGGAGGAGGCTCCCATTTGAAGGGACTTTGAATCTTCAAACCCAGTATTCATAGTTCCACTAGTGGGTCTCCCGAGCTAATGCCCCTCTATAACAAGGCCATAATGAAGGGTGGGACCAGATTTTGCTTCCATCCTATGCTTCTCCAATTCCTTATACATTTGCCTCTTCCCCAGGCAACGTTGCCTGAACACCTTCAAATCATCATGTGGGTGGTGGCCCTAAACTCCCTAGTTTGAGTGAACCTCGGGTTGGAAGAGATCATTTTTTCATTACAAGTTGGTGTGGATGATGTCTAAAACATGCTATCTTTAGGTCTGAGACCCCTCAATGTAAATAGTTGTCCATTTTCCTGACTCTGACAAAGGATATACTCAAGACATCCTAATGATGAGTAGCTGATGGGAGAGAGGAGTGGGACTTGAGTACCTTAACTTATTTTGTCCTAAAGTTTGGAGGGACATAGGTAATTTGACCTCCCTTTCCCCTCAGTTGTCCTTCGGGTGCACCCTTTTGTTTCTCTTTTATTAATCGATTTGTGTTCTTCTTATAGCAGAGGTGCCTAAGAAAGAGACCGTGCAACCTTTCCGTAGTGTATTCATCTTTGACGACATACTAAAAGTATGGGGTTACCTTGGCTTTGAAGGTTTAGGGTCAAGCAGCCCATGTCCTATTCAGATACACACCTAGGTATAAGAAATTCCCCCACATCCCTTTGGGCTATGATCCTCTAGACTAATGGTCTAAATGAGATAAGGACCTTGAGCCAAATTTAGAATTAGATCCTGATTGAACCACCAAATGCTCTGAGAGTTCTATCGAGTTTGTTGACCTTGAACCCAAACTCGAGGTCTCAAACCTCGAAAACACCTCAACCTGACTTCAACATTCCACTCAATGTAAAAAATCCCGATGCCCTCGTCCACTCCATGTCCAAGCTCCCAAGAATCATACTCAATATCATGGAGGCGATGATAGCCTCTAAACACTCAAGATAGGGAGGGACGTCTAGGCTTGTACCAGCTATTGTTCGCCAATAGGATATGCATCCCCCTATTCCCCTGCTGCCTCTACAAACTAAACAAAGTGCTCCTTGGAGCACAACACTAGACCGCGAGGATGCGTCCAAAAATGAATGAAGGGTTAAAATGTGCCATAACTTAGGGTATATGTAACAACCCTAGGCCCTAATCGTCGTGCCTTCTTAGAAAGGCCCCCAACCAACATTAACCTTGGGAGAACATTGGACTGGCACCTATGAGCCACTATTAGAAAGAATAAATTCGTGTTGAGCTCTGACTCCATCACTTAGTCCCTTGATGTGGCTTATGTTGTAAGTAGCGCCCTTCACTTCGAAGTAGACATGTCGCAACATTGGGACCACTCTGACAACAGACTTCTATATTTTAGGGGTAATTTAGAATGCCTTGATGATGAGTATCCAAGCTTACGCCCTTCCCTTTTCCATGTACCTGCCTTGATTCTAACCTTTTCCCTTTTGGCACAAAACTACTAATAGATGTCATTCGTTACCAAATGGTTTTGGGTATACTGAATCTTGAGCAAGAAGGCTCCAACTGAGATCGATGATCTCAAGAAGGACGTCCTATCAAAAGAGAAGATTTTTGATAACCAAGTTGCCCAGATTAAG